>JAQPPZ010016473.1:19447500-20047500 GCA_028583015.1 Wollemia nobilis
GGCCTATAAGGCCTTGGCCGAGAAAATTAAAGCCATTGAGAGACAAGGCGTGACTATTCAAAAGCTGACTCTAAGGAAAATCCATAATGAGCCTTTGGATCCTTCAATGCCTACTCTGGCCTACCCTGAGCATTTTGACATGCCCAGGTTAGATAAGTTCAAGGGTGATGAAGATGCACAAGAACATGTAATGAGATTTTTGGATGCTTGCTTTCAGATAGCAAGCAACGATGCCTTATTGTTGCGCATGTTCATCATGACACTTTTAGGGCCTACCCGAGAGTGGTTTAACTAGCTAAAGAAGCATAGTATAACAAGATTTGAGCAATTAGTTGATGCCTTTCTTGAATGCTATTCCTTTGGCATCAAGAAATAGGCTAATATTTCTGATTTGGTTGTGCTAGCTCAGCGCGACGATGAGCCCATAGAACAATACGGAAAGAGGTGGAGAAGATTAATGGTGAAGTTGCCATTCCCCATTCCTACCATGGAATTAACTTGGATGTTCATGAAGAGTTGTGCCAAGCACATCTCATTACTACTGTAGCTGCAACAATATGCTACATTCGAAGAGGCTTTGGCGCAAGCCAAGGTGATTGAGGATATCAAGTTGCAAGAGGGCAACTTGAAGCTCAAAAATAGGAAAGAGGGATAGAAGAAGAGTACCATGAAGCATCAGGGCAAGTAGGCCCATGTAAATCAAGTGGTATTAAATCTCCAATGGGAGGACAAGGGGCAGCAGAAGCAGAACTACCAGGCCCAGCCTCCACCTGCGTAGTATGATAAGCACAATAACTACAAGGGCAAAAACAAAGAGCAACGCCCACCTCGCCAGTTCACACCATTGAAGAAATTATTGACGGTGATTTTTCATCAGTTATGCGAGGCCAAGGCAATCAGATTACCCGAAGTCAAGATGATAGACCCCAATCAACCCAAACCAAAGGGGTTTCAAGATGATTTATTTTACATCTTTCATAGAATGAAAGGACATGACATCGAGGTGTGTTGGTCTTTCAAACACCTAGTGCAAAATATGATCGACAAGGGTGAGCTTGTAGTGCCTCACAATCCATAGGCGCTAGACAATAAAAATATGGGGATTTATAAGAACCCCTTACCGAATCATGAGGCACCTCGGAACAACGTTGGTCAAGTTAACCAGGTACGAGTCGAACCACCTACCCAGGGGTTCGTAGGTATGGTCAATGTTGTTACTAGGCACGGGAGATATGAACAACAAAATCAACCTCATGCTCCTATCCAGATACAAGCCATGCCAAATCAGTAGCCGACACAGAATATTCTAGGCCCACCAACAAGATCGATGGTGACCCTAAGGAGCAGGTTGGTCCAGAACCTGTAGACAACTCCTACGAAGTTGTCAATATATGAATTAATTCAGTAGTCCCCGAGGCACAAGGAGACTCTTATGGACATTTTAAGGTCCATTGAAGTACAGGCCCAGGATGCGTAGGCATTCACAAATTTTGTGGGACATGTACAATAGTGTCAAGAACCGATGATCCAATTTTACGATCATGAGATAAGGATGATTTCTACAACTACGACTGACCCATCATTGCATATAATCACATGTGTGAATCACATGCCATTCAAAAGGGTCTTGATTGATACTGGCTCATCGATCAACATAATAACGACCAAGGCACTGAGTCATTTGAAGCTACCTAAATCACACATTGTGCCAACTACATTTACATTGAGAGCGTTTAACGACGCACTATGTTCGACTATTGACACAATTATCCTACCCATACAGGTGGGTTTGAAGACCATTTTAGTAATGTGTCACGTGATAGAAGGGGCCATGCAGTACAACATTTTACTTGGTAGGCCTTGGATTCATGAAATGCATTGTGTCCCCTCGATACTACATCAATGCATGAAATATATTCATGAGGGACTGGTTCACGTGGTGTCTTCGGATGAGGAGCCATTTAAGTTTGTGAACCTAGCAAATTTTCTTGGGGGTTTCATACTCCCATCAATGCACCTAGATGTTCGACCATCATCACCAATAAGGAAACCAGGAGGTAAACCAGTAGTGCATGCTCAACCGATGCCATCTGTGTCACATAGATCGGAGCATACCACCACCACTTCCTTGAAGCCATCAACATCAGTCATGCATCGGGATGATAGGAAATTAAAGGTGAATATGGGTGAGAAAGAGAAAGAGCATGAGCCCGAGCCAATCATCGAAGACGTTCCCATTCCCATGGAAGTTGAGGAACCCCAAGACAAAGCCGAGGAGGCACCTCAGCCTACCTCACCTACATCTTCAGTAGGGTCATCCGCACCATGGGTGACTGTACATCTCGCTAATACTAGATTAGGTGAGTACCTTGTGCAAAATGTGACCTTCGGACCAATTTTGAAGACTATGCAAGAGATGGGCAGACCATCCGCCCATCGTTATCCAGTTGGATCGGTGGTTCCACTGGGAGAACCGCCTAACCAGACTAACTTCATCTATGCGGGGCTAGATCAGCTTCCAACGCGAGAGCCCATGGATGAAGATGACGAGGAACCTTTTGTGGTAAACGTTCATTATTTGTCTAATCCGGAGTATGCCATGCGTATTTTTGAGCTATATCACTGGCATGGATACGACCTTGGTCTCTTTGAACAAGGATGGAGGACTTCGTTGGAACCTCATTATCAGTTAGTCACTGATAGATTCGGTCTAGGGTTACAGATACATGGGCAGGATGATTTGCTCATAGCATCCCTAGATCATCTATACCTCAACATGGTGGACGATGTGGATTTTAATCCATATCATCCAGATCCCTCCAAATTTTAGAGGAATCACCCTATGATATCTATCATCACCATTGAGCCACTCGAAGATCATCGTGAAGGGCTCCTTGAGTAGACTGAGGTAGAAATGAACCCTAGAGATCAACTGGGACACCAAACCCATGAGGCAGTCGATGACATAGACATGCAGGGGTGCAACCCCATGACTGCAAGCGATCTCGAGTTAGGAGATATTTGTAATGAATATGGAGTGGAGTCCACCTCCGATATGAGTGGACCAGGCTATGATGCAGATGAGGATCCCTCAAATGATGATGGACCCGAGGACAAAGTCGAAGGTGCTTATATCAGGCCTTTGTATGCGCATCATTTATTGCCTATGGAATCGATACAGGATATCGAAGAGATCCTTCCCAACATTGATCATCCAGGGGAAGAGACCGAGCCAGTTTTCTTGGTAGCATCGTACATGAGGTATAATTATCCAATTTTTTTAGATAGCGATGACAGTATGCAAGAAGTGAGATTTATGGGGCCTCACTTAGAGGAGCGCCCTCTAGGAGTGGGGGTGAATGAAGGATTCTATTATGACAGTGATGAAGAAGATGAGCTAGAGAGGGCCTACCTTGGTCCTCCTTATTTGCATCACCACCATCAACCCATCGACATCGATGAGGTCTATAGGCAACTACATGTTGGTCCACATCTGAGAGCAAGACGGTTAAACCTGGATCAAATCCATCGGTTGGTTAATCCCCGTCCATCGACCTACATGCAGCTCCATGAGCTGAATGATCCTATTTTGCATTCAATGCATAGGGAGGATCCAATTATTCGTAGTCCTCATAGGGAAGACCCTTTTGTGCCTGTGCCATTAGAGCCAGATCGTGGGTATGAGGACTATGCAGATTTTGTAGAGGTCAGTCCGTGTGGTCCTGGAGATCAATTCCATTCCATAAACATGGTCTCCATTGATTTGACCACTCCACTCTACAATCCAGCAGATCCATCTAAACCATTGTATCTTAACAAAGATGCTATCGACTGGGATCACGTTGATTCACCCATTGAGCCTGAGGATTTCTTCCCCAATGAAGAAATGTTGCAACCTTTCCATTTTGCACCAAGTTATGCATATGATGTTTATCATGCCAAAAATGCTTCCAATGCGGAACCACTCAACCCGGATGATGACATTCATCTGATTCCTATGCCTCACCAGCTTGAGGAGGGATCGCATATGTCGATAGAGGAAACCTTTGAGGTGGATATCAGTGATGATCCCACCAATGCAAAGAAAGTTAAATTTGGAGAGAGTCTCACTCCAGATGAGCGGGCCACCCTCATCCCTCTGCTGAAAGAGAGACCAAATTTATTTGCTTGGTCATATAAGGATATGCCATGTCTAGACCCAAAATTGGTTACTCATAACCTTTCGCTAGATTTGATGAAGAAGCCGATCAAGCAAAAGCTTAGGAAAATGCACCCAACAGTAGCCTTAATGGTGAAATATGAGCTGCAGAAGTTGTTGGATGTGGAATTTGTGATTTCCATCGATTATCCAGAATGGGTGTCCAATATGGTACCCGTGGGAAAACTCGATGGAAGAATCCGTATTTGCATGGATTTTAGAGACCTAAATAAGGCAACACCCAAAGATTCATTTTCGTTGCCCAATATTGATGCTCTCGTAGATGCAACTGCAGGTCATGAAATGCTCTCCTTAATGGATGGTTTTTTTGGTTACAATCAAATTTAGATTAAACCCGAAGACCAGCACAAAACCGCATTTATAACGCCATGGGGAACATTTTGCTATAAAGTTATGCCATTCGGCCTCAAAAATGTTGGTGCCACATACCAGTGGGCCATGACATACATTTTTCATGACTATATGCACAAAATTCTTGAAGATTATATCGATGATTTGCTAGCCAAGTCATTGCTACGAGAAGAGCATGCAGAGGTCTTAAGGAAAGTCTTTGATCGCTTGATAGAGCACAACGTCAGGCTGAATCCTAAGAAGTGCGTATTTGGTGTAACTTCTAGAAAATTACTAGGGTTCATCGTCTCCAAGAGAGGCATCGAAGTAGACCCAGTGAAGGTCAAGGCCATTTTGGAAATGCGTCCTCCCACAAATATTAAGGAATTAAGGAGCCTTCAGGGCAAGGTAGCCTCGATAAAGTGATTTATCACCCAACTATCGGATAAATGTTGACCCATGAATCGATTGCTACATAAGGGTGTCCCATTCAACTGGGATGAGGACTGCAAGGTAGCCTTCACTGAGATAAAGCAATACCTAGTGACATCGCTAGTGCTAGCTCCACCAAGGCCAGAGGTGCCTTTTCTACTATATATATCGGCAACTGACTTTGCACTGGGAACCATGTTGGCCCAAAAGAACGTGCAAGGCAAAGAACAAGCCATATATTACATTAGTCAAACTTTGGTGAGCTATGAGCTCGGGTATGCATACATGGAAAAATTGTGTTTAGCAGTAGTGTTCGCTACCAAGAAATTGTGACACTATATGTTAAGTCATACGACGTATGTTATATCCAAACAAAATCCTTTGTAGTACATGATGAGTAAGACTTATCACAATACGCGTACTGCGAAGTGGATCATGCTTTTGATGGAATTCGATCTAGAATTCATAAGCCAGAAGTCCATTAAGGGACAGGTCATAGCAGATCAATTAGCTGAGGTGCCACTATCAAATAGTAGGCCTCTAACAATTGAGCTTCCGGAAGATGCAGTCTTCATCATATCTAAAGCTCCCGAACCCGAAGAACCAGAGAACAATGTTGATATGACTCTGTTCTTTGATGGTTCGAAGTGCGAACAAGGGGGTGGTGCTAGAATAGTGTTCTTCATGCCGCAAGGAGCTCCAATGCCCTTGTCATTCAAGTTGGATTTTCCATGCACCAACAACAACGCTGAATACGAAGCCCTACTGTTGGGCCTCCACATAGCTATCACCATGAATATTAAGAGATTGAACATCTTCGGTGATTCCTTGCTCATAGTAAATCAAGTCAAGGGGCTTTTTTAGTGTCGGTGTCCCGTACTGAAAGCCTATAAAGATCTAGTTGATACATATTTGGCCAAACTAGAATGGTATGACATCGAGGCAATCCCTCGATCGTCAAATAGGTTTGCAGATACCATGGCTTCTTTGGGATCCTTAATCCCTCAGAATCCATCTGTTGATTTCACTACCATCCATGTCAAGATGCTCTCTCATCCAACAGTAGAGCATGCAACCTATGATAATAGAGAATCGATCAACATGATCAGTGTAGAACCACAAGCTGAATGGTTCTGTAGAGCTGAAGACTTTCTTAAGAAGGCACCCTAGGGGTCATTAACCTCTCAGAGTCCCATGGGGAGTGGTACTACCATTCACCATAGGGTTGTTTTTGAGTCTGCATTTGCAAAAGTAAATACGTAGGGGGAGCAAGTCATCTTGGCAGTCAAAGCTGAGATTTATCAAAATTGGATGTCACAAATTAAAGACTTCCTAAAGCTTAGTATAATCCCAGAGGGATTATCGCATGCCATGAAGCACACATTTAAATAGAAAGTGGCCAAATATGTCTTAATAGGAGACATCTTGTACCGAAGAAGCTATGATGGAGTTCTCCTTCATTGCTTAGAGCCCCAAGAGGCATCATGGGCAATTTTGCAAGCCCATGATGGTACGTGCGGTGGCCATTTTAGCGGCATGGCCATCATCAAGTGCATCCTTCGAATGGGTTACTATTGGCCCACTATGGAGAAGGAGTGCAATGCATATGTCAAGAAATGCATTAAATTCTAGCATCACGCTAATCTCATGCACTTGCCATCGCAGGCCTTACAACCCATTCAAGTGGCTTGGCCATTTGCTCAGTGGGGATTGGATCTTATAGGCAAGATCTCTCCTCCGTCATCGAGGCGACATACATTCATAATCATGGCTACTGAGTATTTTACAAAGTGGGTGGAAGCAATACCCTTAACAATGACAACCGAAGCTCGTATAGTAGAGTTTATACTAGAGCATATCATAAGTCATTTTGGGATTCCATCCAAAATAATATCGGATAATGGAACGTCTTTCAAGAACAAAACTATGAGAGCTTTGACATCTAAATATAGAATCAAACATAGTTTTGTGACTCCATACTATCCACAAGCCAATGGGTAGGCTGAAGCTTCAAATAAGATAGTGGTAGCCATCTTGAAAAATATGGTACAAGAAAACCACAAATACTGGCACATCCAGCTGCCCCTTGCACTTTGGGCTTACAGGACTAGTATTCGGATGCCCACTGGGGCAACACCGTTCTCACTAGTATATGGCATTGAGGCCATTATGCCCTTGGAATTAGAAATTCCAATGCTACGCATCGCATTGAAAGAGTTCATCGATGATGACACTGCATGACAAGCTCGACTGGATCAACTGACGTTACTTGATGAACATCGCGTGAATGCCCTAGAGCATCTCCACGTTTATCAAGAGTGACTAAAATGAGCTTACAATGTCAAAGTCCACCAGAGAGACTTTGAAGTTGGAGATCTTGTCTTGAAAGAAAACCAACAGAACTCTAATTTACCACCAGATATGCATGACAAATTCATGGCTAATTGGCTAGGACCTTACATCATATCTAAAAATATTGGTCTAGGTACCTATCACCTAACATCGCTAGGGGGTGTTGAAGAGCTTGAACCTCTCAACATCATCCATATTAAGGTATTTTATGCTTAAAGAGCATAGTAAAAGGCTCCAAGAGTTGCTGGTAACTGCTCGATCATCCTAAAAGGCTCCAAACACTTTCATTAGTGGTTTGGTCAAGTCAAAAAGCTCCAAAGGCATCTATAAGCCCTTTGGTCAACCTCAAAAAGCTCCAAAGGCATCTGTAAGCCCTTTGGTCAACCTCAAAAGCTTCGAGGGTTTGGTCAAAACCGCTCGATCATCCCAAAAGGCTCCAAGGGTCCCTAAAACCGCTTGGTCATGTCAGTCAAAAGCCCCAAGGATTTTCTTGTAATCGCTTAATCATCCTAAAAAGCTCCAAAGGCATCTGTAAGCCCTTTGGTCAAACTCAAAAAGGCACCAAGAGTTTTTTGAAAAAATTGCTTGGTCAACCCAAAAGCTCCAAAGGCATCTATAAGCCCTTTGGTCAAATGCAAAAGGCACCAAGAGTTTCTAAAAAACTGCTTGGTCAACCCCAAAGGCTCCAAGGATTCTCAAAATCGCTTGGTCATCCCAAAATGCCCCAAAGGTACCCATAATCCCTTTGGTCAATCCTAAAAGCTCCAAGGATTCCTAAAAATTGCTTGGTCAATCTAAAGGCTCCAGAGGCATGTACTCATCGTTTGGTCAATTATGAGGCTCAAAACCCATAAAAATTATAAAATCAATAAAATCCAAAAAAAATTGGTAAAGCATAAAATCCAAAAACATTTGCATTTGCATTTGAATTTTGCATTTTCATTTTGCATTCACTCATGCATCCACCGCATTACTGCATTGCATATAGGCATTCATCATCCATTGCATTCCATAATAGAAGGCATTTGTGTTTGTCAGTCTTACAAACGATGCCACGTTTGTGTTTAAATCATGCATCTCTGCATTTATCATGATCCATCATTCATGTGAGTAATTGTGTTTTTCAACACAACCTATAATGTTGCTATGGAGATATACTAGGGTTTTTAGGTCACTCAGTCATACCTAGTAGTCTTATCAAGAGTTGGTAGAAAGCTCGCTTTGCTTTTGTAGCTAAGGTTCGGTTAGTATAGCCCTTAGCATATCAGAAGCCTATCACTAATCAACAAATTTAAACAATCCTAACAAGGACTAGGGGAAGATGAAAGCCATGAAGCAGGACCGGGTATCCTGAAGCGAAAAGAGTTATTCTTGCTTATCCCTCTATGCGGACGGTATGGGAAATGTTGGCAGTTGGAAAAAGGACAGGTTAGTTCCCTATTCAAAATCCCTTGCTTACGATAAAATGAGCATATCCTAAAGAGATATCCTATATCAATCCTCATGATTGATCCCCTAGATCGATATCATAGATCGACTCCCTAGAGTGATATCCCATATTGATATCATAAGATCGATATTCTCAATCGATATACCAGAAACAGTTTTTCCAAGTAAATCTCCCCAAAGGAAAGTTTCTGAAGAAGATTATCAAATGTAAATGCCAAAAAGTGAAGATCAAGTGAAGATCAGAAAATAATCTTAAATCAAAGTTCAAAGTGAAGATCAAATGAAGATCATAAATCAAAAGTTCGAGCGGAGATCAAATGAAGATCCAAAATCTAGTTCGAAGAGAGATCAAATGAAGATCCAAAGATAGTTCAAAAGAAGATGGAATCGACTCCCTTGCTTCACTACATATGAGCAAGTATCCCAAAAATTGAAGGATAGAAAGGAATGAGCCTGAATCCCTAGAATTGTTAGCACTACTGTACCTTACGCATGATGATATGTCTGACGCATTAGCACCTCGCTTATGAACAAGACCAATGTTTGAATGTGGAAGAGCTAGCTTCAGGTGTCCTGCATTGCTTAGTGGCTTAGTCCAACTGAAATCTAAACTTGAGATTGGATAAGACATTTGTGGAACCCCTATCTTAGCAATGGGCTGAAAGAATCCCGCCTGACATCGGGGAACGCTCGTGTCTTATCTTAAAATAATCATTTGCACACACAGGGATAATGAACAGTTAGGGTCTATCCTAGCAAAAGCCTTTTATCTCAGAAGTCTAGTGTGGTTAGTATGCAACTTTTGATAAGTTTATTAGGGTGTTTGAGTATCATGAAAAACCTCAAAATCTCTCTAAAAAGCAACAAATGCTACAAAAGCATAAACCAGTAAATGGTAAAAGTCATTGCAAATCATCAAATTTCAAAGTATCCAAGAAGCGATACATCATTGCATAAAGCACAATCAACATATAGGATAGATACCGGATGAATATTAGCAATAATATTTAGACGACCACTGACTATATCATGCATATTTTTCAAAATTGCAAAAGAAAAACGAATGACACATTATATCATTCGCATCATAAACATTGCATACCATTGCATTTCATATATGGGTGATTAATTGATTAAATTCTTATCTTAAGGATTTTCAATTACATTCATGATTTTTATACATCCTGTGGCGTCATCCATTAGATTGATAAACATATTGGCATTCATTCCTTATGTTTTAAGTGATTAAAGCATACAAGTTCATTTACATTAGAATAACATCATGTAAATAAAGCATTTCCATAAAATAATGCATACAATGAAGCAATATCAAATATGCGTTAAAAGAAACCATAGCATCCATATGCATTTATCATAAAAAGCATATCTACGCATCTAGATCACTGCATATCATCATCATAAAATAAATAGCTACCTAATGCATGACATCACCATCGCATCATATAGCATCAGCATAACATAAGCATTGCATCCATGTGCATCACATAAACATAAGATAAAAAAATAAATATATACACATGTACACAGAATGAGCTAGAATGATCATATCATATAAATATGTGTCCAAATGAGTACATAGGGAGTATGCAAAAATATTCCGTAGGCTACAATCGTGTAGGTCCTCGACCTTACACCAAAAATGATGATATATCAAAATGTAGTCTATGCTATAAAAGCCCTAGCTCTATCCTGCTCCCCTCGAACTAGAGCTCTCACCGCCTCCCTCAGTACTATGCTTAGGAGCCTGCTCTCCCTGCTGCCTTGTTCTGCCCTGTTGGTCGCCCTTCTGAGGGCCCTATGTGCCACCTAACCCGAAGAGGCCTAGCACTCGTCCAACTACCCCTGAGCGATGGGCACCTCTGTGTTCTAGGACCTATTGCTGGATGTGGCAGTAGACTACCCTGCCTCCCTAGTCCTAGTATGACTACTATCACCATGAGTACTAGAGGACCTATGTGTCCTCTCGCTCCGATGGGTACGATGGCTCGAGCTAGTAGTGGACTATCCTGTAGTCCTAGTCCTGGTCCGCTGAGACTCGAGAGTGAAAGGATCCTCAAGAACCTATAACCCATGCATCTCTATGTAACCTACTAGTTGGTCCACTCGTGAAGAACACAAGCTTATACTGAGAGGGGGGGTGAACAGTATAAGACCTCTTTTTACTTTTTCCTTTATACTTCAAAATAGTAAAGCAATATATCCAAAGCAATATCAAAGCAATGCACAAAACCATCCACAAAGTGACACAACAATTTACATGGTTCATCCTCAAAACTTTTCTCTAAAAGTTATCTCAAAGTTCTTTGGGAAACCTTCACAATTACAATGTTTATGAGCCTCGACCCAAAGGAGAAACCTTCCCCCAATCTGAATTTATGAGCCTCTGCTCAAAGGAGATACCTTCCCCTACCTCTGCTCTGGTTGGTGATCCTCTAGAAGACCTCTGCCTCCGCTGCCCTTAGCAAATGGAACTCTATCCACAGAAGACACCTGTCTTCCCTACTCTGGATGGAGACCTTTGTCCTCAACTCTATCACCTCAAAGCTAGTCCTCAAATTTGCACTAAACACAGTCCTTCGATCTATCACAAATGTCCTTGTCCTCTGTCTTTGATCAGCACCAAACACAGTCCTTCGATCTGGCACAAATATTTCCTTAGGTTATTCTCATAGAACCAATGCACCTCTGTCCTCAATTTCTCTGATAGAACCATCAACCTCAGCTTCACAAGTCCTCTACTAAGACCTGTCCAAATCTTCTCACAAGTCCCCACAGGAACCTATCCAAAACCTGCTCACAAGTCCTCAATGGAACCTGTCCAAAACCTGATCACAAGTTCCCAATGGAACCTGTCCAAAACCTACTCACAAGTCCCCAATGGAACCTATCCAAAACCTGCTCACAAGTTTATCAAGAACACTTGCTTGGCATGAACCCACAAAGAGAATGGTTAGAGACCCAACGTGATTCATCCACCTCATAGGAGCATAAAGATAATTGTTAGAGACTCAATATGTTCTATTCTTAACTCCCACTCTCAATATCAACTCAATCTCAAATCACAAAATAATAAGATAGATGTAGTATGCTTTTCTCAATAAAATGAAACACAACCCAACAATTGCCAACCATGCAATATCTCATATAACAATGATACTCATGTTCTTTCCAAAACCAATATCTTTTCTCAACCAATTGGGCTTCAACAACAATGCTTATAGACAAGGTTTAACCAACAACATTCAACTCAACATTAACCTTGAAGCATTCAACCAATCATCACTAGAAAAGGAAACAAGTAGAAATCCTTTTCCCTCCAAAGATATTTGAACAAAACAGCCACCCACACAATATCACCAAATGCAAAGAATAACTTGTTCAAATCAACTCAATGGAGTAAGCCCAATATCATGTATCAAGTAAAAGCAATAACTTGATCAACCAACCTCTATAGAAGCAACTCAACCATCAACATCAACACACCCAACCAAGGGTTTCACCAACTCAAAGCAAGTAACTAGACTTACAAACATAAACCCTAGTGCACAATGCTTCCACTACCTCAAACCAGAATTATGCATTCACCAAAACTCTCATTAATGATAACAATGCATAAGTAGTTTTCAACAAACCAGAAACTAGGACTTACACTCAACCAAAGGAAACCTTGTTGAAAACCTTTTCACTCCAATCTTATTTCAGGAATAACATACACCAATCATACTCATAAGAAGAATGTGCCCGTACCTTATTGAAGTGAAGTAACCCCTTTGGAAATCTGCCACCATCACAACTTTCTTTTGCCAATCTTCACAAGGGTTAGTAGATTTGCAAAATAATCAACATTATTCCACCTTTCAATAATCATCACCAAACCCTTTAATTGCACAACTCCCTTTATCTCTCCTAAAACCACTTGTACCATAAAATAAAATAAATCATAACATTGCATAACCTTATAACTCCCAAAACCACTTATACTATAAAATAAAATAAATCATAACATTGCATAACCTTATAACTCCCAAAACCACTTATACTATAAAATAAAATAAATCACAACAATGCATAACCTTATAACTCTTTCTTCCTTTTCTCAAAATTAATTTTTCATACTTCTATAACAAAACAAATACCTTACACCCTTATTACTCCAAACCTTAACTCTTTTTCTAAATACTCAAAAAGAAAGATCCCAAACAATTTAATATTACAACAAAATATATATTATTTTTTATACCTCCAATATCTAACTTCCCTTATTTATATTATAGCAAAAAACCCTTATAACTCGTAGGCTTACCTAACAATGCGTATTACTTCCCATCCTTCCATAAACATCCAAAACATAATAAAATTTAAGAATAATTTAAAGCACACCTTAGCCACAATTTGCGCATGCTTCCTATGCAAATTGAACTAGAGTCCTCCGCACCCATGTAAGACAAAAATGGCGCACTTCAAATTTTGTCTTTCGTTGCCCTTGGAATGCGCACGAATTCTTCTTCCTTTTTATTCACGTTCTTGGGTGGATGCGAAAATATATATTGTCTCTTTTTTTTATTATCCCTTGCCTTATTTTATATGCACTTTCATTTCGCCCTTTATTTCCAAATACGTCGGCATTTTCAACCACGACGGAAAATACATTAATTTAATTTTAAAATATTAATTTAAATTTTAAAAATAAAATTTAAACTAAATATTTAAAATTAAATATCTTCATCACCGGGGCACCTTTTTCAATGAAACGAAGAGCCAACTTGGGTTTTAAGAAAAACCCATTTCAAATCTGTTGTCCATGGTTTTAAATAAAACCTTTTATTTTGTCTGCCTTGGTTTTCACAAAAAACCTTTCCGCTTCTTGACATCAATGACAACATCAACACTTGAGCAAAGGCAATGTACCTAATGTACCCGAAATTGCCAACACACTGGAGCAACTCGAGATGCATGCATACCATTGGTCCTCATGACCATATCCCGTAATCACCCGAATTCAGCCATAGGATCCTGGCCACTTGGTACAACTACTACTGGTGCTACCAGAGGCCCCATGATAGCCTAACAGGGTGCCATAGCCCCCCTCTAGACCCTGATCAAATATCGCTTTGGCACTACCGCATCCCGCTATGCTTGAGCTAGCTGTAGTGTAGTATATAATGTCTAAACCAGTGTATCTACAACTGTAACCCATGTCATCAGAGTCTCAATCTGCCCTTGTGTATCAATCAAGCACCTAACCCTGTCAGTCAGTTGAGCTTGTAGAGTAGCAATCATCGTATCTCACTCTTGCTACTGAGTTTGGAACCTACCAAGCTGACTCTACAAGTTAGCCACTTGTGCTAGGAGCAACCCCTCTATGCTGTCAAGAGGTACCTCACCCTCCTAGAAAGCCTCATCCTCTGGGTCAGCCTCAAGAGCCTCCTCAATGACAACCTCTACCCCCTAGCCACCCTATGTCCTCTAATGCACCCTGCACCCATCGAGATCCACCTCTGCCTTTGCTGCTACCTGGTTTGGCTCTCGACCCAAATGCCCTATCTCGTACCACCTGAAAAACAACCATTATACATCATATGCTAGGGTAGTCATAGCCATATCAACACCAATATCCTGGTAATCATCAGCCTCATCTCCTAGAGCCATAGGTTGAATCCACTATAGAACATGCTCTAGTTCCAAGCATCAGTATCTAAGGGGCATCTCAGGAATGTCTTGCACCATCCCAAACAATCATAGAACATGAGAGAAAAATTGGTACTCTCGGATATTGACATTTTAGCCAATCAACCATCTGTCTTAGTGAGCCTCTCGAAGCCTCTTGCTGGCCTCAGGCCAGTCTAGACAATCCATGTATGGACATCACTGAACATCATTCAGGCCAAGTGCCACAAACTAAGTAATGTAATGCTGAACATCACCAACATGAATCTTGCTATGGGTACCCTCCTCCTCACAAGGCCAATAGGTAGTATAGAATTGGCACTGGGCAGCAATAGTAGTAATATCCAATGATAGATCCTTAGGATACTCTATCCTAATATGCTACCAACCCCAAATTTGCAACAGTAGACTGTAGCTCATGCCCTTATGGCTCAATTTTGTAAATTGGTATAACTCCCTATAGATATGGCATAATAGCGTGCTACCCCAAGCTAAGTGCAATGGCTGCCTAGTATATCTGTAGACAAATCTCTAGATGCTAGCTAAGAGGTTCTAGGGAATCCTCATGCTCGAGGAGTCTGGAAGCACAATATGTACCACGAGGATCATGAATACAACAGCGTAGACTGAAAAGATGTGCTTACCCTCCTAGTAAGCAATGTGAACTCCTTCGTGGTCAATTGAAGAAGCATAAATATAGCTAAGAAACATCCTAGTTAACCATAAGAAAAATTGAATTGCATGAAACTAATCTAGATTAAAAAATGCAAGGAAATGAATTAAATATACTTCTAAATCCTAAATTGAACAGTCAAATGTCTGCTAAAATGTGGATCTATGCGAGATTAAGCTAAATCCATTACTGGAAATGGAAATCTAATGCTAAAATGGAGGAAAGAAAGCATCAAACTCTAGATGTAGGTCTAAGGTGCAGTTGGCACTGTTAACCATGACTAATAGCCGTAGTTAAGATGAAGGTATCCTTTCTCTTACAACCAAGGCCAAAAACTCTCAAATCCTCCAAGGAATTGATGGTCAATGGTCACCTATGTTTTATAGAACAGATTGGTGGTTGAATTTAATGGAATTAGCAATGGAGGTGTATCAAAAGTCAATATTGCTCCTCAAGCTCTTGAGATCTGAATTGTTTCATGCACAGTTGTCATTTATCAATTGGACAACACTTCGTTACTCCTCAAGGGGATATGAAATTACTCTCCAATCTGATAGGACTCCGCTATGTGCAATTGAGTTATTATTCAGGATATTTACTCTCTGAAATTGGGGTCTTAAGTAGACTCCCAAAATACTTGCTCTAGCTTCATGGAGAAGCCAAGAACAAGATTTGGCAATTGAGAGGAAGCTTCTAGATGCTTCCCATCCCAAACCACTTTGAAAACTGTTGCAATTCGGCTTTGACTTGGCTTTGGTCACCCGAGTTTGTTACAGTGCTAATCGTAGGTGTCAACTATGGTTAGCATGTAAGCTTTTTCTAACTATAGGCATCAGTCACGGTTAGCATGTAGAATTTTACTAATCGTAGGTGTCATCCATGGTTAGCATGCAGGATTTTGCTAACCGTAGGTGTCAGTCGTGATTAGCACTGAATAGGCCAAGAAGCCCAAATTGAGTGGTTAAAACCACTGCTTGGTATTGGAAATATCCAAGGGCATTTATATGGTCTACAAAGGTGCCCATATGAGTAGTCACCATTGAAATGATGTGTTTTAGATATCTACAGATACCCCTTTTATGATGCGTTGTGATATTGAACAACGCATGAGCAAAAATTGATCTCCTAAAACAATGCTGAAGGTTGCATGATGATCATTAGTCTAATCAAAATTAGATGCCCCAATCATGAAAAGGGTATACATCACTGAATCATTGCCTTTGATGAGTTGAAGAACTTGATTCTGGCAAGCTTAAGTCAAAATCCTAGTCTTGATGGCAATTAGGAGACAAGCTTAAGTCCAATCCTAGCCTTAGTGGCAATGAGGAGACAAGCTTAAGTTAAATCCTAGCCTTGGTGGCAATAGGAGACAAGCTTAAGTCTAATCCTAGCCTTAGCGGCAATTAGGAGACAAGCTTTAGTCAAATCCTACCCTTAATGGTAATAGGAGACAAGCTTAAGTCCAATCCTAAATTAAGAGACTAGCTGCCCAGTTTGCTTGAATTTGATTTTGATATTTTGATTATTTATCCCAAGCAAGGAGGGTGCATGATTGTCTTTGAAAATGATTCTTGAATAAATGCACTTAAAAATGATTAAGCATTTAACTATTTATTTTTATTATGAATTTGTTATTATGACTACCCCCTCAAGCGATGATTTGATGAGGGTAATAACACTTAAATGAAGCGACGAGGTTGCTTGACCACTATGAATGATCTTGAACAAATTAAGATTTAGCATTTGAATACTTGGTGAGGCCTAATCAGCTATGATTACATAGTTTAAATTAGTTGCATATTCCTATCTCATGGAGCGGTCCAGCCACGAAGGCCTTTTTAGGAAATCAAAATGATAGCAATGTCAATTATGCTTGTGGTGAATCATATTGTCGATGATTTGCTGAAAATGTCATAGAAAAAATGAAATGATTACTTTGTTCCCGTGGAGCGGTCCAGCCTTGAAGGCCTTCTTTGGGATTGAAAAGAAGCATATCAAATCAATGATGACAATTTTACCCCAAATGTCCTTATGGTAATTTACTCATCTTTCCGTATTAAATGGAGCGCAAGTCGCTATAACTACCAAGTGTGTAGAATAAATGACTGAATACGAGGCACATTTGAATTTTGAATTATTTAATTTTTTTGTTAATTTTGAAATTTTGGACTTGTAGATTTGCTTAATTGTCCATTTTTTTTTTTAACTCCTTATGGTGAGTAAATGTTTGCATTTATGACTTGAATGAAAAGACCAAATATTTATACTTCTTTGGAGCGTTTGGGGATTGATACTGATAATATCCTAGTTAATGCTTAATTTTTTTTTTTTGTTTATTTTTATTTATTTTTTGTGAGATGCACATAGATGCAATGCTTATATGTTAAATGCATGTTTAATTTGATTTATTGGTATGCATCTAATTTATGATGTTATGACATGGTGAATGCAATGTATGGTAATGCATTATTTACATGATAGTAATCTAATGTAAATGAACATGTATGCTTTAATCACTTAAAACACACAAAATGAATGCGATATGTGTTTATCAATATAATGGATGACACCACAAAATGTATAACAAATCATGAATGTAATTGAAAATCTTTAAGATAAGGATTTAATCAATTAATTAACCATATATGAAATGCGATGATATGAACTGGTATGAAATGGGTGATATCATATGTCACTCTATACTTTGAATGCAATTTTTGCAATTTTATGCATGATATAGTCAATGGCTATCTAAATATCATTTCTGATATCCATCCGGTATCTATCCTATATCCTAAAAACTTTGTGCTTACTTGTAATGATGTATCTTGGATTCGACACTTTGCAATTTTCATGATTGACATGATTTATTTTTGGATGGTTTGTGATATTTGGTATGTTGTTGCTATTAGAGAACTTTTTGAGGTTTTCCATGAGACTCAAACACCCTAGTAGACTTATCAAATGTCACATACTAATTGTACAAGGCTTTTGTTGGACAAAGCTTTCGCCACAAATGACCCAACTATTCATTACCCCTGTGTGTGCATGTGAGTATTTTCAGATGGACCATAGGCATGCCCCAAATGTCAGTCAAAACTCTTTCAACCCATATGTGAGATCATGTTCCTCATATGTTCGTACCATCCTTGTTTCAAATTTGATTGGATTATAATGCTAGGCAACCCTAGGCACCTAGAGCCAGCTCATCTTGCAAATTGATCAGGACTAACCCTCTAAAAGCAAGAGAATCTTTCAACCCATTGTTGCAATTAGGGATCACCCAACAGAACTACTACTCCAGAAGTAGGCGGGACTCTTTCAACCCATTGCTACGATCGGGGTTCACTCTATGGCTTTTGAATGGTGAACAATCCAGGGATTCAAGTTCTCACCCTATTTTTTTGATACTTGCTCATATGTAGTGATTTTATCACTATTTTTTACATTTCATTTACGATTTACTTTGAGCAAGGGATTTGTATAGTGCTTTTGATTCACTATATTACTTTGAGATTTGAGCTTTGAACTGTAAAATTTGAACTTTTTGGGATTTGAACTTTCAACTTTGAACTTTGAATTTTGATTTGAGATTTAAACTTTGTATCTATGTACGAGTAGGGGAAATTCTTGTCCTTTTGCCAAGGTTCACCACTCTAGACCAAACTATTTGCAAGACAAGTAGGTAATAAAACCCATCTCTCTAGAGAACCTAGGACCACTTTCGTAGCTTTCATCCTCCCTTATATTAGCAAGATTTTATATTTTTTGCTAAGTGATGGGATCCTGATATGTCAAGTACTATCCCAACTACTGAACTCATCTACAAAAGCAAAGCAAACTTTCTATGACATCTGAGAAACCCACTAGGTATGACTGAGTTACTGGAAAACTTTTGGATACTTATGTATTTTATAGCAACAAGCGTTGTGTATGAATGCAATGGATTATGATAAATGTAGAGGTACATGATTTAGAAAAAATGTGGTGTCATTTGTAATACTGACAAACACGATCCATTCTACTATGAAATGTAACAGATGAAGAATACCTATATGCAATGTAATGCAGTGAATGCATGTGTGAATGCAAATGAAAATACAAAATGTAAATGCATATGTTTTTAGATTTTATGCTTTACCAATTTTTTTTTTGGATTTTATATATTACTTTTTCAATTTTTATGGATTTTTATTGCTTTTTCAATTTTTATGGATTTTTGAGCTTTAATATTTGACCAAATGATGAGTACATGCCTTTGGAGCCTTTAGATTGACCAAGTGATTTTTAAGAATCCTTGGAGCTTTTAGGATTGACCAAAGGGATTATGGGTACCTTTGGGGCATTTTGGGATGACCAAGCAATTTTGAGAATCCTTGGAGCCTTTGGGTTGACCAAGCAGTTTTTTAGAAACTCTTGGTGCCTTTTGGGTTTGGCCAAAGGGCTTACAGATGCCTTTGGAGCTTTTTGACTGACTTGACCAAGCTATTTTTAGGAACCCTTGGAGCCTTTTTGAGTTTGACCAAAGGGCTTACAGATGCCTTTGGATATTTTTAGGATGATCGAGCGATTATTAGCAAATCCTCAGGGCTTTTAACTGACATGACCAAGTGGTTTCAGGGACCCTTGGAGCCTTTTGGGATGATCGAGCAGTTTTAAACAAACTCTCGGAGCCTTTTAAGGTTGACCAAAGGGTTTACAGACACCTTTGGAGATTTTTGGGATGACCGAGTGGTTTCAACCAAACCCTCGGGACCTTTTTAGATTGACCAAAGGGCTTACAAACACCTTTGCAGCCTTTATGCTTTGATTAAAGGGTTAAAGATACCTTTGGAGCCTTTGTTGAAAATGACCAAAGGGCTTATAGATGCCTTTGGAGCCTTTTTTAGTTTTATGGATTTTGATGTTTTCCATATTTTTGATTTTTTGATATTTAAATTTATGATTTTTCAATTGTTTTTGAAATTTTAATTGTTTTGAATGTTTTTGAATTTTGATATTTTATGATTTTTTTCTTATTTTTATGTTTTTAAAGGGGAAAGTATGCTACCTTAATTACCCCCTAATGTGTGTGCCACTCAATGAAAGTGAGGAAGATGTGCATGCTATTTTGGATGACCCTATTACTTTTTTCCTTCAACTTGGGTGTTGTTTGGAAAATTTTTAGAATCGGTACCCTATTTTATCTTTGGAAGTCCTAAAATAGAGCTATTTTTTCTTAGCAAGATATCGGGAGTGTCTTCTCCGTTGCTAAAAAATATGCTATATTATTTTATTGTTGGTTACAGATTCAAGTACAGGTTGAAAAAATACATGTGGAGCTACAGTACTTACATACCCTCATGGATCATTGGGGGAATATACCTTGCGCTATGAGTCGTGTACCTCTTACTTTCCCTTCCAAGCAGGGTTATGCACAAGCATGAAATATCACAAATTGGCTCTATTTAGGATTTTTAAAATTTTGAAAAGGCTAATTTTGGATCATTTCACTGGGGCCCATTCGCTCGAAATTTACGAGATGAATTTTTTTTTGGGGTAAATTCGTCCGTCGTTGATAATCAGGAACCTAACTTTATTTTAATTCGTCGACCTCAAATTACATATGATTTTGATTTTTCCGCCCAATTCGTCTTCAAATTATAAATGATTTTATATTTTTTGCCCAAATCGCCTTCAAATTATAAATGATTTTATTTTTTCCGCCCAAATCACCTCATATACTATGCGTATATATACTATATTGGGTACCTATAAACATACATAAAAAATAATCTAACTCAAAAATAGCTCTAAAACAATGAAAAACTTGAAAAGGTTGCAGAGGAGTGTCGATCGATGCAAGATGATCGATTGTAGAGCTGTGACTATCAAAATAAACTGATCAGTTTTAGAGATGTGTCTATCGGTAGAAGCTGATTGGTTGCAGATTTGTGTCTATTGGTATAAGCCAATCGGTTGCAGAGCCATGTTTGTCGACATAAGCTAATCAGTTGTAGATTCATGTCTGTTGGTATAAGATGATCGGTTGTAGAGCCATGTCTATTGGCATAAGATGATCGATTGTAGAGCCATGTCTATCGACATAAGATGATCGGTTGCATAGCCATGTCTATCAACATAATCTGATCGATTGCAAAGCCATGTTTATCGGTATAAGACGATCAGTTGTAGAGTTTTTCAATTGGAATTTTCTTATTGGTTGCAAAGGTGTCGATTGAAATTGGTCTATCGATTGCACAACCATCTCGATCATCTTTAGTTGGCTGATTGTAGAGGTATCGATCGACATTCATCTATCGATTGTAGAGGTGTCGATCGGCCTTGGTAAGTCAGTTGTAGATGTGTTGATCGACATTAATCTATCAGTTTTAGGGTCATGTCGATCAGTTTTATGTTGTTGGTTGCAGTGTTTTCGGCATAACTCTATTGGTTGTAGGGACGTGTGGTTGACATTCTATTGCTTGTAGTGATTGTCAATCGGTATAAGCCGATTGGTTGCAAGGAAGTGTTTATCAACAAAAGCGTATCGGTTGTAGAGGATTCATGACAAAAAATTAGTAGAGTATTCTTATTCCATTGTTATTTTTTCCAAATATCTTTTTCTATAGTTTCATAGGCACAATAGGTGAACTATACGCAATAGTGGTAGAAAACTATCAATGTCATCTAGTTGTGTGTCAGGAGCATTTCTTTTGTTAGAGACTACTTCTTGTCTCTTAGAGTATGTTTCATATGTAGTGTAGAAGCACTATCTGCAACTCTAGTCGATAAGTATTCCCTATCATGTTGTGTGTTAGGATCATATGTTTGTCTTGAGGGATGTCTGCTATTTTCCTTCAAATTCATATACATTTGCTAGCATCTAAAGGTTTTTCTTTACAGATACAATGTCACCTACTGAAGATGGAAATAAGGGAGGCCAATATTCTTGTAAAAAGAAAATTCTAAAATATTTTACACCAAAATGCAATGAGACATCAATCTCTACATATTTTACACAAATTGTAGGTACAAACACCTTTTACCATCAGTTTTCTAAAAATTTTGTCATTCTTAAATGTAAAACTTTTCTTTATAAATAGATAAATGATTTTCTTCTTATATACCTCTTTTTAAATGCTTTGTAAAACTATATTTTGTTAATTCTTTAAAATAGTGCCATTTTTACAACAAAAAATGATAGAGAACACCAAACATTAAATGCAGTTAACATTGTCGACCTTGATGTGCGTTCACTTGAAGATATTCTAGAAGATGATATGGGACCACATGATAATTTTCCTAATAACGACATTCAACAACCACTTCAGGAGATTTTAAATTCAAACACATCAACCGAAAAAGAAAAAGACAGTACAATTAAAATTCAGACCTTTGGGGAATCTTCTAGTCAAAAATCTAAATGTCAAAAGATAAGCGAATGGACTATTGGAAGGGATTTTAAAAATGAATGGGCACAATTATACCCCTTTATTGAGCGATATGAGAAACTGAATGTGTGTAAATGTATTATTTGTACATGGAAGTTGGGAAAGGATCATTTATTACAAAATAAGAAAGACAATAGAAAAATATTGTGGGAAAGTTTACATCAAAGAAATACGAAGTGATGGAACAATTAACAAAATTCATAGGTGGAAGGATGCAACAAAATGTGTGCATGTGAGATATGCTCTTGAATATAATAAAGCAATTAAATAAAAATAAACTCTCATTGAGAATGGTGGAACAATCGAGGCACAATTTCAAAAAGTTAATAATACTTTATTAGCCTCAAATAAATTGCAGTTTACTATTGTATACTGTATTCTAAAAAAAGGTCGACCCATGTCTGATTTTTTTTATTTTAAGGAAATACTTCAACTAGCCAATGTACAAAATCTTACCAGTTCACATTGGTCAGATCGAAGTGGTTGGAAAATGGCAAAATTTCTATCATTGGTTGGGAAGGAAGACCTGAGAGAGAATGTGAAACAAGCCAAATTTATTTCACTTTCCATTGATGAGGTAACAACTGTTGAAAATACATCTTGGATTTGCATACATGTTTACACATTCAAAAATCATTTGAGACAACCTCATTTATTAGCACTACATAAAATGATTGAAAATTGTAATGTGAAAAGTATTTATAATGTTGTTGTAACAAGGTTAAAGTATATTATCGAAATGGATGAAAATTAAATTGCCACAAATTTAATTTGTGTTGGAGCTGATGGTGCAACTACAATGCAAGGACAAAAGAATGGTCTTTGTGTTAGGCTTTAGACTTCCATTGCCCCATATGTGATTCATATTCATTGCATGGCTCATCGAATGAATCTTGCATACAAAATTGTGAGTAATTTTGATAATTTAGCCAGAGTGGAAGAACTCGTCCGCGATATACACTCATGCTTTTCATGTAGTCCAAAAAGGTTTGCAGAGTTTCAACAGTTTTCTCTAGGTGTAACGGAAGGCAGAAAAATGTTAAAAGATATGGAAACTAGGTGGATTTCACTATTTCTTCCTGTAAAAAGGGTATTTTTAGAATATCAATCTTTGGTTGGGTTTATGTATGCACATTGTAGAGATGTTGACAAGGCAAAAGATTTATTTTTTCGTATGACTTACTTGGAAACTCTTCTCACATTATGTGGTATTCTACCAATGTTACAAGAAATGAATACTATGATTAAACTTGCACAGGAAAGGGCAATTTATATTGTCGATTTTATGAGGATGAGAAAACAAATATGTATGGTTATTGACAGGATTTATTTATCCAAAAAATATTTTGAGGATCCCAAGTTTGATAGTTGGAATACGTTAATTAATGTCAATGAACCGAACAACTTTTTAAAGTTCAACATCAACGATAATCTCTATATTGCTATCTATGGAAATTTGATTCCTATATATCATTTTGAAAAGTGATTAAATACTCTAACAGATGATGTTGAACAAGTTTCCGTTACCCATTCTAGATTCGATGAGGTTTTGGATAACACTAAGAATAAATTAAAAAGAATTGCAAATGCAGTAACAAGTGAAATAAGAGATCGTTTTAAGAGAGATGAGACACTTGAGGCCATGACTGTTGTTAATCCTAATTTTTGGAATCCTTGTGGTGACCAAAGTAGTAGAAGTGAGTTGTTTGTAAAATATATGGGTAATATTATGAAATATTTCTCTAAAAGTGTGGAAATAAATGGCATTGAAATCAATGGTATTCTAAACAAAGATCTTTTGAGACATCAGTCAACCAATTTCGGAATAACAATGAATAATCAAATTACACAATTCAAAAATCCACATGAAACTAGTTCAATCACACGTTTCTAGAAAAAATTGTATAGAAGTAGTGTCTTGCAAGATACTATGAGTGAATACTTTGTTTTATATGAATTATGTTAGACAATGATTTTGGGATTTGTTGAATACGAAAGGGTTTTCAGTGCATTAAATTTTGTTAAATCAAAAATTTGTATTGGAAAATTGTTTGAGAATGTATGTGTCATCTTACGAGGTGGGTAAATTTCCCTATGACAGAGCATTGACATATTGGAAGTTCTTAGCAGAAAGAAGAGGCCTCTCTAATATGGTTGATAATGACAAAAATGATTCAACTATGAGTGATGATGAGATTATGGAAACACAAAATTCACAGATTCTGAATTCTTGTGGAGAAGTTGATAAAGCTTTGTATTACCTTCCAGAAATGTAAAAATTGCAATGATTATATGACAAATTCATATAATCTAAGTTTTTTTCAGATTTGAAATCATCTTGTAAATATTTTAGTGATTTGAATAAATTCATATTAACAATGATTTTTCGGATTTGAAATATTTCTTATTATCAAAGATTTTTTTTATTTGATTTGTTGTAAAATTATATAATAATTCAATTTTCAATGATTATGCATGTTTGCTTTTTAATGTTATGGATATTCTATGTTTTCAAAATTTATGATGTATGCTATAGCTTTGAGTAAGTTGAAAATTTGAAAACCATGTATACGTAATGATGCCATGTTATTGAACTAAATGTATATGTTGACAAAAAATAGTTATTTTTCCTTTGAATTTAAATGTATGTATGTATCATTAGTATCATTAGTTGTATGATATGAAAAAATATAGTGATTTTTTATGATTTATGCTTTGTCATTGAGTAAACCGTGTATGCATATTAAAAATTTGTGTACATATGTATGAAAGATGCATGTAGTATATTACTCTAGATATGGAAAACAAAAATTTAAATCCATTCATAGATATATCCAAATTACCATATTCATTTTTATACAACTATAATGACTAACTATGAGTATGAATGCACTGAAAATTGAAACCCATTCATAGATATATCCTTCGTAAACTCACTTGAAAAATAAAAACAATATAGCTTAATAGAAATGAAAATACTCACTTTTATACTACATCAGGAATGAATATGAATAAAGTAAAATTTAAACACGTGCATAAATATATCATTCATAAACTCATTTGAAAAATGAAATATAAAAAAAACATAGCATAATATAGGGAAATTGAAATTTAACTCTTACATATATCTCCACCGTAAACTAACATTGAATATGAAAACAATATAGCATATTAAAAAAGAAAAAACACTTTTCTATACAAGAACAAGAATGAATATAAATAAACACAAATTTAAACACATGCATAGATATATCTGTAGACACCAAAATAGCACCAATTTGATTATGTGACTACAAGCACTGAACGAATTGGCATACATACCCCCTAGGCCAACCTCCAGAGGTTAAACAGTGGTCCTAACCACTCCTAAATCAATTTTGGAAGGTCAGGGGTCAATTTGACACCTTTTAAGCACTTTTCTCTCTATTCGTCCCACCCTGGGATGATTAGAATCCTATTTGCCCCACCCCGGGTCGATTAGCAGCAATTGCTCTAGGGTGGGACGAATAGCAGGTTTGACTACCAAAAATTCAAACCTTGACAAATGGCATCCCATATCCGCCACTCAATTGCGCCTTCAGAGCATGCAATTGCAAGGAACGGTTTCAAATCAGAGAGAGGGACTTCAGTCAAGTATGCCCTGATCATGGAGGCCTCATGCAAGGAGGCCCTAAATTATGGAGGAATCTTCTCTCCCCCAAAAAATGCATGACATGCAAAGTGGCACCCTCGCATGCGCATTCAAAGGAGACCCTCAAGTCTATAAAATGGTGAGCCTCCTCACCCAAAAAATAGGACAGAGCTAGAGCATTTTGAGCAATGGAGTGCTACCAAATTATACCCACATTCCCCTTTGTGCTTCTTACACCCCTAATTTCTCTTTTGGAAGAGAGGTTATCGGGCGAACACTAAGAACGCAATCCTAAACCAAAACCCAAGAAATCCCACCCAAATTCATCGACACAACTCCCTATGAGGTTTTGGAGCCATCCCATGTAGATTGGTGTTAAAAAAAGGCCCCAAACGGAGGGCGTCCTGCCCCCAAATGCCCCTTGCACTGTTGTAGTCCTAATCGTCCCACCCCAAAGCGATTAGAAATATATGAATGCTTTATTCACTATTATTATTACATTATGTTCTATTTGATTTACTTATGTTGTTGTTCAAGTTTCATGATATTCTGACTTGTTTTGACCTTATTTTTATCATTTTTAGAGTTTACTAACCTACATGGAGCGCCTTCATATACAAGAAAATATGGGCAGAATTTACCAAATATGACCTTCTGGGTCATCCCAAAATACCCCTTTTTGTCTAATCCCAAGTTTATAGGAATTTTGGAGGCCTCTTGATAGGACATTTGCAAGGTCACCTTTGCACATTTTGTGACAGTCCTAATCGTCCCACCCCGGAGCGATTAGAAATCCATGCATGATTTCTCGACTGTTATTTTTGCAATGTGTCTCTGATGATGTCTCTATGCATTTTTCAAAGTTTGAATTCATTATGACATGTTCTGACCATCATTTTTCTATTTTATATACTAACTAGATGGAGGCCCTAGGGATTACATGTTTTCCTTCTATCCGCATATGCTATTAACTATTTGTTGTTTCTTTGTGCATAGGATCTCACTTCTAGGAACATCTAAGGAGTAGCAAGGAATGAATAACACATGGATACAAGTGGTGGAAACCTTTGGCCTGCCCATTTCGAATGTGGGCACACAGAAGACACTGGAAGCGTACCATCCATTGATGTAACGAACTGTATCAAATGTTTTGAACCCTAGAGGGAGGACATATTGTAACTAGATTGAAAGCAACATTAATAAAAAGATGCCCTACTTTGTCTTTGTTTTCTTACATCTCGTCTATGCGTCGTTTCCTTCATGCATTGCTTTCTCGCATTCGTAGGACTTAGCATTTGTGTATTCTATTTTGTTTGCACCATTGGTCTGGTACGTCATCACTCCGTGTTCGGATTTCAATATCATTCATAAAATCATTTAAAAATTGAAATATAAAAACAACATAGCATATTTGAAACACCATAATATTTAAAAGATGAAAATAACACATTATAAAAGTGTATTTCTTAAAAGTAAAATAATAAAAGCAAGTATCTTGTTTTCATACGAAAACATATGAAATGTCATAAAATTGTCTTTCAAAATATCAAATTTTAAAATTCAATTTCTTGCTCCAAAATATTTTCCCATTGGCAGTGGACGTAATGCAGCCCCAGGTGGGGGTTGTCAAAGATCAGGAGAACTAGATGTTCTAGGTTTCCTTGTTGATATTCTCCATACAGGTAGTGTTGTTTCCTTCGCAAGTGTTTTAGAGTCTCCTGATTCCTCTTGATTATAACCTCTGACAACAACACCCCACTTTGAAGAGAAAGAGGATGTATTTTTGTGTATATATAAAATGTCAAAATTACAAAAAGACAAATAATGGAAATATAAAAAAAAAAATTTAAATATTGATTAAAAAATTACCTGAACCTGTTGTTCTCTCATGTCTGCATTGTCCAAGATTGAGTGCCATGATGTTGGTACTAGAGTGTTCTGCAAATTATAAAACAAATTCATAAAAAAAAGCAATAATATAATTACATGTGCTAACTATCAGTGAGGGTGAAGCGTGGGTTATCATGTTCTCTATTTCCAATTTGATCCGATGTGAGACATAGGTGGACCAGTCAAATTTTTGGTGTTAAAAACAACGGACCAAATATGCTAAGGCCCACATCATAATTTTTGTCGGCCTTCCTTGTAGAACGAGTTTGGCAAGGAAGAATTCACACCATGCCCAAAGAAATTTATTTTCAATCGCCAGTATGGTAAAACCCCTTTGTACTGACCCAAATTTTTCATGCCCTTACCTTCAGGCTAAAGGATTCGTACCTGAAAGGGGGATGTGAGAAATATGGAACAATACCTCAAACTGAGAAGCCCTTTGAAGGTTGCGCCTCTCGGGGGATGGGTATAAGGGTGAATTTTTGATGGATGGTGGGGTTCACCAGGAAACTTTGAGTGGCAGTTTCCACGCCTAGGTTGAGAATGGTTTTGATGTGTTCATTTTATACTCAGTCATTCATATTATTAGGTTGGCCAGAATGAATCTAAGCTATTCTATATGAAAATGTCGATTTATATGAATACAGAAAGCATGAATAAATCCTAAATACCAGAAATATGTTAAATGAGAAAGACTGCACCTGATTCTGGATGTCTAATGAAGATTTTGAATCTTGTAGGAGTCCAGATCATCCTGAATATGATAGGATCATCTACAATTGTATAGAATCATCCTAGATTACAGGCAATCATCTGAGATCAGACAAGATCATCGTCGATCTGACGAATTCGTTAGAAAACTAAAATCACAGAAATAAACACCAAAAACCAAAAATGCTACTACAAGAATAATGCAAAATGATAGTATAAATGCCTAACTGATAAATATGGATAGAATATTAAAGTAAATGCATTGTTTTAATAACTTATTTTAACTTTATCATGCATTTATGTTAAAATGAGGTGAACTCTAGGATGCAGAATGAAAATAATCAAGCTAATGCATAATAAAATAAAGAAGGAAGATGAGAAATGCAAACTCAGGGCTTTGATTGCCCCCAATCTGAAATACATTCAAGATCGCCTCCAATCATACGATATCATCGCCGATATGCGACAGGATCATCCGAAATTATGGGGAATCTCCTACGACGATCTGAGCTTCCTCTAGCTGAAGCACAGTGAAAACCTACAATGAAAACTTAAAACTACGAGTGCAAAGCTAAATGGTAGGGAAAATCAACCAGGGAAAGAGTTAGGAGGAGAGCCAGGCAGGGGATCCAGGGGGATAAACTGATAAAATCCTAGTTTATATAGGATTAGGGGGAAGTTAGGAGGTTTGGGATCATCCCAATCTAGGAAATCTCCAACGGAGGAATCTCCAACTATGCAGACACGCTTTTGCCCAAGTTGGAGAGGTTTTTGAAATAGAAGCTAATTATGAAAATTTGGTTTTAGGACAAAATCGTCTGGACATTCTGTTCCAGACGAATTCATCCGATCTGGGACGATTTCATCTAATCGGTGACGATATCGTCCAACGGTCAAAACAACTCCTAAAAATGGCGTGAAAAATGGGTTGAGCGGTTAACGGGCGGTTTCAAGGTTAAAATTCAAAATTTTATCTTTTTACTAAGGGTTTAACTGCACCAATTTTAGGGTGCTACATTTTACCCCCTATTTAGCAAATGTTTTGAAGAAAATGCGTTAAAGACGAGTTCTTCCCGCTTTACAAGAAAGCAAAATTTTATTCCATGTTTTTAGACGACGATTCTAGGTCGAATCGTACGACTGCTTGCTATGGTGCCCCCTCCATGTTTTTACCCAAATCTAACGTTTGAGGTAAAAGCGTGAAAAAGCAAAATTAAAAAAAAAAATGTTGTTTTTAAATAAAATTTTAAAAAAATAGGGTAAAACCCTAATTCATTATTACTGTTCACTTTTGTTGTTGTAGAGCTCTACAGGAAAAATGGAGGAAACAACACATAGATCGATAGAGGTCCGACGCGGATTACGGGTAAGGATCTAAACCTAACATATTATGTTTTTAATTTGATTTATGTTATTTTTAATTTGAATTTTGACTATTTTTTGGGGCATCACGGCCGTTTTTTGGCCATCGACGACGTCGGGACAAAATCGTCCCAATTTCGTCGAACTCGTCCCTAGATCATCGATTTCGTCCAGGGGCAAAATCGACGAAACAGGGGAGATTCCATCCAACAAGGGGCGATCCCCAAGTTGAGAAATAGGAGATGATTTTGTCCTACAAAGGATGATTTGACTCAATTTAGTACGATATCGTCCAATAATGGACGATATCATTTTTTTATAAGATGAAATTGATTTAACTGATTTTAATGATTATCTATTAATGATTTTTGTTGTTTTATTTTTTATTTTGTAGAGGGGATTACTAAAAATTTGGGAGTGGAAATATGGGGGTCTAAGAGATAATGTAGCCATGCTCGATTGGGCGGAGTGAGACCGACTATCATAGGTTGGGCTACAGCATGTGGCAGAGATGCCACAAATACCTACAGACATGGGGCTACTGATAGCCCTAGTAGAGAGGTGGTATCCGGGGTCATTCTGCTTCTAGCTACCAATAGGGGAGATGGATCCCACTCTAGAGGATGTATGGAGGATCTTAAGGATCCCCATACATGGGTGGTTGATGACTCCTGTGGCTAATCAGGGCCATGCCATGATGCGACTGTGCGAAGACCTTAGCTTCACCCAGGAGAAGGGTGGAGTGAACATCGAGACATTGAGGCAAATGCCTGGGGCATCTCGATTGACTCAGGTTTTGGTAGGGGTAGTGGGTGGCCTACTGCTATGTCACCAGAGTGGATACAGGTTACCGTGGCTGCTCTCAGATGTGGTCTATGACATGAGAGACCACAACTACAAATTTGCTTGGGGCATTTTTGTACTATGTCGCTTGTATAGGATCTTGTACGGGGTTGTATACAAGGGAGGTCGATGTTTGGTTTTGACATCACTACTACAGGTTTGGTGCTAGGAGCACATTGCGGTGCAGAGGCCGGTAGGGCTTCCATTGATAGGGGTTGACCAGGAGAGACCCCGAGTTTTCTATTGGTGGCTCCAAAGAGGGTCATAGTGGCAAATAGATCTGTCGATGTCCCGGAGGTTGCTAGACGACCTCATCCCTGACCAGATCACCTGGAGGCCATGGAGAGAGCATCTAGGGTGGGGAGAGGATGGATAGGAGTTGGATCACATTAGGTGAGTCTTCTGGATGAGGATGGAGTGGGGAGAGGTAGAGATCCACTTCTATGATCGAGTTTTACGGAAATTCGATCTATAGTAGGGGATCCCTTCTCTTAGAGACTACGAGTACTCTTGGACTGTTCGGGATAGTACTACACTAAATGGAGCTCTAGATATGCAATTATTTTGGAGTTAGGATGCAGATGATGCCCCCATTCATCTAGTGGATGGGGATGATGTTGGGGTCACAGACGGGTATGATGCCTGGTACGTAGGCATCCACCATCCTTGGATGACGAGGGCATTGGGTTCGATGCACATTATGGTGTGACGAATGGGGATGCGACGCTAGGATACCATAAATGCAATGAGGAGTCATGGAGGGTTGGAGTAGTGACGGTCTCCTCAAGAGAGACATTAGAGAGCACCACAGGCTTCGAAGAGATCGCAAAAACCAGAGAGGAGGGAGGAGGGGCTCCCTTCTCAGCAGAGAGAGAGGCCACCATCGCTCGATAAGGGCAAGGGTATCGATGTGGGGGAGAGCAGTGATATGGTGGCTCTTCAAGCTGAGAATACCCACCTTTGGGCTCAAGTTCAGACTCTATAGTATGAGGCTACACGACTCAGGGCTCAGAGTGGAGGGGTGAGCACTTGGGATCTGGCATGGTCTATTGCTCAGACCATGTTCTACAAGGGATTGTACTATCATGTGGTTCCAGAGGGGTAAAGGATACCATTTCTAGCTAGCATTGCATAGTCGATCATGATGGGGTCATCGATGACATCCTTATGATCGATGTCGAGGACCCGAGACACAACATGGACTCCGATGGGACCACCTCCTCCACCTCAGGGTAGGAGAGGAGATGTGGCTAAGAGCTCAAGGGCTTCTCGAGACTAGCTACTCTTTGGTTGAATTGTATATTTGATAGGATTGAGTATGCCAGGGTATAGATTGTGGTATACCAATCTAGTTTTGATATGATGTACATATAGTTTTTGAATATATATATATATATATATATATGATCTTTTGTGATATGACTTGTCCAAATTTTTTATGATGCTTTAAGTTTTGAATTGTTGATTGATTATTCATGTAATTATGTCATTTGGAAATAGTATAATTTTATGTCATGACATAAAATTATACTATTTCCAAATGACATAATTACATGAATAATCAATCAACAATTCAAAACTTAAAGCATCATAAAAAAAACTTAAACAAATTGGTTGTTGTGGTGTGATTTGATGAAAAATAAAGGGACTTCTAACAATAATTTCAAAGGACATTTTCACTTTTATATGACCATTTCATGCAGTCAGCGCTCGCTAGGTCGTCAAGCTAATCCCAGTATAGAAAAATTGCTAAAAGTAAAAGAGTGCTTAAGAGACTGTCTTAAGACTTTGTGATGATGAAAAGAGATGATGGTGATGATTTATTTTTAGATTTTTATGAAAATATTATGCATGAGATATTAAAAATATGATTTTTATTAGGCATAAAATTCCTAAGTGTGATAAAATTTGGAAATATTCCTTAGGAATTATACCATCGTTGCAAAATTAAATGTTGACATAATGAAATGAAATAGAAAATTTTGCATTACTTTTTAAAGCATAATTGTGTAACATAATGATGTAAGCCATATGTTTTTATGAATTAAAAAGAATGGTAAAAATTAGAACAATGGTTTGCGCTAGACATAGAATATTAGGTATAGCCTTATACCATCATCGCGAAATCCTAAAATAATTTTATTGCATAATTGATTTTTGATTTTGAGATAAACAGAAAATATATAAGATGAGGACTTGCACTAGGCATAAATTCCAATTTAGGTTTAGGAACTATACCATCGTTGCGAAAGTCAAAAAAAATATATAAATGTGACTTTATTGCTAGATTTTTGAATATGTTTTTGAAAGAAATTTTGGATTTTTGAAAAAAAATGTATGTAATTGTTTTTATACTAAATAGATGTTCTTAAATAAGAATATGAAATTATTCCAAAATATTTGCATAAATATTTTAAATTATCTCAAAGACAAAATGTAGATTTATAAGGAACTCTCATGTGCATATGTGAGTTCATTGCCAATCTTGATTTATGATAATGATACAAAATCTCTCAAATACAAATGTGTGTGCCATTGTATTGTTCATTTACCAATTTTGAGCAAGATAATTTGATACAAGTAATTTGAACTAACCAAATAAGTGTTCGTTGACCATGATTTATATGCATGTAACCGTACCAGACTACTATGTAAGTCGGGTCATCAAGAGCTTGCTGATCCATAAGCAAACATAGGTCTGTACAAAAGAAAGTTGCTAATGTAACAAACATATCACCATGCTAGGAGTTACCCAAGGCCAAGCGGGTTGGGCACAAACCACCTGTTATGGGGCTTACCTCATAGTTTTCGAATAATTGAGAATTCCAAGGATTCAAGCTCATTCACCCTTATTTTATTTTCAATGGGTAGGGAAAGGGATTTATTGCATTTTTCTTTTTCTTTTCTCTTTCTTTTTTTTTTTTGTATTTTTTCTTGGAACCAAGATAATGCTAAAATATTGTTGCGATGGTACAAAATGATATTTTTCTTTTTCTCATGTTCTTTGACTTTTCTTTTTCTTCCTATACTAAGGATACTTGCTCGGATTGACTGTAGAGCAAGGGATTTTTATTCTGGGCAGGGGTGAGCTTGTCCTTTTGTCAATTCTCAAATATTCTAGACCATGTGCATGATAGGATAGTAGGGGAAACTTTTCGCTCAAGAAACCACTTCTACTATGTAGCATCATATTGAATTTGCAATGAAATCATTTTAATGTGAAGAGATATACTTGGTTCAAGTAAATAACAAGATCAATTCTCTATGCTCAAAACATTATTTAATTCAACTATGGACTTTGATATAAGAGAGATTAATAATCATACCAAATAAAATCAAGATATTTATTCATGTGAGTGTGAAAGTGCGAGATTCCAAATAAATGCTAATTTATCCGAAATAATTGAAAATATGACTGCAATACTTCAAGAATTGACTGGTGCAAAGATAGAAAATGTTTTTGAGGATTTTGATTTTTTTTATATTTTGGTTTTAATTTATGAATTGAAAGAAAAAATAATATTACTGTTTTTTTTTTTTTTTTTATATGAAGGACTAAAATGAAAAAATATGCAAAATAATAATATATACAATGATGAAATGACCAGATTTATGCATAATAGCGTTTAAGATGCATAATGTTCATAGGTTATTTAAGATATTTACCATCTAAGGTAGCTAATATGTATGCTCTCGATCTAAATTTAGCAGTGATAATATATGGTCCAAGCCAGTTGGGCTCGAATTTACCTTTAAGGTCTTTAGTTGCATTAGTATTTTTTTTATTTTCTTTTAAGACAAGGTCACCGATCTCAAAGGATTGATGATGAAATTTCTTAAGGTATGCTCATTTAAGCTTGTTCTGGTAGGCTCGAAGATGTTCCAAAGCATTGATGCACTTCTCATCTAGGAGTTCTAGCTAACTAAATTTGTCAGCATGATATTCATCTTCTACTTTAGTATCTTAAGTAGTAGAGCCAATGAAGGAACTTTTAATTCAAAGGGAAAAATTGCTTCAATGCCATAAACCAAAACAAAAGGTGAAGTGCCTGTGGGAGTACCAACGCTAGTTCGATAAGCCCACAAAGCAGGATATAATTGAATGTGCCAATCTCGACCAGATTTATTGACCAGTATTTTGATAATTTTAATTAATGTTTTATTAGATGCTTCTGCTTGGCCATTACCTTGAGGATAATAGGGAGTGTACCAACGATGTTGAATTTTATATTTTTGACATAATTTCTTGACATTTATTTTTGAAACAAGTTCCATTATCCGAGATGAGATTTGTAGGGATTCCAAACCTACAAATAATTTTATTAAAAATAAATTTGGAAACTTGGGTTCCAGTGCAAGAGGCTAAGGGCATAGCTTCAACCCACTTCGTGAAATAGTAGGTGGCGGTGATGATGAATTTGTGTCCATCAGATGACACAGGATTGATTTTTCCAATGATGTCTAAGCCCCATTTTGAAAAGGGCCAAGGAGATGAAATAGCCTGCAGTTCTTATGCAGGCACATGGACAAGGTTAGCGTGTTTCTGGAACTTGTCACAATGGCGCATGTAATCATGTGCATCATTCTCCATGGTAGGCCAAAAATATCCTATCCAAAGGAGCTTCTTAGCAATGGCGCTACCACTAAAGTATCCCCCACAATATCCATCATGGGCTTCACTCAAAGCTGATCTAGATTCTTCTAGATTCAAACATCTCAGTAGGATACCTTCAAAATATCTCATATATAACGTATTGCCAATTATTACGAAGCAACTTGCTCGTCTATGCAATAACCGGTGCTGGTTTCTATTAAAACCTTCAGGGAAGGTCCCATTTTGAATAAAATTGAATATATAAGTGTACCAAAGTTTAGGAGTAGTTTCGTTGATTAGAAATACATCCAAAGGTTCTAAACATGATTTATTTGAAGCGGGTTCCTAGAGTCGATGAATAATGATGGTAGCATATTCATCATCTAACTCCAAGGGTAAAAGAGATGCAGCTATAGCCATAGCGTTAGCCGCACGATTATTAGTTCTAGGAATAGCTTCCAAGGTAACTTGATCAAATAAATATATTAATTGTAATACATATGCTTTATATGGGCATAATTTATCATCTTTGGTCTGATAAACATCATTAATTTGATTTATAACAAGTTGAAAATCACCAAACACTAATAGATTTTTAATTTTCAGTGCCAAGGCTGCTCGTAAGCCAAGAATTAGAGCTTCATATTCAGTAGTATTATTAGTACAAGCAAACGTTAATTTAAAGGACAAAGATATAAGATGTTTCTGTGGAGATATTAGAATTATACCTGCACCAGCCCCACTCATGCATCGGGCTCTATCAAAGTATAGAGACCATTACTTTGGATGGTCTACCTCTAGTTTAAGGCATTCATCAGGAAACTCAATGATGAGAGGATGGGTAGACTCTAAGGGTGTAGTAGCTAATTGATCTTCTATGATTTGACCCTTAACAGACTTCTATCCTATAAACGTGAGTTCAAACTCGCTTAGAGCAAGAACCCACTTTGCTATGCGACCATATAAATAAGGTCGACTCATGAGATATCGCAAAGGATCAGATTTAGCAATAACATACGTTTTTTGACTGAGCATATAATGGCATAATTTTTGTGTAGAAAATACAACTGCTAGACATAACTTCTCTAATGCTGTGTAGCGGGTTTCATAACTAATTAATGTTCTTCTAATGTAATAATTAGCACGCTCTCTTTTCTCATCATCAAGTTGAGCTAACATAGCTCCTAAAGCAAAATCTAAATCAAAAATATACAAGATAAATGGGTGATCAGGTCGAGGCGACGAAAGCACAGGCGAGTTAAGAAGATATTTTTTGAGGATTTCAAATGCTTCCTGACATTCATTGTCCCAATGGAAAGAGACATACTTCTTAAGAATCTTAAGAAAGGGTCCGGTTTTATCCGCTAGCTTATCGATGAAGCGATGAATAGCTTGAAGCTTACCTTGTAAACTCCGTAATTTAGATATATTTATGGGCGCGGGCATATCAGTGATAGCCGCAATCTTGAGAGGGTCAATTTCAATGCCACGTAAAGAAACTATAACCCCCAATAATTTACTGGACTTAACTCTAAATATACATTTTGTTGGATTCAATCAGATAAGATATTCCCTTAATCAATGAAATACTTTTCTCAAGTCATCTAAATGGTCATCTTCATTAATAGAACAAGCTATAATTTCATATACATAATAATGTAGTATATCATGCATCATATCATGAAATATATAAGTCATGGCTCGTTTATAGGTTGCACCTACATTCTTTAAGCCGAATGGCATCACTTTCCAACAAAAGGTCCCCCAAGGGGTAATAAAGGCTGTTTTAGCTTGATCTTCAAGAGCTATCCTGATCTGATTATAACCAGAAAATCCATCCATTAAGGATATCATTCCACTCCCAGTAGTAAAATCAATGATCTAATCCATATTAGGAAGAGGAAAATCGTCTTTACGGTATGCATCATTAATATCTCTAAAGTCTATACAAACCCTAACCTTAGTAGCTTCTTTCTTAGTTACTAGAAATACATTCGAGATCCATTTAGCATAATCAATGGCTTGTATAAAAATAACATTTAAGAGTTTTTCTAACTCCCATTTGACCAGTAAGGCCACTTTAGGATGCATTTTTCTAAGTTTATGTTTAACAGGTTTAGCATCCGAATGGACTACGAGGTGATGCATGACTACAGAAGGGTCTAAACCTAGAATACCTTCATATGTCCAAGCAAAGACATCTTCATATTATTTAATAAATGCAATGTATTTATCCTATTTTTCTTGACTCAATTCTGATCCAATGTTGATTATGTGAGGATTATCCTCGGTTCCAATGTTAATTTTTATGACATTTTCTACTTCCATGTGTAAATATTTCTCAAAATTAGGTGGGGCGGGTGAAACGCCCAATTCTTATAATTCTGCCAAGGTTAGCTTGGATAATTCGTCTTGAAAATTCGTGGCCTCAAGCTGGGCTATACTAGGTATAGAGCCATCAAAATAAAATTCATTATGTAATAATTCCTCAATGGAGACATCATGGAAAATATATCCCTCCAACTCATCGTTGGATTCAGCGATCATATCAGGGTAAGCTATAGATAGCATATTACATGTAAATGGCTTATTCATTAAATGCAAAGCATCACGTTTATCCAAATAATCTTGGTAACATATGAGATGGTCATCATCCTCAAATGGGAAGGGCTGACCCTTACTAGGAAATAGGCCCACACCACATCGGGTGGGCCACGGTTCTACCTCAAAAGGTTCTTTCATACCATTTTGGAAAGGTCCGAAACCTTTCCCTTTAAATCCCCATTTAAGAATTATAGATTTGGCTATAATATACTCATTAGTAAAATAACATCGAGCATATCCATCATAATGAGTCTTGATGTTTCTGGGTATTCTACCCTAGTCATATCCCTTATAAATAAAAGCACAACTCTTGACTTGGTAAATACTTCCCATAGGTTGTGGGAGGCCCAAGGTACGAGGATATGGTGGCAAATTATTTAAAATAAGGGAATCTTGCATAGAAGCATTCATTTTCTCTGATATAAGAATTTTAGATAAATCGGGTAAGAGCTCGTCAGTAAGAGCATAAGAGGTAGAAGAAACATTTCCTACATCTTCTCATGCGGAAACTATGCCTTTGGTGGATGTAGATGATGTAGAGATGTCGATGGATGGGTCTATTATAGGTATAGAAGTTATAGGAGTAGAACAAGAGACATTGGTTGTGGGATTAGGATCTTTCTAAGGTCCTAATGTGGTTTTTTCAGAGGATGGTTGAGCTGTATGTAGGGGTGGAACCGATGGAGAATAAGTGGATGGTGTTGTGGGTGTGTATTTCACACATTTAGATGGGTAATGAGAATTAGGATGTGTGGATGACAGAGCAGGGCAAAATTGAACTCCAACAGGTTCTGCCAAAGCACACATATCAAAGGGTCTAGGATCACCATGAATGGTAACCAACTGATTCTTAAATTTGAATTTAACACATTGATGTAAAGTTGAGGGAACGGCTCGCATTGCATTGATCCAAGGGTGACCCAAGAGTATATTGTATGATGCAGGGCAATGTACAATAAACATAGTTGTATCCAAGGTTCTTGGACCAACCTGCAATGGAATGGTAATAACTCCACACGTTTCTTGTGTTTCATCATTGAAATATTTTATAATCATATCAGTTCTTTTCATTTCATCACTTCTAAACCCAAATATTTGGTAGAAGTCAAAAGGCAGATGTTTAAATATGAACCATTATCAATCAAGACTCGTTTAGCTGCTACATCTCCAATTAAGGCAGTAATATATAAGGGGTTATCCTTATGTAAACTATGTTGAGGTATGTCTCTATCTCAAAAGTCAATACAATCAACTTCACGAGTTATTATAGTATTAGCCATGGCTTCAGGTTGAATATCTTGTGCTACCATCATCTGGCTTAATGTGAGCATTAATTCATCTCTATGTGTAGGAGAAGATCTTAAAAGGTCCAACAGAGAAATTCTAGCTGTAATATTTGATAGTTGCTCATTAATATTATAAGGAGGTTTAGGTTGAACATTAGGTGTCTGATTCCCTTTATTAGGACCTTTCAAAAAAAATGGAGCTGATCAATCGTTCTACATTTGATCTTGTTGAGAGTTTTGAGCCTATTGTCTAGTAATAGCTCCGATGATACCCACAATATTATTCTGTGGATGATGAATGGGTCTCGATCTAGCATTTATGGCTTGCTCATTAGAAAGTAATTGGTGAGAGGATGGTCTAGTAGTGACTCTTCTTGGAAATGGTTCTTCTAGAACCATATGACTTGTGATAGGGTGAATAGTATTCGATTCATGTTTAGAACTATTCAATTGATTTTATGTGATTTTCATATCACTCTTAGTCTCGTATTCTATATCACTAAGATCAGGTGTCCAAATATTATGTAGAGGCCTAGTTGTGACTTGACTTGTGATATGGTGAATAGTATCTGATTCATCATCAAAACTATTCGATTGATTTGATGTAATTTCTATATCACTCTTAGTCTCATATTATGTATCACTGAGATCAGGTATCTGATATTGTATGGAGGCCTAGTTGTGACCATGGATAAGGTTGTGTCAAATATTTCTAGCTCATGAGTAGGTAAATGCCCACTAATAGTTCCTACATATCAGGTGGGAGGGGGAACATTATGATGTTCAATTTGATTAGCCACTTCCTTGCCATGTTTAGGTAAAGGATGTTGAAAGATGTCCAATGACTGATTGGAATTCTGATTTTGGTTTTGTGGGATGTTATTTTGAGCATTATTAGGAGGATTTTTCTTAGGTTGAAAGGCTTGTACCTCCATCTCATTGTTGTCAATCAAATCCTGTATTTTATGTTTTAATATTTTACAAGATTTGGTAGTGTGTCCAGGTCCTCTATGGAAGTCACAGTGTAAATCAGCTCTATATCCGGGTATAGTTGGATCAGGTTCCTGGATATTTGGTAATTGAATCAAACCTCATTCTAATAATTATGGTAGAATGGTTGATAAAGGTTGATTTAACCTAGTAAATTCTCGAGGAGGTTTATCAGGAGGTTTCAATATAAACTTCTTTGTTGTATTCATAGCATTAATAGTAGCAATATTTCTACTATCAGTGACTCCATCACCCACAACTTGTTTATTCTTATATTGATTTCTGGATGTTTTCTCATCGTCTTTCTTTTTAAGTTGTCCTCTCCTAATGAGAGCATCTTCCACTCTTCGGGCTAAGTCTATAGCCTGATAAAAGGGGGTCAAGGTAGCAGTTGATAATTCATAAGATAGTTGCTCTTGCAAATTATTAATAAATATGTCCAACATCTCCCTATAAGGTAACACAAAGTGCAATTTTCCTATCAACTTTCTCACCTAGCTAAGAAATCAGCAAAACATTCATCTTTGTCTTGTTTTAACTTGTACAAATATTTAATGGTCACATGCCTTTCGATGTAGGCACTAAATTGATGCACAAAAGACTCAGCAGTTTCTTCGAAATTCCTCAAAGAATTAGTGGGTAATTGATAATACCACTCTAATGCCATTCCTCCTAAACTTTTTGGGAACATTTTTAGTAATAACAAGTCATCATGTGATATATCATGACATGCTATCCTAAACATACGAAGATGCTCTATGGGATCTTCTGTTCCTTTATATATGGGCAAGATAGGCATAGGAAAATGTTTAGGATATGGTTGTGCTACAACTATAGGATCTAAATGCTGACTACACATCTCTCGATAATTGTACGAGGGACGGTAGGGATCTATCTGGTCCATGCGGGAAACTAACTGTTTCACCATGGTTTCAAGATTACTATTTTTCCCACCATGTTGGTTCGGTGGGACATAGGCATGGGATTTATAGGTGTATGATGGTGTACCATAAGGATTAGACACTATATTGCTATTATGCAAATTGTTGGTAGGAAGAGTATTATGAAGAGGATTTGTAATAGTATTATGTTGTATCCTAGATTGTTGGTAATTGGTGTTTGGTTTTGTTTTGGGTTTTTTCTGATTTGAGGTATATTGCTCAATAGATTGGTGAAACAGAGCAATAAATGATGGTTTCTTTTGTGCAGGAATAGCCCTAGGCTTGCTAACAGGTACTTTAGATGGTTGGGTAACCTGTTGTTGTTGCATGTTCTGGATTACAGCTGCCATATCTAAATTGGATGGTCCATCTTGATCACTCTCTTGATCAATAAAGGACAAGGGATTAGTACGTGTGTGAAATACATCTCCTAGAGTTGCTTGAGTGTTACTAATTCGATCTTTGTCCATATGGATTACTCTATTAAAAACACCAATATTAGTATTAATGAACCTCCAAAAGTGTCCCATGTTTTCAAAAGTGACAACTCCTCCCGGAGACATTTTAGGGGATGAGGATCCTTCCTCTAACATTTTCTTCTTGTTCATTTCTTACAGCAAGCTCTTCTTCTTGCTGGTCTAGGATTTCTTCTTCCGAAATTTGATCTTTAGGAAGGACATCTAGGTTATTTAATGGTTTTCCTAACCAATCTTCTTCTTCTTCAGTTTGTTTTCCATTCCTAAGTCTAGGCATTGTGCTTAAACTTAGATTTCAGAAAATATATATATATATATATATATATATATATATATATATATATATATATATGCGATAGGTTTGATAGGTATATATTTTAATTATATACCTACTATAAAAAGGAAATGTTTTGATTTTTGTTTTTGTTTTTGTTTTTATTTTTATTGTTTTTGTGTTTTATAATATTATCATAAAGATAACAAATAGCATTCTAGTTAAAAAAAAATACCAATAGTAAAAAGAATGACTTAGTTTTCTATAAATAGTTTATGGATATCATTAATAGGATCAAGTTCATCAGGAGTCATGAAATGCTCCTCTTCAAATTGGAAATGGTTTTTCAAGAATTTGACAAAGTGTGCTATGGTAATATGATCTGTTTCGGACTCTGACCTGTAGAAATAAAGTTCATGGAAATACTCTCGATATAACATAGCTCTAGGAACTCTATTCCATATTTTTCTATCCGTAAGAATGACTTATTGATCCTCTATACAAGATATAAATTTGTGTACTACAACTGCATTCTCAAGGTATTCCTCAAAGGTATACAATTCTGAAGACACAAGTGCTCTTTTATTGGCTAACCACCTATGGCAAGATCTCTGAAGTTCATGGTACAAAGTCTCCTTATTAGGATCCAGGATTCTATCTAGGACAAACCTCTTAATTTGTCTAAGTTATGTAGATCTGGATTCAATGATAACCAATCTCCTATCAAGTTCGTCCCAGAAAGGTTGGACCCTATTTGTTTGAGGTACTCTAAGTACAGAAGTAATCTCTATGGCCGTTAATTGATTTTCAACATTTATGATGACAACTCGTCTTTTATTATAATCTACCATCTAAATATGATATGCAACTTTAATTGTTTGTCTAATGATTCTAGATGTTTTTAATAATGCATTTATATTTATATTTATATTTATTTTTATTTTTTTGTTTTCAAAAGGCTTTTAGTTTCACGTCGGGTTCATCAAAATGTACTGACTCAAATTTTTTGTGCCCTTACCTTCAGGCTAAAGGGTTCATGCCCAAAATGGGGATGCAAGAAGGATGGAACAATACCTCGGATTGAGAGGCCCTTTGAAGGTCGCGTCTCTCGGGGGAGGGGTATAAGGGTGAATTTTTTATGGATGTTGGGGTTCACCAGGAAAATTTGAGTGGCATTTTCCACACCTAGGTTGAGAATGATTTTGATGTGTTCATTTTATACTCAATCATTCATATTCCTAGGTTGGCCAGAATGAATCTAAGCTATTCTATATGAAAATGCTGATTTATATGAATACAGAAAGCATGAATGAATCCTAAATACCAGAAATATGTTAAATGAGAAAGACTACACCTAATTTTGGATGTCTAATGAAGATTCTAAAGCTTGTAGGAGTCCAGATCACCCAAATATGATAGGCAATTTTATAGAATCGTTCCAGATTACAAGTGATCGTCTGAGATCATACAATATCGTCGTTGATCTGACGAATTCATCAGAAACCTAAAATCATAGAAATAAACACCAAAAACCAAAAATGCTACTGCAAGAATAATGCAAAATGATAGAAATGATAGTATAAATTCCTAACTAATAAATCTGGATAGAATATTAAAGGAAATGTACTGTTTTAATAACTTATTTTAACTTTATCATGCATTTATGTTAAAATGAGGTGAACTCTAGGATGCAGAATGAAAGTAATCAAGCTAATGCATAATAAAATAAAGAATGAAGATGAGAAATGTAAACTCAGGGCTATGATTGCCCCCAATCTGAATTGCAGTTGAGATCACCTCCAATCGTACAATATCATCGCTGATCTATGATAGGATCATCCAAAATCATGGGGAATTGCCTGCGACGATCCGAGATTCCTCCAGCTGAAGCATAGTGAAAACCTGTAATGAAAACTTAAAACTACGAGTGCAAAGCTAAATGGTAGGGAAAATCAACTAGGGAAAGAGTTAGGAGGAGATCCAGGTAGGGGATCTAGGGGGATAAACTGAGAAAATCCTAGTTTATATAGGATTAGGGGGAGGTTAGGAGGTTGGGGATCATCCCAATCTAGGAGATCTCCAACGGAGGAATCTCCAATTGTGCAGACACGCTTCTGCCCAAGTTGGAGAGGTCGTTGAAATAGAAGCTAATTATAAAAATTTGGTTTTGGAATGAAATCATCTGGACGTTCTGTTCTAGAAGAATTCGTCTGATCTGGGACGATATCATCCAACGGTCAAAACAAATCCTAAAAATGGCACAAAAAATGGGGTGAGCGGTTAGCAGGCAGTTTCAAGATTAAAATTAAATTTTTTATCTTTTTACTAAGGGTTTAACTGCACCAATTTTAGGGTGCTACACCCTTCTAGACTTGGTGGATGTAACTAATAAAAACAAAATTAGTAATACATCAATGACTAGAATTTAAATTCAATTAAATAAAAAAAATATGTATACCTTGAAAATATTCCAACTACACATTGAATTTGGTCTCCAGGTAGAGTTTGTCTTCATTAGTTAATTTGTATTTGGAAGTGATAGGCTCAACACCAACGTGGGGCAATGTTGTCAATCTGGTGACATCTATGGTTGTGAAATAAAGAACGATGTTTTTATTTTCAGCGATAAGATTTACCTTACCTAAATCCATATCATAAGCTGCAATGATCCTCTCCACCAGTTTAACATCTGTATCAAAATGGGGCATTGAAACAAGACCCTAAAGAATAGAGTCCATGACCCAAGATATGTCATAACCCGGTGTCAATAAAATTTCTAAAATCAAGGGGTAAACCAAGTTCTTATAATTAAATTTAAACATTCTAGGGGTTACAGGGGACACCATAGGGTGTATGGGTATGGATAAGAAGACATAGAGAATGGTGCATGAAACTTCATAGAAAAGGATTCAAAATGGAGGAAAAGGATTCAAACTAGCTTAAAAATTATGGTAAAAGATTAAAACTAAGATAAATATGGAGGAAAATGGTTAATAATGTGTTAAAATGAGATGAAAAGTGGTAAGAATATGTTAAAAATGGAAGAAAATGATTAATACTATGATAGAATAGATGAAAAAATGACTGATAATCCCTTTATATAGAATTATCTACATGCAATCAGCTTTTGGATGGGTGACACATGGACTCTACATGCAATCATTTCATAGAGGGTTGACACGTGGCCTTTGAATGCAATCGTTTTATAGATGGTTGACATGTGGCACAAATGCAATGCTATACCTACAACTGATCGGTATGTCTACAGTTGATCGACATGTTTGCAACCGATCAATATATCTACAGTCAATCATCATGCCTACAACCGATCGGCATACCTGTGACCTATCGACATGTCTACAGTCGATCGACATGTCTGTAGCTGATGTACATGTCTGTAGTCGATCGACATATTTACAGTCGATCGACATATCTGCATTCGATTGGTATGATTGCAATCGATCGGTATGGCTGCAATCGATAGGCATGGAAACCCATGCGTAGATATATACAACTATTATACAAATGACCATATTCACTTGAAATATAAAAACAATATCACAAAATAGAAATAAAATTACTCACTTTTATACTACAACAAGAATGAATATGAATAAACTAAAATTTAAATGCATGCAACAATATGAAACAATATAGCATAATAAAAAATACAAAACACATTTCTATACAACAACAAGAATGACTTTGAATAAACTAAAAATTCAAACTCATTTGAATATTGAAATATAAAAATAGCATAGCAAAATCCACAAGACAAAACTCATTTTTATATCACAACATGAATAACATTGAATAACATGTAAATCTATACCTATTCATATATTCTACGTAAACTCAAGCATATTTGAAAGTTGAAACACCATAATACTTAAGAGATGAAAATAACACACAATTATAAATGTAAATAGTGTAATAATAAAATAATAAAAGCAAGTATCTTGTTTTCCAATGAAAACATATAAAATGTCTTAAAATTGTTTTTAAAATTCAATTTTTCCCCTCAGAATATTTTCCCCCTTCCTCCACTAATTTTTCCTTCTCATTGGCTTCTACAGTCTCCATAGCAATGGCCCCTCCCTCATATTTCCCTTGTTCAGATCCTTTTTCCACATCCACTAATTCCATGATTACCACATCCTCGCATTTCGACGACTCTTTTCTCGGGCTGGGTAACAGTACTATCAATTGCTCCAGAATTGACGAGGATCATCTCAACATTTTGCATTCCATTGAGAAGGGTTTTTTCTTCTTTGCCAACATCTTCATATGTTGGTCCTTGAACTTCTTTACCCTTCTACTTAAGCAGAACATCAGGATCCAATCTATTGTGGATAATGATTTTTTGCAAAATATTATTTTGTTGAACTAATTCCTATGCTATTTTTCATTGTCATGGAAGCGTATAAGAACTTCTTTGCCATCCTGAGATAGTCTTATAGGTTTTGAACCTGATTCTTGAGATTTTCATACTTTACCTGCAAAAGGGAAAAAATTTAATCAACATGAAAAGATAATTACATTTTAAAAAAGAGAACAAATTTTTTAACACAAAAGCAATTGAGTCAAACCTTAGCAACATTCTTTGCAGCTACAACAACAACAACATTTTTCTTATCATTTGCCCATTCATTGTAATAATCTTAGGCCTCACCATTTATATTCTCCAATTTTTTCATTATAAACTTTAAAATTTCATCTGTGTATGATGTATTCAACTTCAACATGCCAGATTTTACTTGTTGTAGCAGAGCCTCCATATTTTCTAGTTCATTTTCAACAATCTCTTTTGAAAAATTATTGTATCGGGAATTAATTTCCTTTATCAACACCTTAGCCCGATACTCCCATTTTTTTCATTTTTGTTATATTTGGAAGTAGCAAATATTTAATTGTAGATTCAACATTATCAAAAACCAAATCATTTTTTGAAAAAATTATTATATCATCCTCTTGTCGAGGAGGAGCCTGATGGGTGCTTCTTTCCCTTGGAAGAGATTTGCTTGAACATTCTGCACCTTCATTTACTTTATCTTGAACCAATTCTGATAGTTGAAATTAAGTGTGTATGATATCTTACAAAAAGTAATCTTTATCAAGTGGAACATCAGCCAACCTAGTACCGGAAGTTTCTGGTATATCCTTAAAAGTAAAATTATTAATAGATATACGACCAAAATCAAAAAAAGTCTTTGATGCTTCTCTCTCTGAAATATGTTGTGTTGCTTATCTTTGTGGCCTAGATGGAAGAAAGTGTTTTCCAACTGGGAAGCATTGACCTTCCATTTGAGTTGGGCGTTGTGAAGGATGGGGCGACATTTGTTGATTTTGTTGACGAAATTGTTGCAAGGGACCTTAAAACATAAAAATAAAAATTAGTTAAAAATTTTGTGTAGAAAATAAAAACTAGCTATAAAATTACATTATGAAAATTGGTTGCAAACATTGTTATAACACTTACCGATATAAGATAAAACATCTTGCATAGATGCTTCTACAAATGGAATGTGGTCATGTTGTACATCTAAAAACAAAAAATAAAATTAATTAAAAATAGTAAAAATATTGTAAAAAAATTGTTTCGATAGTAATTAAAACTTACTCCCAGAAGATGAAACCTCATGCGTAACTATGCCCGTTGGCAACGGGCGTGTAGCAACATGTGGAGATCATCGACAAATAGGAGAAATAGATCTACATTTTCTTGATGATTTTTTCCTTATCACTGGTGTTGCTTCCTCTACAGGTGTTTCAGAGTCTCTTGATTCCTCTGGATTATAACCTCTAACAACAGCATCCCACTTTGAAGAGGAAGAGGATGCCCTTTTCTATGTTTGGTATAAAATGTCAAAATTATAAAAAGACAAACAATAGAAAAATAATAAAAATTACTTAAATATTAAAAAAATTACCTAAACCTGTTGTTTTGTCATCACTAAATTGACAAGGATTGAGTGCCAAGATGTTGGAACTGGAGTGTTTTGCAAAATATGAAAATATTTATAACAAAAGCAATAATATAATTACATGTGCTAACTGTCGATGAGGTTGAAGCATGGGTTTTCACTTTCTCTATTTCCAATCTGATCCGATTTGAGACATAGGTGCACTAGTCAAATTTTTGGTGTCCTATACAACGAACCAAATACGCTAAGGTCCACATTAGAATTTATGTTGGTCTTCCTTGCAGAACGAGCCTAGCAAGGAAGAATTCACAACATGCCCAAAGAAATTTATTTTCAATCACCGGTACGATCAAACCCCTTCTAAACTTGGTGGAATTAACTGCAAAAAAACTAAAATTAGTAATTGTACGTTCAATCACTGATAAGAATTTAAAATAAATTAAATAAAAAAATAGTTATACCTTGAAAATATTTTGACTGCACTTTGAAGATGGTCTCCAAGTAGAGTTTGTTGTCACCAGTTAACTGGTATTTGAAAGTCACAGACTCAACACCAGTGTGGGGCAATGATGTCAATATGGCGACATCAATTTATGATAAATAAAGAACAATTTTTTTGTTGTTGACGACAATATTTACCTTGCCTGAATCCATATCATAAGTTGCAATGATCCTCTCCACCAGTTTAATGTCCGTATTGAAATGGGGTATTGAAACAAGACCCCGAAGACCAGAGTTCGTGACCCAAGACATGTCATAACCCAATGTTGATAAAATTTCTAAAATCAAGGGGTAAACTAGGTTCTTATAATTAAATTTAAACATTCCAGGGGTTGTAGGGGATGCCATAGGGTGTACGGGTATGGATAATAAGATACAATGGAAAATGTTTAAAATGAGATAAAAATGGTTAAAAACTGCTTAAAAATTAAGGTAAATTGTAAAAACCAAGATAAAAATGGAGGAAGAGGGTTCAAATCGTGTTAAAACAAGAGGAAAATGCGTAAGAAAGCATTAAAATGAGAGAAAAATTGGTAAGAAAGTGTTAAAATGAGAGAAAAAATGATTTTTAATTCCTTATATAATTTTTTTTTGCATGTAATCATTTAATAGATGGATGACACGTGTCTTCTACATGCAATCATTTAACGGATGGATGACATGTGGCACAGAGCACCACTGCTACTGATGGGAATTCAACTATTGCAGCACATTGACATGGTTGCAATTGATCATCATGGATGCAATCGATTTTCATGGCTACAATCTATTGGGATGGCTGCAATCGATCAGTATGGCTACAACTACTCGACATGGCTACAATAGATCATCATGGTTGCAATCGATCATCATGACTACAACCGATCGACATAGCTACAACCGATCATCATGGCTACAATTGATCATCATGGTTATAATTGATTTTTATGGTTGCAACCGACCATCATGACTGCAACCGATCAGCATGGTTGCAACCGATCATCATGGCTGCACCTAATTATCATGCCTACAACCGACAAGCATGGCTACAACCGATTGGTATAGCTATAATCGATTTTCATGGTTGTAACCAATCAGTGTGGTTGCAACCGATAGTCATGGATGCAATTGATCAGCGTGGTTGCAACCGATCGTCATGGTTGTAATGGATCGGCATATCTGCAATTGATCATCATGGCTACAATCAATCATCATGGTTGCAACCGATCATCATGACTAAAACTGATCATCATGACTACAACTGATCATCATGACTACAACTGATCGTCATGGCTACAATCGATCATCATGGCTACAACTAATCGTCATGGCTGTAACTGATCGATATGGCTGCAACTGATTGGTATGATTGTAACCGATTGTCATGACTGTAATCAATCAACATTCCATTGGTCATCATGTCAGCCTGATGTCTTTCATATTGACCTAAAGCTTTTAAGTATGACGTACTTTTTTAGATTTTGCAAAACCGATATTCATGGCCCAAAAAACAAAAAAAATCACCACGGTTTGAAAATTTTTGGAGAAAAATAATTGCAATTTGCCATGGTTTAAAATTTTTTGGAGAAAAATAATTGGAATTCACCATGTATACTTCTCCATTTTTTATCGATACTCCAAGATAATTTGCTTTTAATTTATAAATAGATTTCGAGGCCGACTCCTTATGCATAACCCTGCTTCCAGGTCCTAGTTGTCAACTCACTGAGGGGCCCATCACTGACCACAACCCTCTGCTACCAGACACTAGTCCCAACCCCCCCACAACACAAATATGGAGAATCTAAAGCTGGAGGCTCATCTCGCCTAGTCTTTGGTTGGGATTTTTGGAAACCTGAGCAATATGATACCGTTGGATGGGGTGAAATTGTACCAAATGCATAGACTTGTACTATTAGTGGTATTACTGCTGATGGTTGGGGGCTTCGGCTTCTTCAACCATTGGATGGACTTATAACATTATCAATGAAAACTTCAAGCCTTCCACTTGGTAGTGATTTCTCAGCTATTTTCTTTCTGAATGCATAGTTGACACTATTTTGGTGGTCGTTATTTGGCTTTTTGTGGACTTTTTCTAACACTTATGTAATCCTAACCACGGTGATTAGTGTGTTGGTTTACAGGGTGTGCTAATCTCACCCGCCTATTTTTTGTATGATTAGACATTATTTTATTAATATAATGGATTTTTCATCCAAAAAAATTACAAGAATGCTAAAAACAATAGTTTCATGTCATGTCCAAATTTTCTTCCATTTCAGAGTAGCCACTTAAGTGCGAAGAAAACGCATAAAAATAACATTGTTCAAGAACACATATTATGAATCAGAAATCAAGCAACACCAATACAGTAATGATATAAAATAATAGTAAGAACTATAAAAATACAATGATTGCATAAATGAAATAAAACTCTTTATTTTTACGGGTGGATCTCAAATGTTATAATCAATATGCCCCAAATGTGGGGATTTACAATGCTTATTTTTGATACAATGTTACAGATTACTAGGGTTCTTCGAAACCCTAGTTAAAAATAATGGTTGGTGTCTATGCGCTTGTCTGATCCCAACGAGGTTACGGGTGGGCTTGTGTATCCTAGATAGGACCAGCCTAGCTTCAATAGCTACCAAATGTATGATCCCTATACCTGCACACAACAAAAAGTAACAAATATTAGTAACATATGTGAGAGATCCACTACATGAGACCCTCAAAAATAAAATTATTAAACCCTACCTGTAGAATAAAAGTTGTAAACATATCTAAGAATATAAAAATAGAATGCACAAAATAATTACCTTACCAATGAACCTTTTGTTTTTATTTTTGCTTATGTAAATGATGCCAATGATAGTTGCAAAGATACCCCAACAACACCTTATGGTTGTAGGGTTGTAGATCTGGTGCATGAGATGCCCACAGGAACTTGAGGATGACTAGAAATACCCAGAGATGCTATGATGGCTTTGGTGGGTGTATGGTGAGCTCTGGTGGACGCTCAACAGGCTCTGGTCAGTGCTTGATGAGCTCTAGAGGGTGTTTGAGGATTGATGGAAATGTTGCAAAACTAGATCTAGTTTGCAAGGGAGGTGTGGTGGCAGATTCATAGGGTTACAAACGACATTTATGGAGGCGAGGATGGAAATGAAAGGGGGCTAGGGCTTAGACTCCAAAAATATCTTAAGGACTCAAAATTGAATAAGAATTCAAAGAACTTAGGGGTTGAGTTGTCAAAATGACTCCTATTTATAATCTTCCCTTAGACATATTAGGGTTTTGATGACATAATTTGAGCGGTCGAGATTAAAACGTGAGGAAGGGTGGAGATTAAATTTGGGTAAGTGACATGGATTAAGGTAGATGGATAGCTGATATTAAAACGTGGCAGAGGGCTAGGATTAATTCATATAAATAAATATATATAGAAATATAAATATAATATATAAAATAGTAGTATTTAAATATATATAATGGACAGTGGATATTGGGAAACATGGATGGATGACAAGTGGTTATATTTTGGTGTCTATAGATGCCCATTTTTGTATCGTGTTGCATGAAACACAATGTGGTGCAAAAATATGAGACACCTAGTTTGGCCTTATGCAAAAGCAAATTTCTTTCATTGGAATGTGAATATGATCTTGAATACAAAATAATTTGATTGTGTAACCATTTTATTGTGTAGCTTACCCCCTCAATTAGCGAGTGAGTGAAGAATAAATCTCACAAGCCAATTGACAGATTTGTGCAATGAAAATGTAAGTGAATATTGTAAGTGTAGGTATAAGTGTAAGTGTATGATGTAAATGTAGATGATATGAATGATGTAAAAGGATGATATGAATGATGTAAATGTGAATGATGTAAATGGATTTTGTTTTTGCCCCAACGGAGAAAGGGGGTTGTTGTAAAATGCAAGTGATTGAATCTATTTTTGCCCCAACAAAGAAGGGATTTTTGCCAAGTGTAAATGTCATGATCATGTAATATGTATCCCATTGTGGGAAATAAAAATCAAATGTGGTTATCCCAAGTTTGGGGTGATTCCATGTTGTTGAAGAAAGTGTCTTTTGGCATCATTGAAATGCAAAATGATGAAAATGCAACAAAAAAGAGTCAACCTTGGAGGGTCGACTAGTGACTGTAGGATAATTCCCTCAATTGTAACCAATCAACCTAGGAAGGGCTTGTATCTATGATGACTATCAATGTAAAAGAAATGACGAGTTATGATTTTGTCTGTGTTTCAAGCCCCACAAACAAGGCCATCAATGACATCTATTGAGAAAATTGGTCTTGACATAGGCTCACTAAAAAGATGAGGGACCGAAAGTGATTTTGCTTTTGAACAAAGAGATATTGGATGATGAAGATGGCCAAGTTTCCTTATGGTAATTTAATCATCTTACAAAATTTCATGGATACCAATTGCGGCAATCACCAAGGAGATAGAATAGACGACTATATACGAGGTTCACTTGAAATTGTACATGAATTTGAAAAAATGTGCAAATGTAATGATTTATGGATGAAAATGATGGTGAGGTGAATATTGGATGATGATAATGATGATTATGGTTGTTTTGTGAAAATTTGGACCGTTTTTGTGTGTTTTGAGTCTTTTTCGGTGCAAACAAAAATTATATGTCCAAATCAATTTTGGTTTTCACAAAACATGATATTATGATGAAATGAATGTATGGATGCAATTTGGAGTGATTTTTTAGAGCTAAGATACCTTTTTTAATCATTTTTTTTCTTTCTACAAATTTTGACACCAAAAACCAATGGGCATCTACAACAAACTCATATGTCCATGGGTATTTGGTGATATGTAAATGCTAGTGTGCATCTCAATGCACCTATGAATGCCCATGGGCATCCTAGTGTACCAAAAATAACTAAAAATGACTTGTAGAGGTGAAATCATATTTATTATTCCGTTCGCAAATTCTAGAAGTTGCATGTGAGTGAGGTGAATTGGAGTGGAGTGGGGAAAATGATTTGTGATATGGAATAATTGGTGGTGGAAGGGGTATATGCAAAAGTAGTAGAGGTTCAATTTTCTAAGGTAAGTGTCCTTGGCATTCTTTGTTTGAATTTGTACATTTTTTTTTTATATTATGCAATGTAACTTTAATGTAATTGCCTTGTGAATGTGTTGTGTTGCAGTTGAAAATCTTGGAGGCTCGACATCAATTTTTGCATCTCATCCCAAGGGTGAGAAAGATGTTTCAAAAGGAGGAGTGGTATTGGTTGGAGGATATGGGGTTGGCTGGGGTAGCCCAAATTGATGTGGTTAGGGTGGATGAGGGATATCTCTCTACCTTGGCATAGATATGGAATCCAGATAGGGGGACCTTTTAGATCCCTACTAGAGAGATGACAGTGACACTTGAGGATGTATATCACATCCTCAAGTTACCAGTGGAGGGGTGACATGTCAAGGTTGGACATGATAAAGGGTATGCGATGAGTCACGTCTTTGGAGATATATGGGAAGTTGAGAGTGTGAGCGGTGGAGGAATAAGGTACCTAACTATGTATGTGGAGAAGTTGGATGCACTTCCCACATTGGTCATTTTCATTTTGGCCAACATAGTGGCCTTAAATAGCACTAAATATTGGTTACCATGGAACTTGATCAGGTTGGTGTATGATATGATTGATACACCTCAGGTGTATGCATGGGCTCTTGCTTTATTGGTGCAGCTATACTAGGAGTTGTATGAGGTGAAGAGGTGAGGGGAAGGGACTTGGATGTATTTTACTACTGTAGTGTTGGGACTGAAAGTACTTTAGTGTGGCTCAACCTGTAGGCTTGCCTAATTAAGGCATGGAATAGGGAATAGCCCTATTGTATGAGATGGCCTATGGTAGAGGAGGTGTAGTCAAGTCATCCTGTTTGGATTGGCTAGTGGTACAAGGATTTGTGTATTGGATTGATATTGACTAAGGTGATTTGGAGGTCGTGGCGAGGTGTCACTTGGGTTGGTGATGGGGAGCAGCTATGAAGTTTTTGGTAGGCTAGGTGGGTGTTTAGGAGGTATAGGAGTATGGTGGAGAAAATCTATTTTTCATGGTTTCTAAGGAAATTTGAGCTAAGGCAAGGGTTTCCTGAGGCACCAATGTTCTATAGGCATCACCAAAATAAGATAGGTCTGCCTTGTATCGAGGCATGAAGGGTAACCTATGAGGAAGACGAGGAGATGGACCTCCCTGATGTGGATGATGCAAGGATTGCTATGGAGTATGATGCATGGTTTGCTACATATCTACCATGGGTAATGGGTCCAATATTGGGTGAGAGAAATGGTTATGAGGTAGAGGTCAAGGTGTCAGAGGTAGATGCAGCTCCCATGTCACGGACACATTCGATCTAGCAATCAAAGGAGACGGGTGAGGGATACTATAGAGCAAAATATTGGGCTTGGAGGTGATTGATATGGTAGGGATGATGATATGGAGGATGCTTTGGAGGAACCTCTAGGTAGAAGCAAGGAGGATTGGGTGAGGCTTGATAAGTTGGTGGTAGAGCAGGATGTAGTGATAGTATCTCGGGTTGCTAATGTAGCAGCTCGAGATTCAAATATAGTGGCTCGATATGTGAAGATAGCTCAACTACGAGTGGATCTAAAGACATGATCGAATATAGGTGGAGGTGAGGATAGGATCATGAGGTTCCAAGAAGAGCTAATTGAGAGAGATCATCATTAGAGGCATGATGTACTATGTCTTCAAGCTAAGGATAGATATATTCGATTGTTGGAGGATCGATTGATGGAGCACCATATTGGACTTCTACATCCACCTTACTCATCCATATTCGAGTTTGTTAGGCATAGTGAGTCTAGGTATAGCTCTAGATCTAGGGCTCCTTTGGTATCACAGAGGTCATCTTATAGGCATTAGGTAGTTCTTAGATGCACTTTTTGTATATGATCCTTGGTGCTCCATTGTATCTCGCATTTTGGCATTCCTTGTACATGCATTTATACATATACATGTATATATATATATACATGGCTTTTAATTTTGCGTTATGCTTTTGTGTGAATGCTTTTGTGTAAATGCTTATGTATGGATGCATGTGTATATGGATGATTAATGCAATGTGTTATGAATGCAAAAAAATTAATGATCATTCATAGTTTAGATGTTGCTTGGCCATGGTTAGCATTGTTGTTTAATCAGGGGCACCAAACTGGTGGCATGTGAAATGGAAGACTCATGTAATGTTATGAATGGAAGAAAGACATTGATGTTGACATGGAAAAATATATGGATGTTCATATGGAAGAAGATATAGATTTTGATATGGAACATGGACTATTTTACAAAGACGAACATAGTAGTGGTATCAAACAAACTCACTAAATACTGCCTAATTTCTCTAAGATAAAATGTGTGTACAGTGAATTCATTTACTGAATCATGAGCATGGTAATGACTTGAGGCAATCAAGAACCATTGTGTGTGCAAGTGAGTTCATTAACCCATCTTGAGTAAATTGATATGAAAACTTGTTATGGAGAAGACCAAGAAGCTAGCCTATACTTATGTGTGGTCGGATATCTCTTTAAAAGAGATGTGTCACCACACGTGAGCGTACTCCATTGCTAGTCAAGCATCTATAGCCCCAGTGGAGATTGAATCCATAGTCCAATAATTTGACCTCTAAGCTTTGGATATCCGGACTACCTAACCATCTAACTAGAAATGTAGTTTTATCCTTACAACATGAGGATCAATGGTGTGTGATGTGTAAAATATTTGGAGTTTTTGGGGATTTGTCCCTACTCTTTCTTTTATTTTTAAATTGTGATAGTAGTGAAAACAATAGTTTTTGTGGACTATGCGCATAATGGGACAAGAAAGGATTACCATTTTCACTTCAAGGTACAACCAAAGTATGGTATTATCCCTCTTTGACACAAGATTTTTTTAAGATGTGTAATTGTGTTTGGTTCAAGAATGTTTAGAGTCAATTTTTTCAGAACTTAATATTTTCTTATTGAAAATGTGTCTTGGTCCTAAATAAAACTCCATATGTATTAGAGGTTGCTTAAAACACTAAGAGTGACTAAGTGAACGAAAACACCTAGGAATTATGGCAATGTAGTGTGGAAATGACAATTTGACTTTATGGTGTAATGAAATGGATGATGATTTGAAGGTGCCCCTGATTAAGGAAACATGATTGTATTGGACCAATTAATATTTGAACTGAAATAAATGATCCCTAATATTAAATGAGATTGTTATGAATGCATTATATGAAATATGGGTTGTGAAATGAAATGTGTGTAATGCAAATGTATGAAATTCAATGTGTGAAATGCAAGGTGTAAAATGCCATGTATGAAATGCAATGTGTGAAATGAAATGTGTGTAAATGCAATGTTGTGTTTATGTAATAGCCATGTATATATACATATATAAATCACATTATGCATAGAATTCTCTCAAGTGGATAACATTAAGTGGTTTAGGATCTTCACATCCCTCTATACTAGCAAGTCTATATGTTTCTTTACCCACTTTTTGAGTGACAATGTATGGACCTAACAGATTAGCCATGAATTTATCATGAAGATGCAGTTTTGCATTGGTGTTTTGTTGATTCTCTTTAATAAAAAGATCTCCTACTTAGAATTCATGTAGATGGACTTTGGTATTGTAAACACACTTTAGGTTGTCCTAATAAACTCATAAATTCTCTAAAGTATTGATCTTCCTCTCATCAAGGAGTGTGAGTTGGTCAAGACGTTCTTGTCTAGCAGTATCGTCATCTATGAATTCTTGCAATGAAATTTGTAATGAGGGGATAATAAGATCAAGAGGCATGATTGTTTCATCTCCATAGTATATACACTAAAATGTGGTAAAACCTATTAATCATCCATAAGCAATGATCAAATTGACATCACATGGCCCCTTGGGCAGCCCTCAAGAGGCTCACAGTGGTTCTAACCACTCCGAAAAGGGTTTTTGAGGCTATCGGCCCAATTTTAGGAGGTTTTGGCCCAAAATTCACAACCATCCCACCATTATATGATGGTATATTCCCATAATCCCACCCTAGTATGGTGGTGAGCCCTCGTCCTAGGGTGGGATGGTGGTGAAGTTTGACCCAGAAAAAGTCAAAATTTGGCCAAATGGCACCCAAAAACTGCCATTTGACCACCCAAAAAGAGCATGCAAGGTAGAGGATAGGGAATCCTTATGACATCCATATTTATGAGGGCCAAATTGGGAGATTATCTTCCACACCCTATGCATGCCTCCCATTTGACAAGTGGCACCTCCTACCATGCATGCCCTTGCATGCCTTTTTGCACATGAGCCCCTTTGGGATATAAAATGGATACATGGTCCACACAAAAATATAGAGAGGAGTTATAGTATATGCAATGGAGTGCTTTTGAGATTTACCCTCACCTTATTGCACCTTGTTGCCCTCGTAATCTCCCTTTTGCCAAGGAGGTTATCGGGTGACTTCAATAAGGTAATCCAAGCGTAACTTTTCCATATGGGTGAATTTATTCACCAAATTCAATGAAAATACACCTCATGTTGTTTAGGAACATCTTATAGTGGTTTGGTAACAAAAATTTTTTGGATTTTGTGGGTATCCCCTCCTAGGGTGCCCCCCAATTAGTTGCAATCACCATCGCTCCCACCCCCCCGAGACGAGGGTAAATTATTAAGAAATTTCTTTACTTTTTTAATTATTTATTTTCTAAATTATTCCATTATGCTACAGTTCAAATTTTAGGTCATTTGGAGTTAAAATTAAGGAGTTATGCTATTTTTAAGTTTCTATAGGCTCGTAGGGCCCATCCGAGCACCCCAGTTTGATGCAGGTGGATCCGGGCTCCGATTTAAAAATATGATAATATGGGTTGTCTTGAAATATAACTTTATACATATGAATAAAATTTTATGAGTTTTGGATGAGAGAAGGTTCGATATTTTGTTTTCTTCCTTTTCGTAGGTTACAGGCGGGCAGTGCTAAATAGAGGGGTCTATGGATGCAATTTATGATATTTTTTGGGTGATATCCTCCCAAAAAAATATCTTTAACATATCTACAAATTTTCAAGTCATATGGATATGATTTTATGCACTTTTAATTCATATGCCATTTTGCCCCTGTGGGGATTTCATGTTTTCACCATACACCCTTGCTATTTGACCCATTTTTGCTTCCTTGTGTGCAGGTGCAGGTCCTCAGAAGGCTTTTGGAAAAAATACCAGACATCATAGAAACTAGATAAAAGCAATGGCAGCATTGGCTCACCCACCTCGATTGTGGGTACGGGGAGAAACATTGGATGTGCACCCGGATTCCGTGAAAGACTTGGTCTTTGGGCACCCAATATTGTAAAAATTGTATCAAATTTTTATCCCTCAAGGGTAATACTGTATAACCTTGGATCTGATCCAACAAATTAATGAGAAGATACTTGCTTTGATTCATTTCCTTTTGTTTGGCATTATTTCCTTTTCACATGCATGCTTCCTTTTTTATGCTCATGAGGGAGATGGGGTAGATACGCATATTTTTTCACATCATTTGGTGCACCATTTTTCCCTACTTCACATAGACCAATGAAAATGACATTGCCCCAATAGGCATGCAGATGTTTGTTCAATAAGCCCATACTGCCAAGGGAATTTGTGTATGCCAATCTCTATGATTTTCTTTGACTAGTTTCTTGAGAATAGCAATTAAGGTCTTGTTAGTAGCCTCAAATTGTCCATTTTCTTGTGGTTAATAAGGGATCGAGAAACTATGTTGGATATTATATTTCTTGCAAAGTTCATGAACATCCTTGTTCTTGAAAGACCTACCGTTGCTAGAGATTATTTTCAAGGGAATATCAAAATTATAGATGATACGATGAAGTATAAACTCCACAATTCTTGGTCCTATCATGCTGGTTAGAGGAATTACCTCAACCCACTTTATGAAGTATTCAATGGTTGTAATTGTTGGGCAAAACACTAGTTAGTTTTTCTATGGTTCAATTAATTACCTCCATTGAATTGTCAACCAAGGGTAGTTCGTAGTCTTGTGAGCAGCCGTGCAGAATATATGCTTGTAATCTCTCCTTAGGAGATTATTCCCTTGGATTATGGTTTGGGAGGTATTTTGTATTCATTGGATTTTATGTTTAAACCAATAATTGTTAGGATTAATTAACAAATACGAGCAATAATATAATGTGGAAATAAACATAGAAGAAATTATGCAATACACAATAGACATAGATATAACATGGTTCACCCAAATTGGGCTACTCCACGAAGAAAATAACCAGGCCCTTTGTATTCCATCCAAAAAAATCCTTTGTACACAGTCACGCACCTTGTTCACATTTAGTCACCATACAACCTCCTCTTATAATAATGCATTACAATTTTAGGGAAAAAAACCCGCCTAAAATCTACCTTAGGATCTGTGACCTAATATCAAATGGTCTAGATTTACATAGAGGAAAAAACATCTATTTTTAGCTTTGGGCCCCCCCTGGACCCCCCTGGTGATAGTAGTAGGGGGGGCTAATTCCCCCCCTACACCCCCCTCTTTCACGTAGTGGGTCTAAGTGCGGTTGAAACAAAGGCCTCCGATTTAATCAGGCTCCATAATCAACAATATCCCACTTGGATACTGATCATAGCAACTCCACCGCTACTGCACTTGTTGGACTATGCTTTAGCTTTGGGCCTAAAAATTTTCTCACCTTTTACTGTCATGCTTTAAGACCAACTGAAACTGAGTAGGAACTCAATTTCTCCTTGGTTACTACCTTTGTGAACATATCTATAGGATTTTGGCTAGTGTGTATCTTCTCCAATTTTAACTGTCCATCTTCCAATACTGAGCGTATGAAATGGTACTTGGTATGTATGTGTTTAGTCCTGGAATGGAAAGCTAAATTCTTTGCAAGATGAATGGCACTTTGACTATCACTGTATAATGTGCTATTCTCCTGCTTCTTTTCCAACTCCTCCATAAACCTTTATAACCAAATCATCTCCTTACTAGCCTCTGTAATAGCAACATACTCTGCTTCTGTTGTTGATAGTGCAACAACCTTCTGTAATTTTGAAATCTAGCTTGCTACAGTTTCACCTATAGTAAAAACATACCCTATGGTACTCCTCTTACTGTCTATATCACTTTCCATATCTAAATCAACATATCCTTGTAAAGCAGTATTAGATCTTTCAAATCATAATACTTGATTGACAATACCTCTCAAATACCTGAGAATCCACTTCACTGCCTCCCAATGATTTCTTCCTAGATCACTCATAAACCTGATCACAACTCCCACTGCATGTGCAACATATGGCCTTGTGCACTCCATCACATACATAAAAATGCCAACTGTTGATGAATAAGGAACCTTGGACATGTATTTCATCTCCTCCCGTGTCTTAGGACACATCTCTTTGGTCAGTTTGAAATGATTTCCCAAAGGTGTGCTAACAGGTTTTACATCCTGCATACTGAATATTTCTAACACCTTTCTAAATGTCCTCACTCTGAGACAATGTTAATTTATGATTTTTCATGTCTCTTGTTATTCTCATACCAAGGATTTGCTTTGCAGCACCCAAATCCTTCATTGCAAATGACTCTGCCAATTTTCTTTTGAGTAAAATTATATCCTGTATGTTAGACCCTGCAACAAGCATATCATCTACATACAATAATAGGATAATATACTTACCATTATCCATTCTCTTAAAATAAACACAGTGGTTAGAATAACATCTACTATAACCCTGATCTGACATAAACCTATCAAATTTCATATACCACTGCCTTGGAGCTTGCTTCATACCACACATGCTCTTTTTCAACTTGCATACTAATTCCTCCTTTCCTTTGACCTCATACCCTTATGAATGCTACATATAAATTTCTTCCTCCAAATCCCCATGGAGAAAAGTTGTTTTTAAATCTAACTGTTCAAGGTGTAAATCCTCTACAGCCACTAAGCTTAAAACAATTCTAATTGAAGTCATTTTAACAATAGGAGAAAAAAAATTCATCATAATCAATACCTTTCTTCTGTGCAAACCCCTTTACAACCAGTCTAGCCTTATACCTATTTTTTCCTCCGTCTTCTTCTTTCACCCTGTAAACCCATTTGTTTTGCAATGTTCTTTTTCTTGTAGGCAACTGAACCAGATCCCAAGCCTGATTATTTATCAAAGAGTCGATCTCCCCTTCCATGCCTTGCTCCCACTTCTTCTTAGTTTCTACCTATATTGCTTCTTCATATGTTTCTGGTTCACCAGAGTCAGACAATAATACATAATATAATGATGGAGAGTAATGTACAAGAGGTCTACTTATCCTAGTAGATTTTCTAACAATAGTTGTAGGAGTTTGAGGTGCTACTTGCTATTGTTATTGTTGATTTTCTAGCACCTTTGGAGTTTCAATTTCATCAAAAACTGTGTATTATGTGTTTTCATTTTCCTATTTCTTTTCCTGTAACTGATCCTTATACATGACCTTCTCATTGAATATTACATATCTACTTCTAATGATTTTGTGATTTGAATAATGCCAAAAACGATAACCAAAATCATTAACTTCATATCCAATGAAAAACAACTTCTTGGATTTTACCTCAAGTTTAGTTTGATTTTCTTTACTAATATGCACGAAATATTCACAACCAAAAGTATTTAAAAATGAGTAATTAACAGGCTTACCTGTCCATGCCTCTTCTAGAATCCCACCATCTAGGGAACTTGAAGGTCCTCTATTTATTAAATAAACTGCAATATCCACAACATCTGCCCAAAATTGTAAGGGCAATCCTGCATGTATTCTCATGCACCTAACACATTTCATGATAGTCCTGTTAATCCTTTCTGACACACCATTTTCTTATGGAGTTCTTGGAACTGTCTTCACTATTTAAATCCCATGGTATGAACAATAACTATCAAAAATTTTGATGCATTACTCACCTATATTATCAGATCTGAGACACTTTAGCTTATTTCCTGTCTCATTCTCAAAAAAAAAAATCATTTCTTAAATGTATCAAAAACATATGATTTCTTTCGAATATAGTAAACCCATGTTTTTCTAGTTGCATCATAAATAAACGTAACATAATAATGAGAGCCACCAAGATATGATACCTGAGTTGGTCCCCATACATCTAAATGTACAAGCTCTAGCTTTTCACTCTTCTTTTCTTTTACAACTCTTAGAAATCTGACTCTTTTTTGTTTTCCATAAATGCAGTTCTAACATAAGTCTAAATCAACCTACTTAAAACCTGGCAATTAATTTCTTGAATGGAGAATCTGCATCCCCTTCGTGCTCATGTGCCCAAGCCTATGATGCCACGAAGTTGTATCCACTCCTGTAGAAGTTAAATCAATAGAAAGGTCAGTATCACCAGTACATACATAAAATATACCTTCTTTATTTCCTTTTGCTAATAACATTGATCCTTTAGCAACCTTCCATGAGTTTGCTAAGAATGTAACTGTACATCCTTCACTGTCCAAATACCCTGTGGAAATTATATTTCTTCTTAATTCAGGAATATGCCTTACCTCTTTCAACAACCATTGGTTTCCATTTGGTAACTTTATTTGTATGTTATCCTTTCCTATGATTTTACATGGTCTATCATCACCCAGATAGACCTATCCAAAATCACTGTGAACATAATCTAGAAAATATTTCCTATGGGGTGTGGCGTGATATGATGCACCAGAATCGAGCACCCAACAATCATTAATATTATCTAGTGAAATAATTAAAGCATCTTGCAATACATCACTTGCAATGTTTGCTTCCTGATTACCCTAGTTTTATTCTCCCTTTTTTTCCTTTCGATTCCAACAACCTCTTTTTAGGTGTTCTTTCTTCCTGCAATGCCAGCATTCCAACTGCTTCCCTTTGGATTTGGATCTACCTTTCTTTGATTTTCCATGATTCCCTAGTTTTTTTCCTCTCTTCCTTTGTCTCCCCCTGTTCTCTACTATCAAATCATTACCTGATGTTTCACCCGTGCTTTCCTGTCGCATTTCCTCACTAAGGATAACACCAATAACATCATCAAACTTTAAAGTATTTGAACCAGAGACAAAATTACTCACAGCCATTACCAAGCCATTCCAACTTTCTGGCAATGAACACAAAATCAAGAGAGCCCTAACCTCATCATCAAATTTTACTCCTACAAAACTTAACTAATTTGTAACCATGTTAAATTCATTTAAATGATCAGTAATAGACCCACCTTCTGACATCTACATATTAAATAAATGTTTCATAAGAAATACCTTGTTTTAAGTCGAGGGTTTTTCATATAGTTTAGCCAACGCATTCATTAAACCCTTCATTGTCTTTTCCTTTGAAATATTTAAGGCCACCAATGATGCCAAGCACAACCGTATTGTTCCTAGTGCTTTTCTATCCAGAACTTCCCATTCTTCACCAGTCTTTGATGTTGGCTTCTTTGGTACTCCGCCTAATAGTAGGTAAAGATCTTTCTGATAAAGATAATCCTCCATTTGCATCTTCCATAGCTGGTAGTTTTGCCATTGAACTTCTCAACCCTAAATCTGCCTTATTTTGCCATTGCTCCCACTCGAACTGGAAACCCTCCTTTCAAGTGCATTTTTCAAACCCTAATCTCTAATACTAATTTTTAGGATTAATTAACAAAAACGAGCAATAATATAATGCAGAAATAAACACAGAAGAAATTATGTAATACACAATAGACACATATATAACATGGTTCACCTAAATCAGTCTACTCCATGGATAAAATAACCAGGACCTTTGTATTCCATCCAGAAAACCCCTATGTACACAGTCGTGCACCTCGTTCACATTTAGTCACCGTACAACCTCCTCTTATAATAATGCATTATAATTTTAGGGCAAAAAACTCACCTAAAATCTACTGTTAGATCTGTGACCTAATATCAAATGGTCAAGACTTACATAGAGGAAAAAACATCTATTTGTAGCTTCGAGGGCACTACCCTCGAAACCCCCACCAGGGGGGGTTCAATAGTTGTCGCTGCCCCCCCCTTTGGACCCCATTATTGATAGTAGTAGGGGGGACTAATGCCCCCCTACACCCCCCTCTTTCACATAGTGGGTCTAAGTGCGACTGAAACAAATGCCTTCGATTTACTCAAGCTCCATAATCAACAATAATCTCATGCTAAGTCTAAGAAAATAGGACTAAAAACATTTAAAATCTAAATGACTACCTTGCTGGAAATCACAAAAAATAGGGGAAATAACATAGGAATAAATTAATCTATTAAAATAAATACAAAAAATAGGGGAAATAGGGAAGAACTCTATTGTAAGTGGGCCCACGCTTCCAGCAGGTTCTGCCCATGGTAAAATGATCACCGGACGCTTTAGAAGATGTTTTACAAGAAAATATGCAGAGATTTTATTAACAGTTGTAGCAGAAGAAAATTACAATAAAAGTTCAGGGGGTCTTCTTCAGGGGTGGCCTGCATATTTATAAGGTATGCGGCCAACCCTATTACAATTTTTAGGATGAATCAAAAAATGATTCATTGTTACAACTATTTGCTTGATTAGAGGAATCGGGTAAAATATCATGATATTTCAGCGTATTCTATTTCCAGAATACGCTGATATTTTATTTTCCCGACTTACAGAAATGATTTACGTATCAGCTAGAATATGGGTGATGAGTCACCTTTGACATTGTCCCATGTCCAGTTTCAATGCTGGAAATCCTTTCATGCTGGTTGCCGAAGTTTCGCTCTGTTCTACCGACCATAGAGTCATGTTGAAGTTTGGCGTTAATGGAAATCAGGCATCATGGTTGAAGAAGTCGAGAAGTAGGCGCCTTGTATGCAGAAGTCGAGAAGCAAGCACCTTCCATAATATAACGAGAAGTAGGTACCTTTCATCATACAATGGGAAGCAGGCACCTTCCATCATACAATGGGAAGTAGGTGCCTTCTTCCATACAATGGGAAGTAGGCACCTTCCACCGTACAAGGAAGTAGGCACCTAACAGGAAGCAGGTGCCTAACAGTTAAGTGTCGAATGGAAGTCAAGTGCTTCAAAGGAATTTGGGTGCCTGACTTCGTACCTCTTCATCGATATTCCATAGATGTTTTTCCTTCATTAAATTGCAAGTGCTAGGTCCGAGTGGGACCTCGATGAAAACATGCCAAAATGCAACAATTTCCACTAAATCTACACAAATTACACTTAAAGACAAATATTAGAGAACATGCAAAATAAACTATTAATTATATATATAATTTCCATAAAATATTTATATCTACAAGAATATATGTCACACATTATGGGGAAAAGAGTACAAAAAATGAGCAATTATGTGGCTCATCATCCCCCCATGCTTAAGGGGTGGCACGTCCCTATGCCACTTTGAACTAGTAATTACCAGTTCTATTCACTTCATCCCAATAAGCCATGTTGGTCTGTGTCCTCTTCTTCTTAGCGGCCTTGGCTTTCTCTTTGTCCCAAGGCTTTCGCCCCTTTGATGCCTTGGGAGTTGTTTTCTTCTGACCCTACTACTTATGGCGTTTGCTGCATCGAAGTGGTTCACTTGGCCTTGCTCTCTTCTTGGGTGGTTCTCTAGTCCAGGCCACCTTGCCCTTATCAATATTCAGATAATAACCAGAGAAACTAGTGGCATCCTTTTGGAATGCAGGCTCAACCATTTTCTAGTACTCATGGTGAGGTGGCAACTTTTCACCCATAGGCACTGATTCTTTATCTCCAAATGGGATGCTAGATTCCTTAGCAACCCTGGCTATGGGTAAATCTACCCCTATTGGGTCAAGCTCAGGTTCAGATTTGACCTCTATTTTTTCCACTAGGGGAGTTCTACTACTTGATGCTAGATCTTCCTATTGCATAGGGCCTAGAAATCCCATCCTTTTAAAATATGCCTACATCCTTGAAGGCTTTCCATCCTCTGACCCATACAAATACCAGAACTACTCAGGTTGAGCAACTAGAATTTTCCTATGAGGCCTACCAGATTGCTTCTTAGCCTCCTTTTCTGATTCCTTGAGGGCTTTCTTGGAGGCCTTCTTCCAATTCTTCTTTTCTACCTTAATTTCCTCCTTAAGCTCCTCAAATTTCTATTTTTGGGTAGCAAACAGATTCTTTGTTACCTCCCATTCCTCATCAAAATCCAGCTCTAATTCCTTATCAGATTCAATGCCCAGTGCCTTCAACTCGACAACTCTCGCTCTAGTTTTGGGTCATCACTGAGATGGCCTTATGGCTTTTTATTTTGATCTCAGCTTGATATGTTGTACCCTAGGGTATGTTGGTGCAACTATTGTTTCTTGGTGTACAGGGGATTTAGGCTATTGAGCCTCTTAGGGTATAGGGGATTTAGGTTATTGAGCCTCTTTTTCCTCTATAGCAACTTGTTGCACAATAGGGACTACTTCTTCCTCTTGAGGTTATTTAACCCCTACATCAATTGGAGAGTGCTCTGCCTCTCCCTCTTTACCTAAAATTTGAGGCTCTTCGACCTCCATCTCCTTTTCCCCCTCATCTCCCTCCTTTGTAGGTTGTTCTACATTTTGAGGTTCCTCAACTTCAACCTCATCCTCCTGAATTACCTACTCTGTAGAGGGGGACGTAGAATAGGGCTGCTCTACTTCCATTGTAGCAACATCTCCCTATTCTATTTTTATATCAGCAGGGGGCACTTATATTGCCCCATCGATCTACACTATTGCATCAACTTTGGCCGGTTACTTGGCTCCTCCTGGTCTACCTTACAACTACAATTATCTCTATAGTTGCTAAATTATTTGATACAATTCATGCATTTTTAATGTAGCCTCCTTTTTGGACTCCTCAAATAGAGCCTGTTCTTCTTTAAATTTGGCTTCCCAAGTGGAAGCCTATTCTCTTAAAACCTACAATTATTGCTACAAATCCTCCACCTAGCCTTCTAGTGGTACATCTTCCATGGCCACCTCCTATTGAGGAGTTGGCCCATAGGAAATATCCTATAAAATATGGGCCAAGTACTCCTCCTTATTGAGCTCATCGATTGGTATCTCCTCATCGGATGAGCTCAAAACCACCCTTGATGCCTTCATTCTTCTACTTCACATCCTAGTGGAGATAGGCATAAAATCTTACTCTACCTCATATTCAAATTGAGGTGCAGAAGGAGACAGAGCCTACCCTACTTCCTCCTCAAATTAGGGAAAATCAAGGGATGAGGCCTATCCTACTTCCCCTATATTTCCTATAGGCTAGGATGCAGGTACCATCTCTTCTCATTCTATCACCTCTTAGGTCGACTATTCATTTTGAATTGGCACCTCCTCCTCTACTTGTGCCCCTACCACTACACTAGTGCCCATAACTTCCTCAATTATCACATTTCTATGTGACTCTACATATCACACCAAGGCCAAAATCAGGCCATGGTGAGCCAGGGCAGAGGTGGTGCCTACCTGGTATCACCTAGCCTCATATTTTAGGGTGCATGCAAGGTAGTGGGGGATATTGATTTTATCCCCATGTAGGATGTGATTGAGAAAATAGAAGTGGTTGGCATTCAGATGAGAGTACCTACCAGAGCATGTGAAGAAATGGGTGATCTACTCAAAAAATACCCTCCAAAGCTTAAGAATGTGCCATTTTGGCAAGCCAATATATGTCAGGTACTCGATTGGTGCTCCAAAAAATATTTATGCATAGAGGGTAAGGTTATCCTCCTTGTACATGTGCTCCCCTATAAGAGGGAGGCCCATAACTCTAGTGATATAGTCCTCAATGACTAGGATCTCTAGCCCCTGCATGCACATGACCCCATCTCTCATCGACATCACAAATTCATTTACCACTATCGCATCCTAGCCTTGACTGACCAGTCGATAGTAGTCCATCCATTCTATAACATCCAACTATGTTTGGACATCTACAGAAATGCTCGAGCAATCGATCGACTCACTCTTCTTAAGGTCATGATTCTTTGACTTTCCCCCATGCTTTACCTTTAGTTCACAATTCACTCAATGATGTTACTACTTCCCCTTCAAATTACTATTGTGCCTCACTACTCTATTTTTTTCTCTTGAAGGTGGCTTCACAATAGCTGGTAAACAAATTTTTAAAACAACTATGTTCATGCACACAGGTGGTTAATTACCATAATCAATAGTGATTATGGTTATCCATAGTAAATTTCCTTCGAGCATGTGCCCGATTGTGCGGAGATGATAACCATAAACTATCGACCAATCAGAGGCATGCCATGCAACACCATGCCAAGTGGATTTGTTCAAGTGGTTAAGGTAATAATGGGGGGTTGTGCTAGCACATTTCCATAGACACACATGTTCATGAAAACAATATAGACAAGAAACAAAAAATTTAAACATGCACCTAAATTCGTTTCGTGGGTGCATATGTGCAGATATCCATGGTGCATCGCTATTGGCTGGTGTTTGATGATGGGGTAAACCACAATGGACAATGATGGCCATGGTTCCCATGCAATGAATTTTCTTCGACGTGATTGGTTCTTGGTAGCTGCAATGTGGGTTATTCAAGAAATCCTACAAAATTAAAAATAAAAATTAGAAAAATGTATCGCCTTGGGATGACAAACATCCCCTCCTCGAAAGTTGGTTGATGTCAACTTTTAATTTTGTCCATGGTAGATTTGAATTTGCACATGCATGGGGTGCTGACGTGGCTCGGGCCACATCCCAATGCTGACGTGTTATTCTATCAAGGTAGAAAATGGTCATAGTAAATGAAAATCAAGCACCTTTTTTGTATGGAAATCATGCACCTTTTTGAATTATGGCATGCAGGTGCCTTGGAAACTGAAAATAGGCACCATAGGAATCAAGTACTTTGCTTAACATGGGAACCCATACCTAATACACTCTACTTAACATGAAGCAGCACCTTAGAAATCAAGAACTTATGCCTAACATGGGAAGCAGGCACCTTTTTGCTAACTATCGAGTGTCATACTTATAAAACAAACTTTATACAAACTAATCTTTTTTTTACATATGCTAAGAATATTTGGTGTCAATTTCCCAAAAACTAGAAGTCGACCATTCTCCTAAAAAATCGAGAGTCAGGCATTGATCTACCAAAAAATGGGATGTAGGCACCATCTTCATAACATACTAGGAGTCAAGCACCATAAAGCGTATAACAAAGCAGGCACCTTCTACAATACAATGGGAAGTAAGCACCTTCTACCATACAATGGGAAGTAGGCACCTTCCACCATACAATGAGAAGCAGGTGCCTTCCACCGTACAATGGGAAGCAGACACCTTCCATCATACAATGAGAAGCACCTTCTCTAATAACGGAAGCAGGTGCCTTCCCATAAAATACAAAAAAATGGTACTTTTCTTTTATTCAATAGGTGCTGACTTGTCCTTGTATATGCGCTATCAGGTTGATCAAGCCCTTCAGTGCTTTTGATTGAAAAATAGGAACAGAATCAACATCCACCCCTGAACCAACAGTTGAGTGTTTTATTGTCCAAAAAGACCAATCCAAACACTCTTGTGCAGGTTCAGGTTTAGTATTCCCCTCTATGAATGGGGACTAGCTACTCCTACTACAAGAAAATTCTCCTAGAAATCTTGGAAAGTGCAGGTTCATGGATCCTATGCTTGTTAGGCCTAGGTTTCCCAAGCTACCTAACAATTACACAAAGGGCATTGTTCCTACAAAACAAAAACACAACTAAAAAAAGAAAACTTTGAAAGAATAATTGTCTTTGGGACTATGTGGACTAGGTCCACATCTCACTAACTCAAGATAAAATTAGAATCAACTGGGGTCTCCCCCATGCCTAATCTAGACTCAATCATGTATGCTTCAGACACATGGTATGGATGCAGGTGGTGGCCATTGACTATTAAGGTAATGTTGTTATCATCTATTATTCTAACTCTTACAACCCCATTATTGATGACTTCAATCACTTCATATGGCCCCATCCAATGTTGCATGAGCTTACCCTTCCTTTCCTAGAACCGAGAATCATAGAGTAATGCCCATTCTCCCACTTTAAGCTACTTTGGCCTGGTGTGGAGGTCATGCCACTTGGCCCTTTGTTTTTGAATGATCTCTATTTTTTGTAGAGCCTCAAGGTGGTATTCATCCAACTGATTAAGCTACTAAATTCTATATTTTTGTGCATCATCCAGATTGATATTCAATTCTACAGTAGTCCTAAGTGTTTTGACTTCAAAATCTATAGGCATCATGGCACTTTTCCCATAGACTAACTAAAATGGTGTGAAACCAATAGTAGTCTTCCAGGTGGTCCTGTAGGCCCACACTACTTCTAGTAATCTAGTAGCCCAGTCCTTCCTATGTTGTTGCACTATCTTTGTCAGGATATTCTCCAACTCTCTATTGGTCACCTCAACTTGCCCATTCACCTATGGATGGTAGGGAGTGGTTTTGTTATGCCTGATTTTGTATTGTTGCATGAGTTCTTGGATCATCCTTGAAGTAAACTGAGGTCCTTGATCTATTGTGATCTCCCTTGGGACCCCAAATCTTGTAAAAATTGATGAATACAAGAAATCTGCTATAATTTTCTCCTTTGAATCATGCAAAGCCTATACTTCAACCCACTTTGTCACATAGTCAGTACAAACTAGGATATACCTCTTACCTCCTAACTATGGATTAATAGGTCCTACGAAGTCCATCCCCCATTTATCAAATGGTTCAATGTGAACATGTGGTTGGAGTGGCATCTCATCTCTAAGAGTAGGTCTGCCCATCCTCTGACATTGATCACACTGGCTCACATGCTTGGTTGCATCTTTGAATAGTGAAGGCTAGTAATAACCAGCCTGCAACACTTTATATGCAATCATTTTTCCTAAAAAATGGCCACCACAAGGTTCATCATGGCAAGCCTTTAGTATTTCAATTATTTCATCTCCAAGCAACACATCTTCTCATGATTTGATCAGGTCCTATTTTGAATAGGCACCCATCAATCCATGAGAAATCTACACTTTTCTCAATTAAAGTCTATTTTTCATGAGGTAAAAGTGTAGGGGATACTTTACCAATGGCTAAATAATTAGCCATATCTATGTACCAAGGTATCTGATCATTTAGAGCAAACAAATGCTCATCTAGAAATTGGTCTTCTATAGCTGCATAGTCTGGAGGTGTCAATCTGGATAGGAAATCAGCTACCACATTGTCCTTTCCTAGCTTGTCCACTATTGTCACATCAAATTCCTACAAGAGCAACAACCATATGATAATTCTACCACTAATCCCAGGTTTGTTTGTCAAGTATCTGATTGTTGAGTGGTCAGTGTGTACAAATACTTGATAACCTATAATATAATGATAAAATTTGTTAAGAGCATGTATTACTACAAGAAACTCTTTCTCTATGATAGTATAATTTAGTTCAACACCTATGAGGTTTTTACTAACATAATAGATGGCATAAAAATCATCACCATATTTCTATCCCAGTATTGAGCCTATTGCATTGTTAGATGCATCAACATATATGTGAAAAGGTATGGTCCAATTTGGACCTCTCAACACTAGAGCAATAATTAGTTTTTCCTTTAAAGTGTTGAATGCTTGTTCACATTCTTCAGTCCAGACAAACTCTACATCTTTAGTTAACAATGTGGTAAGAGGTTTAGCAATTTTTCTAAAGTCTGATATAAACCTCCTATAGTAATCGGATAATCCTAGGAAACTATGGATATCCTTTTGTGTTTTGGGAGTAGGCAGGGTTTGGATGACTTCAATTTTCTTTCTATCTACTTTGATCCCATCTGTAGAAAGGTGATGTCCTAAAACTATCCCTTCCTACATCAACATATAGCATTTCTCATTGCTTAAGGATAGGTTAGTTTCCTCACAATGTTTAAGTGTCTTTTCCAGATTTTTTATGGTAGTTTCAAAAGTTTCACCATATACAGTGAAATCATCCATATATACCTCCACAGTCTCTCCAATCATATCTAAAAAAATGCTAAGAACTACCCTCTGAAAGGTGGCAGGTGCATTGCATAGACCAAATGGTAAAACTCGGTAAGCAAATGTCCCCCATGGACAAGTGAAGGTGGTTTTATCTTGATCTTCCTCCCCTATTTGGATCTGATTATATCCACTGAACCCATCCAGGAAAGAAAAGTACTTCTTGCCTGCTAAGGTGTCAAGGACCTGATCTATAAATGGTAAAGGGAAGTGGTCCTTCTTAGTTGCTTTATTCAACAACCTGTAATCAACACAAATTCTCCACTTTCCATTCTTCTTGGGCACCACCACTAATGGTGATACCCACTCACTATCTAAAATGGGGTAGATGAATCCAACTATGAGGAGTTTTTGTAACTCTATTTTGACAATTTCTTTCATGGTTGGGTTCATTCTCCTCTATGGTTGTCTTACTGGTCTAACCTGGTCTTCCAGATATATCCTATGTGTACAGGTCTCAGGAGCTATTCCTCTCATGTCAGAATACTCCCAAGCAAAGGCATCTTGATGTTTTTCCAATGTTTATTTCAGTTTGGTTTATTGTTCAATTGTCAACTTGTTATCTATATTCAACATTCTACCAGGTGCAACTTCTATTTGCTGAATATGGTGGTATTTTCCTCCTACTAATGGCAACTCAGGAGGAGGACAGGAAGGTTCTCCCTAAAAAAAGTGAGAGATCATCTTATCCTCATCACTTTCATCTTCCAACTCCTCAAGTGTCATCACAAGTTGGATCATTGATAGACCATCAATATTTTGATTCTCATCCTCAAGTTCTCCCAACAAATCTATAGACTATGTAGGTGGATGTATGATCAGTTTATTTATATTATGACCATATAAAATGGTCATTTTCCCATATCTACAACTTATGTAGGCATCAAATATTGCCAGCCAAGGTCTACCTAAGATTAATGGGTATCCACCTAGTCCAGACTTAGATTGTAACACTAAGAAATCTATTGGATACTCCCATGCATCTACTATAATAATGATATCTTCCAGTATTCCATCAAGAAGTACTATAGATCTATCTACCAACTATAGCATAATTTTAGTGGGCTTCAGATTAGTCAATTTTAGTTTTTGCATGGTCTCCTAGGGCATGACATTGATGGCAACCCCCAAATCTACTAGTGTGTTGGGTAAAACACAACCTTCTATTTTTACAGTCAGCACAGGGCTTCCTAGATATGAGTACTTATAGTTATAGGTATTCCCTAACATAAGGTCAGCTAACTGACCTACCAAACTGATTGATTTAGCTGGTTTCCTCCCTAGTTTCTTGAGGCACAACTCTCTTATGGCCTTCCCATAAATAGGTATGTCTCTAATGGCCTGAAAGAGAGGGATTGTGACTATTAAGTTCTTTAAACTAGAGAGGATATCAAACTCTATTTGTATTGGTTTCTTGGGTTCCTGCAACCTTTGTGGAAAAGGTGGAACCTCCTCTTTATTATGTACAAGTGTTGATTCTTCTTCTACCTCTTCTATAAGGGGTGATTCCCCTTTCTCTATTTCTATTGGTTCCTCTTCTTCTACAAGAGGAGTGACTTCTACACCTACTTGCTTTCCTGACCTTAACTAGATAGGATCACAATCTACCTTAATATTATACATAGGGTACATCTCATTTTCCATATGATAGGTTGGTTGCTTGTTGTTTGGGTTTGTTGTTGGTTGTGTTGGTAACTAAGGAGTCCTTGGAGCAGGAAGAGTAGGTAGACTTGGTTGTAGTGGAGCTGGAGCAGTATGTTGTGGATACTGATTCCAAGCATTCTGATTTCTCCACTACTACCCAAGCTACTGATATTGGTTCCAAGGATAAGGGTTGTAAGGATTTGCTCCTTGGGGAAATGGATTCCAAGGTTGTTGACCATACCAACCCATGTTGGGTGGTTGGGCTTGACCTTGGTTTTGGTAATTGCTACCCCATAGGATGACATTCCTGATTGCATATTGTTACCCATAGGAGACTGTTTCTAGTTCCTCCTATTACCCATGAAGTATACCTCTGCTACTTCAGGTTCCTCTTTAGATTTCATTAATTGTGGATACAACTTTGTTTTATGATCCTTCTTACAAACAACACATACACAAACTTTGTTTTTTGGGCACTCATTTCTAGGGTGTTTGCCTCTGCATTTAGGATAGAAGTAGGCCAATGTTACCTCATTCTCCTACTTCTTTCTCTGAAGTAGAAGAGTATCCATTTGAAGAGCTAGAGATGATAACATCTCACTCTTAAGGTCTTCTAGCATGTTGCCTATTTCTATTTTAGTGATAGTGGTTGACTGCTTAACATTTCTAGGGGTTAACTTACCCTTTCTTCTTGAGAAATTTTGACACAACTATCGAATATCATCCATTTGGTGTTGGTAAATGTCTCCCCAGAGATCATGTTTAAAGCTTCCAAGGATTCATTTGTCAGTCCTTTCAAAAAAATGCTTCTTAGGGACCTATCTCCTAGTTTTGAATGGGGTGATCTTTGCAAATTGAAGCTAAACCTATCCCAGTATTCTTCCATAGATTCCCCTTCCTTTTGGGTCATATCTAGGACTTCCTCTCTTGCATCTCTTGCTCTACCAAAATCCTGATACTGATCCAGGAAAAGTTTCTTCAACTATTCCCAGGTAGTTATCCATTTATCCCCCAAGCTGATGAACCAGCGCAAAGTTGAATCATCAAGGGTGGAAGGGAATAATTTTAGTTTTTGAGCATCTATGGTGTAATCCATAGATCTACATAAAACATCAAATTTAAATAGAAATAGGTCTGGATCTTCTGTTGGTAGTCCTCTAAAGGTTGGAAGGTGGGTAGGAGAGATGTGTTTCATCTTGTGATCTCCCCCTGCCTCTCCTATTGGAAAACTAAAACTAGTGGATGTTTCCTCTAGATTTTCTGCCATTCTACCTACTACTGGTGTTTCTACCCCTGCTTCATTCAAAGCAGTTATCAATGCTTCTAGTTCATTTCTTTTATCCTTCAGAAGGATGGATAAGTCAGTATTTGAGATAGTTTCATCTAATACTGCTTGCCAATATTCAACATTCAGTAGATCTTCCTCAGATTGAACTCTACTTATCTTCGATCCTGCTCTAAGATTCTACTAGATTATTTCAGAAGGATCCTATGCAAATAGTGGGTGTTCCCACCAATGCACAGGTGGAGATTGAGATGGTGAGATTTCAATATCAAGTTCAGGTTCTACTAAAGTAGAAGGATTTTGAGAAACAACTTCTTTGTTTTTGACAAAATGACCATCTGGTCCCCTATTCTTAGGTGGACTCATACAAAGTTTTAGATGAAGGTTTCTGAAGAAAACACTCTAAACTACTATAACTATGCTTCCTTTAGAACAAGAAATTACAATGGCTACTCCCCAAAAATGATGCCAAAATGTTGGGCAAAACATTGGTTAGTTTTTCTATGGTTCAATTAATTACCTCCATTTAATTGTCAACCCAGGGTAGCTCGTAGTCTTGTGAGCAGCCATGCAAAATCTATGCTTATAATTTCTCCTTCGAAGATGAGTCCCTTAGATTATGGTTTGGGGGGTATTTGGTATTCATTGGAGTTTATATTTAAACCAATAATCTCATGCTAAGTCTAAGAAAATAGGACTGAAAACATTTAAAATCTAAATTACTACCTTGCTGGAAATTATAAAAAATAGGGGAAATAACATAGAAATAAATTAATCTATTAAAATAAATATAGAAAATAGGGGAAATAGGGAAGAACTATATTGTAAGTGGGCCCACGCTTCCAGCAGGTTCTTCCCATGGTAAAATTATCACCGAACGCTTTAGAAGATGTTTTACAAGAAAATATGTAGAGATTTTATTAATAGTTGCAGCAGAAGAAAATTACAATAAAAGTCTGGGGGGTCTTCTTCAGGGGTGGCCTACATATTTATAAGGTATGCGGCCAACCCTATTACAATTTTTAGGATGAATCAAAAAATGATTCATTGTTACAACTATTTGCTTAATTAGAGGAATCAAGAAAAATATCATGATATTTCAGCATATTCTATTTCTAGAATACATTGATATTTTATTTGCTCGATTTACAGAAATGATTTACGTATCAACTAGAATATGGGTGATGAGTCACCTTTGACATTGTCCCATGTCTAATTTCAATGCTGGAAATCCTTTCATGCTGGTTGTCAAAGTTTCGCTCTATTCTATCGACCACAGAGTCATGTTGAAGTTTGGCATTAATGGAAATCAGGCATCATGGTTGAAGAAGTCGAGAAGCAGGTACCTTGTATGTAGAAGTTAAGAAGCAAGCACCTTCCATCATATAATAAGAAGTAGGTACCTTTTACCATACAATGAGAAGTAGGCACCTTCCATCGTACAATGGGAAGCGGCGCCTTCACGTACAACGGAAGCAGCATTCACCTACAAGGGAAGTAGGCGCCTAACGGAAAGCAGGCGCCTAATAGTTAAGTGTCGAATGGAAGTCAAGTGCTTCAAAGGAATTTGGGCGCCTGACTTCATACCTCTTCATCGATATTCCATAGATGTTTTTCCTTCATTAAATTGCAAGTGCCAGGTCCGAGTGGGACCTCGATGAAAACATGCCAAAATGCAACAATTTCCACTAAATCTACACAAATTACACTTAAAGACAAATATTAGAGAACATGCAAAATAAACTGTTAATTATATATATAATTTCCATAAAATATTTATATCTACAAGAATATATGCCGCACATTATGGGGAAAAGAGTACAAAAAATGAGCAATTTTGTGGCTCATTAGTGGTGATGAATGTATGTTGTCCCGAGGAAGGAGACAAGATTTTGCCAATTAAATCAAGACCCCATTGTGAAAAGGGCCAAAGGATTTGAATAGATTGTAATGCTTGTGATGGCACATGAGTTAAATTAGCATGCTCTTGACATTTCTTACAATGTTTGACATATGTGCAACAGTTGCGTTCCATGATGGGCAAATAGTAACCCATGCGTAAAATATGTTTTGTAATGGCTATTCCACTAAAATGACCACCACAAGTACCATCATGAGCTTTAGTTATGGCTCTTTGTGCCTTTGTAGGCTCGAGACAACGAAGTAAGATTCCATCATAACCCTATCTATACAACACGTCCTCCAAGAGAGTAAAACGAGCTACCTTTTTCTTGAAAGTGTGTTTAGCAATCCGTGACATGTTTGATGGGGGTGTTCCAAAATTAAGGAAGGTTATTATTTGATTTGACCAAGGCTCATATGCATCCGAATGGATAAAGCAAACATCTTTTTCATCCTTAGATTCAACATGGACAATTGCAGGTTTAGAGATCGTTGTAGCAACTACAAAGTTCTTTAGAATCAATGATCCTAGAGAGGCCATCACATCTACAAATCTATTAGTCAAACGTGACAAACTATCGATTTCATACCAATCAAATTTTATGAGTAATTTCATTGCTACTTCATGATAAAGCTTTATGGTAGGTTCTTTGCATTGGTGTTCTTTGTTGATTTGTCTAACAACAAGTTGAGAATCACCAAATATCCTGATATGCTTAATGCCCATAACTATAGTTGCTTGAATGGCTAAGATTAATTGAAAATCTAGTTTGAATGATATGGGGATAGGCACCCCTTAGGGTGTATGAAACTCAACTCCAACACCTTGACCTTTTTCGCACTTATAACCATCAAAGAATAATGTGATATCGACATTTTATTCTAGAATAACATCTTCTTGTTCAGTGACGGTGAATACTGAATAATATGGGAGCTCAATAATCAAAGGTTGATCACTAGGAAGTGGATCTTCTACAAGCTAATCGACTATGACCTGATCTTTAATGGATTTTTTGTTGATGAACTCAAGATCGAATTTAGTGAGAAGCATTATCCATTTAGCGGTGCGAGTGTTATTGTAAGTGCGAGACATCATATAATATAGAGGATTTTCTCTAGCTATGACATATGTGGTGTGACTAAGCATGTAATGTCTAAGTTTCTTAGTGGCAAAAACCACTACTAAGCACAATTTTTCCATGTAAGTGTATCTAGTTTCATAGCTTACCAATGTTTGACTAATGTAATAGATAGCTTGCTCTCGATTGTTTTCATTCTTTTGTGCAAGCATTGTCCCTAATGCAAAGTCCATTGCTGAGACATAAAGATGGAAGGGGACCCCCGGACAAGGAGGAGCTAAGACTGGTGGAGAAGCCAAGTATTACTTGATATCATCAAAAATATTTTGACTTTCATCTATCCATGAAAATGTCACCCCCTTTTGTAGTAGGTGATTGAATGACCTGCATTTGTCAAAAAGTTGCACAATGAAACAACAGATTGATTAAATATTTCCTTGTAAACTACACAATTCCTTTAAGTTTGTTGGGGGAGGCATCTCCATGATGGCCTTGACTTTGTTTGGATCCACCTCAATGCCTCTTTTGGAGATAATGAACCCTAGTAGTTTTCCTAAGGTAACACCAAAGACACATTTCTTGAGGTTCAACCTTACATTATGCTCTAGAAGTCGATCAAAGACTTTTTCCAATACACCAATGTACTCTTGTCAAGTTTTAGATTTTTCCAAGAGATCATTTATATAATCTTCAATGATCTTATGCATGTAATCATGGAAGATGTATGTCATGGCACATTGATAAGTTACACCTACATTTTTGAGGCCAAAGGGCATCACCTTGTAATAATAAGTCCCCCAAGGTGTAATGAATGTTGTTTTGTGTTGATCATTAGGATTTATTCGAATTTGGTTGTATCCTGAAAAACCGACCATTAAAGAAAGCATTTCATGGCCAGCGTAGGTGTCGACAAGAGTATTAATGTTTGGAAGAGGAAAATCATCCTTAGGACATGCTTTGTTAAGGTCTAAAAAATTGGTGCAAACGCGTATCACCCCATTAGGCTTGTGAATGGGTACCATGTTTGAAAGCCACTCAGGGTAGTCAATGGGTACAATGAAACCCACATCCAATAGATTTTGAAGTTCTTCTTTGACAATGAGTGCCACGGTAGGATGCATCCTTCTAAGTTTTTGTTTGATCGACTTAGCATCAGGATGTAAGGTGAGATTATGGACAACCAAGTTAGGGTTAAGACTAGGTATGTTTTTGTAGGACCATGCAAAAATACCAATTTTCTTCTTGAAGAGAGTAATTAATTTCTCTTATTAATCTATAGATAAGCTTTTACCAAGTTTGAAAATTTGGGGATTGTCTGCGTTTGAACTAAGGTTCACATCAATAGTATCTTCAATAGACATGATAACCTTCTTCAAGTTGATGAGGTGTTGGGTTTAGATGAATGTCGTCTATGACATTATAAAACTCTTATGACTCAACCTCATCCATGTCTGCTTGGAAAACCTTAGGATCTGAATGTGAAGATGAAGGTGAAGGCGAAGGTGAAGGTGATGAAGGAATGTAGTTGGCTGAAGCAGAAAGGACAAATTTGACAAAGGATGGTGGCGAGGAAATCCGATCCATATCAATAAGGCTCATGTCAATTGGAATTGGCTTTTCCAAATTGTATGGATTATGAAGTGGGGTGAATACATCAGTAGGATTCATGTTGACTTAAAGGTAAAAATGGTGGTTGGCAAGGTGGATGATGGGTGGATCCTGTCTGCTAGAACTAATCCTAGAGCTATGGTAACAAAAAATCCTACGTATCTCCTCCTCACTTTGTGAAATGCACCTCGAAGCCCTTGAAATGCAACAAAGTGTTCACTAAGCGTTGTAGGGTGCCCCTTGAGCACTACAGGGCGTCTGCGCAACTTTTGGTCAACTTCTGCAACGTTCCAAAAACCCTCGCTCTACGAAAATCATGCGGTCAAATTTATAAAAATCTGTAGAATAGAAATAGAAAAAAAAAGTAAGTGACAAAGTAAATTAGCATAGAGAACCCTTTGTGGGTCCCATCGTGATTGTCATTTGTGAATCAAAAATCAAGCAACACCAATACAATAATAATATAAAATAATAGTAAGCACTATAAAAACACAATGATTGCACAAATGAAATAAAACTCTTTATTGCTACGGGTGGATCTCAAATGTTACAATCAATATGCCCCAAATGTGGGGATTTACAATGCTTATTTTTTATACAATATTACAGATTACTAGGGTTCTCCGAAACCCTAGTTAAAAAGAATGGTTGGTGTCTTCGTGCTTGTCTAATCCCAACGAGGTTGCGGGTGGGCTTGTGTATCCTAGATAGGGCCACCCTAGCTTCAACAACTGCCAAATGTATGATCCCTATAACTGCACACAACAAACAATAACAAGGATTAGTAACATCTGTGAGGACTCCATTGCATGAGACCCTTAGAAATAAAATCACTAAACCCTAACTACAAAATAAAAGCTGTAAACATACCTAAGAATATAAAAATCAAATGCACAAGACAATTACCTTGTCAATGAACCTTCTATTTATGTTTTTGCTTACGTAAATGATACTAGTGATAGTTGCGAAGATGCCCTAACAACACCCAAGGACTGTAAGGCTACAGATATGGTGCATGAGATGCCTACGAGCACTCGAGGAAGACCAAAAATGCCTAGAGACGCTCTGTTGGCTTTGGTGGGTGCGTGGCGGGCTCTGGTGGGCGCTCGATAGGTTTTGGTGGACATTCGACAGGCTCTGAAAGGCGTTCGAGGATTGATGGAAATGATGCAAAACCAGATCTGGTTCGCGTGGGAGGGGTGGCGATAGAAGCGGAGGACTGCAAACAACGACGATGGAGGCAAGGATAGAAATGAAAGAGGCTAGGGCTTAAACTCCAGAAATCTTAAGAACTCAAAAGCGATTAAGGATTCAAAGAACTAAGGGGTTGAGTCGTCAAAATGACTCCTTTTTATAATCTTCCCTTAAACATGTTAAGGTTTCAACGACACAATTTGAACAACCGAGATTAAAACATGAGGAAGGGTGAAGATTAAATTGAGCAAGTGGCATGGATTAAAACAGATGGATGGCTAAAATTAAAACATGGCGGAGAGTTAAGATTAATTCTATCTCTCTCTCACACACATATATATATATATATATATATATATATATATATATATAATAATAATAATATTAATATTTAAATATATATTAACAAAATAATATATATACGCAACGGTTCGAGCTTTGGCTCTTCTTCGAGAGATCCAAGGTTCAAACCGTGGTGTGGGCGAGTGTGTGAGAGGGTGGGTGTGTGGTGGCTTTGTGTTAAATTCTCTATTGATAAATATAGCTCTCGACTTTACGAGGGGTCGTGGTTGGGAGGAGACTGCTTAGTCCTATACGCCGATCATGGTTGGAAGGAGACTGCTCAGCCCTGTACGCCGGTCATGGTTGGGAGGAGACTGCTCAGCCCTTTAGACCGGTCATAAAAATTTCTCACAATAACCACATTAAAATTTTGAAAAACATGTAGATGACAAGTGCTAAATTTTGATGTCTACACATATTTGCTCAATTTTTTAAAATCTTAATGTCCCTTTGAGACATATTTATTTACACAAAATAAGACTCGGTGCTTAAGACCTTAATACGGATGTCTCTTTGAGGGAAATCTTCTGACCTTTGTTCCAAGAGTACCGGTTTAAACGAAGGGACGACGTGTTGTTCTGCACCTGAAACCGCCGCAGCTCCATTGACGCCCCGTAGCCAACAGACGAGCAGCCCAATCCTGGACATTTCAAATTCTCACGACATTAGTTCCTATCCATTATTACCCTAGGTTTGAGAATCTGAGATTTTTATTTTCATCAGAGGAGAAATAACACGAATGTATGCTTGTATCAAGATTCATAATACCTCCATTCCACCAGAGGACGAGAGGCTTTTGTGCCAGATTCGTGGCGGCTTAAGAAAAAACCAGTAAAAGAGAGCCTTCCCGTGCTTTTCATTGACGGTCACATACCCGGGATAGTGATTAAACCCCACCGGCGGCTGCCCCAGCAGGTTCACTATCCTTTCTGCTAAAGCTTCTTTACTCATCCCATTGCCCTTGCTTATCAGCAGAGCCCAAACCAAAATCCAAACCCCACATGAGAAATCAGAGAGAGCAGCAGCCGCCATGGAAGAGTATAGACTATAGAGTGGAGTGGTCACTCTCAACATCACAGTATAAACCACACCCCCTATTGATCAGCATTTATGTTTCCAGTGTGGGTCCCTTTACTTCATCGAATCAGGGGGAGCTGCACGCCTCTCGACTTCTTGCGATTATCTTCCTCCTTGTGGGCAACGGCAAACCCAAAATATCTCCCTACCTATTCTCACGTCTCCTCTTCCGTGTTGGGATATCCGCGAACCACGATCACGCTATGTCGCCAGCGTTACAAATGTACGTCGTGTGAAATCGCTTGCCAACAGATCCCATCGGACCGCCGTGGCTCGAAATTACGCTTCCCCGTAAATATCTGATACCGTCGGATCACTGAATACGGATATATATAATACCGTTGACTGGTCAGACTGCTGAAGATAATCTCGAGCAATTTCGATAGCGCTAGAGGGCCAGAGGACTCTACTCAATCATCATGACATAAAAAGGTAAGATTAGGGTTAACGAAGAAAAAATAAATTACAGCAAACATTTGCAATGACAAAATCTCACTTTCTTTTTTTTAATAGTATCTCTTATCTTAATTATTATTATTATTATTTTTTAAACTATATCTATTAGAAAGGGTAGAGTAATCCTCCAACCAAGGTATTTGGTTCCAATCTCCACCCTACTAGCCACTGTCCAAAATTCAGTTGATCATGCCGGTGCGATCAAGACCGGTTTTGACGGTGTAATATTGGTGCTGTCCGAATCTCTACCCTACCATACACACAAAATCCAGTTGAGTGTGATCAGAACTGAGTGCAACTCTTGAAGATTTTGACGGTGTGTAATACAGATGCGGTTCGAATCTCCATCCTCCCGTACGTCACAACCCATACCCAAAATCTAGTTGATCATGTTGGTGTAATCAAGACCAAAGATGTTGACGGTATAATATTCTTGATTGAAAGATTTTGATAGTGTAATACCTAGTAGTTTTTTTTAAACCAAAGTAACTCGACCAAAGGTATTTAATTAAATTAAAAAAAAAATTAACTATATAACCATCGACATAGAAGTTCCCACCACATCAACGGTGCGGGCCAACTCCGTGCATGGGAAAACACAAACGTACCGATGATATGGAAGAGTTGGTGCATGGGATTCCCCTACTCTAGCACGTCTAAGAAAGAGATGGAGAGGAGTTTTCCATTGGTGTGTGGTGGGGGTTCTAGTACCCACCAGGCGTTGTATACCATAGAATTACCTCTCCTAAAGTTCTACTTATTAAACGGGACGAAATTTTGTGAATATTGATTGGGCTCGTGACATGCGGGCCCCACTCTGTGCGCATCGTCAGCTTCAGTTGGCTTCTCAAAAATGTGGGGCGCATCAGCATGACACTCATTACAAAGAATTCCTGACTCCTCGGGCCATAACACGACGATCGCGTACCCATAAATTTTGTGTTTCTCGTGTGCACTTGAAATGATAGCAGACTTTCTTCCTTATCCGTTGTCGTATTTTAATCATATCTCTAGTTGTGGATGAGCTTGACTTGCTCTTCGTACAGTCTAGAAGAATAAAGATTAGGATACGTGGCGCTTCTTATAGTCTTAGTGTAAAACGCAGACCACAATTGCTGCTGTGTTTTTTGAGTCAAGCTAATCCATCTGTATTTGGCTTGAATCTTGATTTTGGAAGTAATCCAAACCATTCAACTGTTTGGTTTTTTTTTTTACGTATAGATTTGGCAAAGTGTTTTCCCTTTTTAACACGGCAGTTGCCGATATCTGTGATGCCCAAGATATTCTCGTACTCATGGTGGTTTCCTAGTCAACTTATACAAGCAAGACACAATTTCCTATTAAATCCTATTCTCACTTTTGACCTATGGTGGTTACATGGCTGACGGCATTGCTGGTAATTAGCCCCATCATCTAATAATTAAATAGTTAACATCTGTCGTACCTTGCCTGAGAAATTTAACTAATTTAAACAGGCCTAACTTTACCCATCTGTAATTTTCAAATCAAATCAGCTTTAATGATAACGAGAAATAACTGGAAATTGTGAACGCTTGAGTTGATGTAATTTATATTTTAAAATATAACATTTATCCTTTGTATGGCACCTTTTCTTTATATTTATATATATACATACCTTTTCCATTAAAGCATTCGTAGGATTTATAGTTATTATAAGGAGATTTTTGTTTTGTTTTTTAAGCTAGATTATATTATATCATTACCTCGAACATTATATAGTTAAATTATATATATATATATATATATATATATATATAATTTTTTAAATTTTTATTATTATAAGATTTAGGTAATATGATAAACTCCTATGAGTAATGAACAATTTTTTCTCAATCATAATCTTTTGTAAAGTTGAGAGCTACACTTATTAATAGGGATTTTAACACACAACCATCACACACCCATCCCTACCACTCACACATTGGTCTATGTCACAATTTGAACCTTAAACCTTCGAAAAAGCCCAAACCCAAAATTAGTAATTTGATTATTGTAATGATGTTTTATTTATGCACCTAATGACTACAAAAGTAGACGTTTGATATGGCAATGATTGTTGGGTTTATCCAATCTGTCCTAGCTTCTCATGTGGGATTTTAATATGGTGGAACATTGTGATGATAAACAAGGTGGGGCAATTTTTAAATGGAAAAAAGAGGAACAGTTTTTTTGGTCTAAAGTTGAGGCCTATTTTTGCCTTTGTGATTCTATGTTGGGTCAAAGGGCTAATCATCCCGATCTATGGTACACATGGTGTAATATGCAAAAGGGTATAGGATATATTGCAGATTGGACAAAGCCTATGCTAATAGCAATTTTTTTAGTTTTGATTACTTTGCTAATGGGAGCAAAATTAATGTTCTTCCTACTGCCTTTTATGACCATTTTCCTATTATGGTTAATTTGAGATTGCCGGGAGCTTTTTCTAAGCCGACTAGCAAATATAACAAGTTTATCTTGAACACTTTATTATTGGACCTTTAGGACTGTCTTGATGCTATTTTCACTATAAGGGAGCTTAATAGAGTTTGCTTTAAGCATTGTTCAACCATTGATAGATGGAATTGCAATGTGAAAAGTTGGACTAAAACCTTCAAACTGTTGGAAGACTTAGAGCCAAAGCCAATAAGAGGTTAGAGGTCCTTTTGAATGAGTAGTTTTTACAAACATAATTTGCTCTTCAGCTTCAGCCTAGCAATATTGACTTGCAGATGGAGTTGATCAAGATCAAGGAGGAGCTTAAAAACTTTCAAGTTCAAAAAATTAATGGTCAGATAACTAGAGCTAAAATGAATTGGTTAAAAATGGGCGATAGGGGTATCAAATTCTATTTTGATTATCTGAAGGAAAAGACTCATAAAGTTCATATTCATTCTATCTCTGATGGAAATCGGTTGGTTACTGATGAGGATAAAATAAATGAGATATTTCATCAGTTTTACTTCTCTTTTCTCTTCTGAAGATGACTCTTCTCGATTTAGAGATAGGAATATTTGTTGTTCTCTTATTTCAAGGTAAATTACCCATCAAGAGGCTGAAATTCTGGATAGGCCGATCTCTTGTGATAAAATTTGCAAGGCCATTAAAGCTATAAACAGTGACAAGGTGCTTGGACCTGATGGGCTGCCTATTGAGTTCTATAAGAAGTATAGTAATTAGATTTGTGAGGATTTACAGAAGGTGTATGATGAGGCTATTAAGTGTGGTTCTTTAGGTAGCATTATTAACTCAAGGGTTATCAGAATTCTTCCTAAAGATGGAGACAAAACTTTTATTAAGAATTGGAGGTCTATTACTCTTTTGAACGTCTCTTATAAGATATTGTTAAAAATTTTAGCACTTAGATTGGTGGATATTTTACCTAAATTTATCAATTTTACCCAGACCGATTTTATCAAAGGTAGATATATTATGGAAAATCTTATTACTGTACGGGAAGCTATGGATTGGGCTCATAGGTCTGGTCAAAATATTGGCATGATTCTTCTTGATTTTTAGAAGGCTTATGATATAACAGAATGGGGGTATATTATGGTTATTTTGGTTGCTTTTGGGTTCCCTAATAATTTTTGCAGAATGGTTAAAACTCTTATGACTGATGTTGTTACACAGATTGAAGTTAATGGGAGTTTATCTAATCCTATTGTTTTCCAAAGATCAATCAGGCAGGGTTGTCCCCTTGCTCCTGCATAGTTTGTTATTGCTAATGACCTTCTCTATTACTTGTTAAGAGATAACTCGTTGGGTCCTTCTATTAGAGGTGTTAGTTTACCTTCTTCTCAAGAGCTTCTTAATATGCAATTTGCAGATGATACTATGCTTTTTGTGGAGTTAGTGGAGATAATTTTGCTAATCTTTTTCATAAACTAGATCTTTTTTACAATGCTTCTGGAGCTAAAATCTCTAATGCTAAGTCCAAAATTTTGAGTTGGGATTTTAATCCTCCTATTTGGTTGAAAAAATATGAGCTTCAATGGTGTGGACCTAATGTTTAGGTAAGATATCTTGGGATACATTTTGCTGTTCAACCCACTTTAAGGGATATGTGGAGCTGGTTAAAGGAGAAAGTTGTTCTAAAATTGGATAAATGGAAGAATAAACAACTTTCTTTGGCTGGTAGGTTTCAGATCTGTCAAAAGATCTTATCCTCCTATACTATTTATTATGCTTCAGTTTGGTCTTTTAATGCTAATCAAATTTTTGAAATTCAGAAATATATTAAACAGTTCCTATGGGCTGGTGATTATGGGATTAAGAAAAGGCATATGGTTAAATGGGATTGGGTTGCTTTATGCAAATTCAGAGGAGGTTTGGGTTTAATTGACTTGCGTAAACAAGGTATGACTCTTGTTGTTAAATGGATAATGAAGTGCATTAATGGTGGGGAACCATGGAAATTTTTAATTAGGCATAATATTTGTGCTGTTGTTCCTCACAAAAGGAAGTTTTGGGATGGATTATCCTTTTGTGATGTTCTTTTTGGCACTTTTAGTAGTGTTCCAACTGGTTCAGTTGTTTTTAGAACTATCTAGAAAGCTTGGCAACAGGTGAGATCTAATTTGTAGGGTTGGTTTCAGCCTATAAATTCCACATTTAAAATATATGTGAAGAGTTTTGTTTGGTGGAACTTGAAACATAAGCCTTTAGCCCTTTTACGAGGCTATTCAGCTCGTAGTTGGGCTCAAAATAGTATCTATTTTTTTGAGCATATTCTATGTCCTACTGGTTTGAAGTCTTGGGAAATTTTGAAACAAGAATTTCATCTACCTGATTCCCAACAGAGAACTTACTCTGTTCTTTAGAAATGTTTTAGACAACTGATCAATCCTGAATTTGTTTTTGATGAGCAACAACTTTTTGATTTTATCTGTTGCAATGATGGTTCTAAATTCATAAAGCCTAAGCCGAAGCAGTTGTATCTTATGCTTACTAATACAGATATTATTTATCAACACATTATCACTAAATGGGGTTTCAGTTTATCTATTAGTCATTACTCTTTTATTTTGCAGCATATATGGTCCAGGCATCTTGAACCAAAAAAAAGTTTTTTTAGATGGCTTCTTCTGTTATACAGGCTGCCTACTATGGTTGATCCTAACAGTTTGGTTATATGCTCTTTATGTAAATTTTTGGAGACTATTTGTCATATCTTTTTTGATTGTGTATATGCTAAAGAAATATGGCTTCTTTTTTGCTCTGGCATTCTTGGTTGGAATTGTAACTCAATTGAGATTAAAATGCAAGTTGTTTGTGGGTATATTCAATAGTTGCAAAAAACTTATAATCTATTTTGGCTCATTCTATCCTCTGAAATTTTATGGATGATATGGAGATCTCGTAATGATGAAGTTTTTCAGTAGCATTGTAGAAATCTTACTGGGTCTCATTTGAGACTCATACGCTTCAAAATCTTATTGTAGGTCAATAGGTCGCTATGGACATTGAAGTGTAGTTGCAAATCAAAGAAAGTTTTTTAGGACTTGGATCAATTGAAGACAAATGATTGGGCTATATGCTCCATGTTTGATGATATTCATGATCTTGATGTATATAAATGGTTTTGTAATTTTGTTATAATATGTAACGCTTTGTATGTTAAAAACAATAGCACTCTATGACTGTTTTATAGTTGTTATGACTGGAATCCTTCCAGTTATATGTAGTTATTTGTTTTAGCCTATTATGATGCTACGAGCTTCTGATATAATAGTTTGTTTTAATATAAAGTTCCAGATGTTTAATAGAAAAAAAATCCTTTATATTTATAATATTAATAACTTAATAATATATTAAATTTATAGGTGTTTATAAACTTGGCGCATCTGCAAAGTATTATTGTTAAGAATAATATTTTAATGAATATTTAAAAATATTATGTTTAATAACCTTAGAAAATCGAGGTAGATGATTTTATTAAGCATAGTTTTATATTTGAAATTTTTTTTTAACCATTTTTTTCGGGTAAAATTTTATATTTGGAACTTCATTTTCATTTTAACATGTTCAAGAAATGAGGAAAAGTTTAAAGAGAATAAAACATTTTATAAGCCTGAAAATATGTAAACCAAAATATTTACTCAAAATAATATTTTTATAAGATGTTTACAACTAAAATAAATGATTATATTCATCTATACAGAGGAGTTGGAGAACAAGTGGGTAGTTAAAACTCTCCAGTTTAAATCAAGAGGCCCCAGGTTTAAATATTCCCCCTCACATGCTGTGGATATGCTATGTACATAAGGGGTTACACATTAAAAAATTATAAATAATTATTTATATTTGATATATTAATAAAATATAAAACACAAAATAACAAGACATACATTTGTGTGCATATATATACTTTATAAACTTGTGAGGGATATCATAATGGTAAGTCCTTGGTTTTTCATCCAGGAGACCCAATTTTAAACCCCAATAAGAAGGAACCAGGATCCCTCATAATTACCTGTGTAAACTCAATTTTATCCAATAAGAACGATGCAGTTGTTAGCGCTTTGGCCTCTCTTTGGTGAGGTCCAAGGTTCAAACTACAACATACCCAAAAGGGGATAATGTGGATGGTAGAAATCGAGTGTTTGTTGGTTGATTGCCCTAGTTCGATGCCTTAGAGGGTCGAGGGTTCCATTGAATTTGTCTAACCCAACAGGCTAGGGTTTATGATGGCAACACCCAATGGTGTTAGCAATTCCACTATATATATACACTTTGTAACTTATGAAAGAAAAATCAATAAATTTTCATATTCAAAAAGTATAATCCACTAAATATTGTATAAAGAGATAACTATAAAAAGCACAAGTAATAGATAAAATATTATAGACTCACATCTCTTCTTAGAGATTATTTGTATTATGTTTTACTTTCTTTACAGTAAAATCAACTATATATATAGAACAAGGGGTTGTACTTAGGTCTCCCACCTTTGACAAATCACAACTTTCTTCTTTAAAGCTTGAGATTTTACAAACAAATTCAATTATCATCTGAATTGAGTTGCTATGGCTAGAAACCTACATCATTTTACATAAAATGTTATAAAATAAAGCAAATATTACCAATGGAAAATATTAAAGTAATTTTGAATCATTATTTGAATCAAGTAGTCAATATTTTTTTGCCAACTTTAGCCAAATTTACTACTTCCTCTAACCATGGAGAAAATTTAACTTCATGATCCTCAATTAAAACCCCTCTATTGGCTAGCCTATCTACACATTTGTTTCCTTCCTTTAATGTATGTGTAAATTGTTGAGGTATATTACATTATTTGTTATCTACTAATGTACCCCCATGGTACCTTCATGGTACACATGTAAATATGTAATAGATTAGGGTTGAGTCTATAGTTTAAAGTGTGATTTATATTTTCCCTTCTATGTAAGTATCAATGTGCAGGAAATGTACAAGTGTCATGTAAGAGTGCAATGTGTAGGAAATACACAAGTGTCGTGTAAGTTAGAGTGCAAGTGTATATTGAGAAAATATGCACAAGTTTCATGTATGAAAGTGTGCAAATATGTAATGTGATGATGTGCACAAATATCTTAGATTAGGAGTGCGTGTAGAAGTGTAATAGTCATGTGTGCAAGTATCTTAAATTCAAGTGTCCATATAGTATGCAAGTGGTAAGATGATAAGCCAAGAGTCATGAGACTTGTCATATGGAAAGCAATAGTCAAGTACATGAAGAGTCATAGTACTATAGCTATATTATGGAGATAATGATCCATGAGAATACAAGGAAAATATGATATTCATATATCATTATTTTATTGTAAGAAGAAGATAGTAATAAAGCTTGTATACTAATATTTTGAGTAATTAATATCGTAAGTTTTCTTCATGCATAGTTCATGAATGATTCAGACCATTTAAATTCATATTTGATTATATAAGTGAATGTTTATTTAAATATTATATAGGCCTTGATATACATATTAATTTGCTCACATATTATTCCTCCATATTATTGATATTTTGACCTTTAATATTGTGGCTATTTTATATTGGGACCTATGATATTTTGTGGTATTAAGGCTTAAAAAGCCAACATAAACTTGATTTATTCAAACTCTATAATAAGGTCTTGAATTTCCACAAATATCTCTTGTATGTTTCATGGAGCCTTTGCTTTCCTCAAAATTATATTTATTACTATGAATGAATCACCTTCCATCCATACTCTGTTCCATTTCATTTGTGTGTATATTTTTAACCCTTCCAAAGCCGCCTAAGCTTCAACTTAATTATTTGCCTTAAATCCACTATTGAAAGCATAAAAAAATAAAATATCTCCTCTATCATTTCTAATTATTCCTCCTCCTCCTACTAGTCCTAGATTTCCTTTAGAGGCTCCATCAAAATTCAATTTGACCAACTCCACATATAGTGGTTTCCACTTTATTCTTTGTCTTCTTTTTGTTTCTCCTATATCCAACCTAATAATTCCGTTTGGTGACTTGACTCCATCTATCAAGGCTCTCTACTTCTAGATTAGGGATTTGGTGAGTTGATAGGGTTGGTTTATACTTTTCTTTAGTTAAACAAATCTTCCTTTTCATTACCTCTAAATTACTTTCCTTTCCTTTAAATATTCTTCTACTAATTGCTATCCATACAACCCAAAGTATTGTATCTTTTGATATATCCCATATTTTCTATAAAGCCTCACTTTTAAAAGTGTTTATCCATTTCTTTAACCATTCTTAAGTTCTTTCATTCATCACCATGCATTTAACAAACATATTAAGAGTCCATTGTCATAGTTTCCAGACTATTGAGCAGTGTCCCAAGAGATGGTCTACACTCTTCACCTCCTTTTTACAAAGAACACATTGTGAGGGGCCATGAAAACCCCTTTTTCATAAAGTTATCCTAGAATAAGATTCTTCTATTACCTACTAGCCAAACAAACATTTTGACTCTAGGAATGCTTGTGCTATCCCAAACATCTCTCTATATTCTTGCAATATTCCTATTTTGTTGGTGCTTTACATTATATCCACTTCTTGTTGTGTATTCTCTTGAGCTATTCAACTCCCAAATCAACTTATCCTTGGATCCCTTAAAAATAATCATTGTTGTTATCTTTATAATGAACTACCTCCTAACATCAATGTCTTGTATACTTGTAAAACAATATTTTTTCCATTTGTATCTTCCTTCCTGATCCTTATACAAAATATTTGAAACCCTATCACAATATTTATCTTGAAGTAATCTCATCCATGGTTTTTAAATTGGATCTAGTTGGGTGGTTTTTTATCACACCAATTATCCATCCAAATAGAAATATTTTCTCTAGTTTCCACTACTCATCTTAAACCTTTAAACACTAGATTAATTGATTTTTTAAAATCGTTTTATAGTGTAGAACCAATTGGTAGAGAGAATGCAATAAATATTAAGTTTGGGTCATTAGGATTAACATACTTAGAAGAATTCTTTCCCAATGTTTGATTCTCTTTGTATAATCTCTAAATTACTTTTTCCCTAAGAGATAAGTTTGCATAAGTAAGAACTCTTAAATCGAGATCTCCCCTAGTTTTATCATCACACACCTTACTCTATTTCACCAAAGGAAATTTTCTTTTATCATATAATCTTGACCATAAAACATGATTGCATAATATAGATTAAATTTTTTTCTACCAATTTTGGCATAGAATACAAGGACATATAATATGTTGAAATGGCCTGTAAGACTAATTTAATTAGTTGCACTCTTCCTGATAACGATAACCATCTACCTTTCCATGCTGATAATTTATTCTAAACTTTCCTTATAACTAGATTTCATAATTCTATCCTCATTCTCCCCTCAAATAAGGGCATCCCTAGATAAGTTGTTGGTAAATTTACCTCCTCTATTTGAAGTAACCTACATATCCCTACTTTAATTTTAGTTGGGGTGTTTAGAAAGTAAATTTTAGATTTTGTTCTATTAAATTTTTGTCATAATGCTATTTCATATTCCTTTAATAAGTTATTCAAAGCTTTGGTCTCATTTATCCTTGCCCTCCTAAAAATGGTTGTATCATCTACAAACTATTTATGGGTGATGTTGTTGATGTTATTACTAGCCTTAAGTCCACTTATAAGCCCATATTTATTAGACTTCTTCAAGTTCCTATCCAAAACCTCTACCATAATAATGAATAAATATGGAGATAGAGGATTTCTATGTCTAAGACCTCTCTTGGCTATAAATGACTTTATTACTAACCCATTGACCAACACTGAATATGAAATTGTAAAGGTACAAGCTTTAATCCATCTAATCCATTTCTTTCTAAATCTAAATTTTTCTAATAATACAAAAGAAAATCCCATTTAACCTTATCATAGTATTTACTCATCAAATTTTAAGATCATTTATTTCTCTTTTCTTGAAGTTGTTGAATGCATAACTTCATGAACTACTATGATCCCATACAAAATTCACCTCCCTTTCATAAATCCTCCTTGCTCTTCTGAAATAATTTTGTCTAAAAATGGTATTAACCTATTTGCCATCACTTTGGAGATAATATTATATGCCATATTACAGAGGCTTATGGGTCTAAACGAATGAAATAATTCTACATCCTTATTTTTTGGAATTAAGGTAAGGTATGTTGCAATTATTTTATAAGGTATTTGTTATTTTATCCTAGAATGTTCCATTACCACCAATAAAGAATCATTCACTATATACCAATTATGTTGATAGAATATTGTAGAGATCCCATCTAGACCTTGTGATTTATATTTATTAAAAGAGAAAAGAGCTAAATGAACCTCTTATAGAGTAATAGGCACTAATAGTTTCCTATTGTCTTCATCTGTTATAACTAAAGGTACTTCTTGTAGAAGTTTATCATTAAGAACTTCAAACTCCTCTGATCCTAGAATATTATGATAAAAATACCTTACCTCCTTTCTGATTTCACTTTGGTATTCAATCCAAACCCTTTCTACAAATTTAATTCTACTAATTCTAGATGCCGATCTCTATACTATATAACCATCCTATAAAAAAAGTATTTTTATCTCCTTTCAACCAACTGTATCTTGATTTTAATCTCCAAAATTTCTCTTCCTTACTCAAAATATTATGATATTCACTCAGCAAATTCCTTTCCTCCAAGATTGAATTTATTATCATATTTTTAGAGTTTTGAAAGTTTATCTTTTAGTTCTATTTTATCAAAATTATTTCAAAGTTTTCTTGTTCCATTCTTTTAATCTAGATGTCATTGATTTAATTTGTTTTGGAAGTTTATGTAACCCACCATTTGCTCATATTTAAAATATGATATTTTTTTGCTCATATTTAAAATTGAGGATGGTCTTCCCACATTTGCTCATATTTATAATAAAATATGATATTTTTTGAATTCACTTACCACCATTTTAACTCTTATAGGCTAGGGATCTGAACAATCATTGTCAAGGTATTAATTTTAGCATAAGTCCCTTTATCTTGCCAATGATCTAAGAGTATGCATCTATATAATTTTTTGCTATTAGGTTTTGGAATCTCATTTTGTTGGTCCATGTATAGTTGTCTTCTTCAAAATCAACCTCCCATAGATTATTATTTTGAATAAAAGCTGAGAAATCTCTCATACTTTAGGTTAATTTCCTAATTCCCCTAAAATTTTCATCCAGCTTGGTTATGGTATTAAAATATCCTATGATCATGAATTAGGTTTATTGGTCTTTACTTCTCATAAAGTCTTGAATCCCACTCCAAAATCCTAATTTGTCTGACTGAGTTATAGGTCGATAGATATTGAAAGGGATGAAATGAATATTTACAAAGCAACATATGACTAAAGAGGCTATTCAATACCTAGTTTTTTTTATCAATGTTTACACATGAGGTTCTAATATGATTTCAACAAGTTAGAATTCTCCTTGCTACACTTTTGAAATCCATAGCATCCCATTCACATCTTGCCCATACTACTTTCATAGTTTTGGAAATTGCTTCTTTTATCATTTTAGTTTATTGGATATAAATAATATTAGACATATTACTTAAATAGAGGTCCCTAATACACCTCTGATTTGAGGGGGCATTAGCATCCCTTACATTCCATGATATGATAATCATGTCTCATTAGGGGCTACTAGACGCACCTGTGAATTACCAATATTATTTTGTTGTTTGGTAAAGAGAAGTTCAACCAAATTAGTTTGTGTTCCTTTATTTATGTTTGTTCTTGCTTCCCTAGATCTTGCTTGATAATTTGAGGGGGGTTTTTCTTTTTACCTTGCCTATATTAGGAGTAGGTATTTTCTATTCCTCAATATTCTTTCACAACATTCTTTTCATAAGATATATCTTCTCCTACCTCTACTATAGAAGATTTTGACATGTCTTGCTCATTTTTTGGTATTTCCTTATTAATGGTAGAGGTATTAACATCTAACACTGCATTTTATTTACCATTTTTTTATCCTGAATGGTGCATGATACATCAAGAGAGTTCAAAATTTTATGAGACACATTCCTTAGGCTCATCAAGACTATTTGTCCCTAAATCAGGTTCATACTAAATAGACAATTCCTTGTTAATATGTTGAATTTGTTGTACTATGTCCTCTAAGCTCTGATCTATTTTTTCTTCATAGGATAAAGCCTCAAAAGAGTTAGTATTTCTTCCAATATTATTCATTATTGGTCTCCACTGTTTAATTGCTTTCATTTGTCTAGATCTATTTCTTGGAAGTTGAAAACCATCCTCATCCTTATCCATGTGTAAGTTAGTTGAAATTCTCTTTACCAAACAACAAAATGATATTGGGAATGCACAGGTGGGGCTAATAGCCCCTCAAAGAAAAGGTGTATTAGGGACATCTATTTAAGTAGTAAGCCTAATATTATTTGTATCTAGGAAACTAAAATGACAAAAGAAGTTTCAAAAACTATGAAAGCAATATGGGAAATATTTGAATGGGATGCTATAGATTCTAAATAAGTGGCAGATGGAATTCTATCTTGTTGGAATCCTACTAGAAAATCCTATGTAACCATTCATAGAACTAGACATTGGATAGCCTCTTTAGTCACATGCTACTTTGCAGGTATTCATTTCATCCTTATCAATGTCTATGGACCTACAACTCAATCAGGTAGATTAGAATTATAGAGTGGGATTGAAGCCTTTATGAGAAGTAAAGACTAAGAAAAATTATTCATGATCATAGGATATTTTAATGCCATAACCAAGCTAGATGAAAATTTGGGGGAATTAGAAAACTAACCCAAATTATGAGAGATTTCTTAGCTTTTATTCAAAATAAAAATCTATGGGAGGTTGAGTTTGAAGAAGAAAACTATACATGGACCAACAAGAGGAGAGGACAAAATCTAATAGTAAAAAAATTTTTATTCTTAGATCATTGACTAGATGAAGAGACGTGTGCTAAAATTAATACCTTAACAAGGATTAATTCAAATCATTGGCCAATAAGAGTTAAATTGGTGGTAAGTGAATTTAAAAAAGGATCATATTTTAAATATGAGCAGATGTTGGAAGACCATACTCATTTTTTTGATATAATAGCACAAAAATGGAATTCTTCAAGAAATGATGGGTTATATGTGCTTTTAAAACAAATTAAATCAATGACATCTAGATTAAAAGAATTGAACAAGAACACTTTTGGAAATATTTTTGAGAAGAAAGAACTAAAAGATAAAATTTTAAAATTTCAAAAAAGGTGATAATAATAATCCAAGCTTAGAGGAAAATGAGTTTCTTAGTGAATATCATAATATTTTGAGTAAGGAAGATAAATTTTTGAGATTAAAGTCAAGACAAACTTGGTTAAAAGGAGATAAAAATATAAATATTTTCATAGTATGTCTATAGTACAAAGATCAACTTCCAGAATTAGTACAATTAAATAAGTAGAAAGGGTTTGGATTGAAGACTAGAGTGAAATTAGATAAGAGGCAAGGTATTTTTATTAGAATATTCTAGAATCAAAGGAGTCTAAAGTTCTTAATAATAAAATTCCACAAGAAGTACCACTAGTTATAAAGAATGAAGACAATAGGAAACTGATGGAGCCTATTACTTTAGAAGTTCATTTAGCTCTTTTATATTTTAATAAGGATAAATACTAAGGTCTAGATGGGCTCTCGACAAAAATTTACCAACATAATTAGGATATAGTGAAATATTCTTTATTGGTGGTGGGCGAATAGTCTAGGGTAAAATAATACATACCTCATAAAATAAATGCAACATATCTTACTTTGATTCCAAAAAAGAAGGATGCTGAATTGTTTGATTCTTATAGACCCATAAGCCTATACAATATGGCATATAAGATTATCTCTAAAGTGATGGTGAATCGATTAAGGCCATTTAAAAATTATATATTTTAGAAGAGCATGGAGGATTTGTGAAAGGGAGAAAGATTTTGGATGGGATCATAGTAGCTCATGAAGCTATACATTCAACACTTCAAGAAAAGAGAAAGCAATGATCTTAACACTTGATATGAGTAAAGCCTATGATAGGGTTAAATGGGATTTTTTTTTACAGTATTAGAAGATTTTGGATTTGGGAAGAAATGGGTTAGATGGATTAAAGCTTGCGTCTATATAGTTTCATATTTAAAGCTGGTCAATGGGTTAGTAACATAATCATTTAAAGCCAAGAGAGGTCTTAGATAGGGATATCTTCTATCACCATATTTGTTCATTATTATGGTAGAGGTTTTGGGTAGGAACTTGAAGAAGGCTAAAAAGGATGGGCTTATAAGTTGACTTAAGGCTGTAATAAAATCAACAACATCACCCATAAACAATTTGTAGATGATACAACCCTTTTTGAGAGGGCAAGGATAAACAAGACCAAATATTTGAATAACTTATTAAAGGAATATGAAAGAGCATCAAGGAAAAAATTTAAAAGGATAAAATCCAAAACTTTTTTTCTAAACACTCCAACTAAAATCAAAGTAAGGATTTGCAGGTTACTTCAAATGGAGGAGGCAAATTTGCTAGCAACTTATATAGGGATGTCATTATTTGAGGGGAGAATGAGGATAGAATTATGGAATCCAGTTATAAGTAAAGTTTAGGATAAAATATAAACATGGAAAGGTATATGGTTATCATCAGAGGAAGAGTGCAACTAATTAAGTCTGTCTTATAGGCCATTTTAACATATTATATATCATTGTATACTATGCCAAAATCAATAGAAAAAATTTTAATCTATATTATGCGATCATTTTTGTGGTGAAGAATACACGATAAAAGGAAATTTACTTTGGTGAAAGGAGCAAGGCGCATGATGATAAAGCTAGGGGAGGTCTAATTTTAAGAGTTCTTACAAATGCAAACTTAGCTCTTAGGGGAAAATTAATCTAGAGATTGTACAAAAATTCAAAGATAATGTGCAAGAATTCTTATAAGTATGTTGATCCTAATGACCTAAGATTAATATTTACTACATTATTTCTACCAAATGGTTTTGCACTTTGGAATGGTTTAAAAAAATTCTATTGATCTAGTGATTAAAGGTTTAATATGGGTGGTGGGAACTGAAGAAAAAAATTATATTTGGATGGATAGTTGGTGTGATAAAAAACCACTCAATATAGATCCAATTTTAAAACCTTGGATGATATTACTTCAAGATAAATATGGTTTTAGGCTTTCAAACATTTTGTACAAGAAATGGAAAGAAGATTTTTTTACAAGTATACAAGACATTGATGCTAGGAGGCAATTGAGTAGAAAGATAATAGCAATGATTATTTTGAGGGGAGCCTAGGATAAATTATTTAGGAGTTGAATAACTTAGGAGAATACACAATAATAAGTGACTATAATGTAAAGAACCAATAAAATAGGAATATTGCAAGAATATGGAGAGATATTTGGAATAGCCCAAGCATTCCTAAAGTCAAAATGTTTATTTGGCTAGTACGTCATAGAAGAATTTTATCTTGAGATAACCTTATGAAAAGGGGTTTTCATGGTCCCTCACATTGTGTTATTTGTAAAAATAAGGAGGAGAGTATAGACCATCTCTTGGGACATTGCTCAATAGTCTAGAAACAATGGTAATGAATTCTTAATATGTTTGACAATTGCATGGTGATGAATGGCAGATTTGAAGAATGGTTAAAGTAATGGTAGAGCACTTTTAAAAGTGAGGATTTACAAACAATATGGGATATATCAAAAGATACAATACTTTGGATTGTATGGCTAGAAAGGAATAGAAAAATATTTAAAGGAAAGGAAAATAATTTAGATGTAATGAAAAGGAAGATATTTTTAGCCATAGAGGAGTCTAATACAACCATATTAAATCATCCAATCCCTGATATGGAAGTAGAGAGCCTTGATAGATGGAGTCAAGTCATCAAATGGAATTATGTTGTTGGGTGCAGGGCAAAAAAAAAAGGAAAAAAATATAAAATGGAAACAACCAGATATGGAGTTGGTCAAATTAAATTTTGAAGGAGCATCTAAATGAAATCTAGGACCAATGGGAGGAGGAGGATTAATTAGAAATAATAGAGATATTTTTTCTCATTACACTTTTAATAGTATATTTAAGACAAACAAATATAGTTGAATCTTGGGTGGCTTTAGAAGGGTTAAAAATATGTAAACAAATGAAATGGAACAGAGTATGGATGGAAGGTGACTCACTCATAGTAATAAATGGAATTTTGAGGAAAGTAAAGGCTCCATGGAACATACAAGAGATAAATCTAGAAATTCTATATCTTGCTAAATATTTTAAAGAAATCAATTTTACACATTTATTAAGGGAAGGAAACAAATGTGCAGATAGGCTAGCTAATAGAGTGGTTTTAATTGAGGATTGTGAAGTTAAATTATCTTTTCCATGGTTAGAGGAAGTAGTAATTTTAGCTGAATCTAACAAGAAAATGTTGATTTCCTGAATAAAATAATGATTAAGATTTAATTTAATGTTTTACATTGGTAATATCTTCTTTATTTTATAACATTAATGTGTTTTCATATAAACTATTTATTATAATTTTTGTGGTTGCACTTGCGCTTTAGGAAGGAAATTATCAATACATATTTGGTAATATTCATTGATATGTTTACCATATTTTTCTCTTTTGAAATTCAATCTATTTTTTTTATTAATTATTTTTATGGATGATTGTAGTGATGCCCTAAAGAAGCAGGTTTTGCTAAAATTAATGGATTAATTTTTTGAGCTTATTCAAAAACCTTGTTGTCTTTTATGGATTATAAAAAAATCAATTTGATTCTCTACTTCAAATTTTGTATTTAGACCAATGCAACATAATTGAGAGGGGATTTTGTATGGTTTATGAAGATTAAGGAGAGTCTAAACATTTGATAGATTATCCCCATTTATCAAATGAGGCTTGGTATAGGCTCTAGTGCATACCAAACACCTCTAATCCACTTGAAATTTTATTTGATTGGTCTAATAACCTTTTATGTTGCTTTGATACAAGAGGATTGCTTAAAAAGTTACATTATAGAAAAGGTTTATGCAAGACAAACCATGGCATAAATGGATAAATCAACAACATTTTTGGATTCTTTACAAAATTATAGGGGTTCCAATTCAACACTTATGGTGATGTTCCCATTTGGATGCCAATTTTTTGTATCCAAAAATTCAACATTTTTCTCTAAATTTTGAAATTTTGAATTTTGAAATTTGGAATATTTCATTCCTTTTGGTGGTAGGAAACTCAACTTGGTTCACAATAATTGTTTTGGTGTGAAAAATATTTAATTTATTTTTGGGAATTATGGTATTTTCCAATACAATAGTAACATAACAATATGCTGCATTATTAAATTTTATGAGGCTCCAAGTTTAAAACCTAAACATTATGTATTTTTTGTAAAATGGAGGTAAACAAACAATTGTTTATTTTCTAGTCTCCAAAATTTGAGCTCCATAAGTGGAAGGGGTATGAAGGAATATGAGGGAATAGATTTTGATTTTGAATGGTGGTTTCCACTCATGTTTTGAGACATGCATGATATTTGGCACCTCTAGTGCATAATAGTTGATAAAAGTCCTAGTGTAACAATAAGGCAAATGACTACTAGTAGACCTATCTCAAATTTGAATCACAAAGGATGATTTTATATTAGATGAGATGGAAGGGTGCAAATTGGTATTTTTAGGTGAATTTGACACCTAGAGAACTTCATTCGATATAAATAAAGTTGTTTTGTTTATCTGACAAGAGTGCCATAATAATAAGGTATTCATTTTGCTTGTTTAAGGTCATGGATCCAAATATTGACCTTTTCTCTCTTTCTGTGTTTCATTGGAGGAAGGCAATAAATAGTTGTCCCTACACTTTGATTTTGGATGTGGCCCATGGGACTACTAGTTGGTGGAGAGGTATGTCAAACTATAGCATCGTACAAGCTCATGAGTTTGGTACTCCATATTTTTTTATGAGAGAGGTATGATTAATTTGACTTGGAACATAGAGAAGTAGCCCTATATGGAAGCTAGTGCATAGTAGGCCAAGTCAGATGCTTAGTTTAGAGTTATCTTTAATATTGAACACTAAAATAAGTGGTGTAGATGGGTGGTGTTTGGCCTACACCTATGTAAATCAGTGCCTACCTAACAATATACTATAATTTTTTGCGTAGTTAGAGAATGATATGTCTATTATTTTTGCTATAGATTCCCCATTAGAAAATGAAAAAGATATGTTTACTACTTAGTCATTGTCCTAATTCACAACAAATGTGAAGTACATGTGATAATTTTGATTTTTATAGTTTCATTATACATGGAACTCCTAGATTGGTCATAGGTGGTTTTATAAATTTTAAATTTTGGTGGATTTTGTTTGTCCATGGATGGAAAATTTCCAAAAGCCCATAGCTTCCACATACAAAATTGTTTTAAGCCTATAAATGGTTGTATACTTGGCCAAATTTTTTTTATAATTTTATAGGAGTATTATGAACTATAGTTGAATTTTTTTAAAGTACCTATTACAATTTTGTAGAGGATTTTGGATGCAAAAGAAGTGGGTTTTGGATGGGTTCCTTTATAGCAATAGGAGAGGATTTTTTTGGAAATATTCTTGCTTCTTAATGAACCTATGGTAAGAAAAATAATTTTTACATTCATAGAGTGGGTGATTTTCAGGAGTGGAAAATCATGCAAGAAGATATGCAAGCCTCAGGGGACAAAGATCTGCAAAACCTCCTAAGGACTTATTATTTAGGTAGAGGTTTAGAGGAGGACCATAATTTTTGGAAGAAACCATCAAGGCCAGTACTTCTTAAAGGATGGATATAGAGTCTTGGGAAAAGTAACCTCATAGAAACTCAAGCTTAAAATAATTTGGAAGCTAAACATCATCCCTAAGGTTGCTATGTTTTTTTGGACTACCATTCTCAATAAGATCCTTACAAAAGACAATATGTTCAAAAGAGGAATTGTGGTTCCAACTATTTGTGTCTTATGTAAAAAAAGGATGAGTGTGTGGACCATATGTTTGGAACTTGTGATTTTTTTCATGATACCCTAAATATGTTATAGAGAGAAGTTAATATTGCTTAGGTCATTCCATATTATCTAATAAGGATTTAAGAATAATGGCACTTAGGAAGCAATATTTTTTGGTAAAAATGTATTCCACATATTTGATGGGGAATTTTGTTGGAAATAAATAGATGAGTGTTCAAAAATAAAACCAAAGGAATAATTGGGGTTTATGCTAGGATAAAAACAACCAGTATTGGAGGATTGTATTAAAAATATTATTGGCCATGAAAATCTTGCAATGATATTCTATAGAGAAAAATATATCTTAAATATGAAAAAAATCAATAAGGTGAGGCTATATACTAGATGGGAATGTCCCCACAAAGACTGGGTAGAAATTAACTTCGATGGAGTTGCAAAAGGTAAATCGGGTCATGCTGGTGGTGGGGGCCTCATTAGGAATGATAGAGGTCGAGTAGTGGCTGCATATGTTAAGGATATAGGAATGACCATATTTCATCAAGTTGAAGCAAGGGCAATGCTTACATGCATTTGAATTGTAGTGAATTTAGGTTTTAGGAGAATTTTTCTTGAGGGGGATTCCAAGAATATTATAAATTTTCTTCAAAAGGGGAGTTAAATAATTCTAGTATTTTCCAAATAATTACAGATGCAAGGACTATCTTGGGAAACCTTGAAGAAAGTCAACTTAAATATATTTATAGAGAGGGAAACAAAGTTGCCAATAAAATGGAAAATATGGCACTTAAATCTAAGAATTTCAAGGTTTGGTCATATGCCCCCATGGATTTGGAAGATATTATAAGAATTGATAATGAAGCCAACAAATAAAGGGGGAAGAGCAAAGCATAATACTTATTGGGATCATGCGATGAAGGATTTGAGCACCCTAAATTACATTATTATCGACAATTTCTTTATCAGTTATGTAAAGCATTGAGCACTGCATCAACCATGTTAAATAGAAGGATAGTAGGAGGGATATTATTTTACCTTCTCCATCAACAATTTTAGCCCAAGTTTGTTTGTTTTAATAAGATAGGGCTATCTTGCATTTGTATGATATTCTCTTGTTTTTTTATTATGTATATTTTGAGTTTTGTGTAAAGGGTCAAGGCCCTTCAACCCCTTTTTTTATCAATACAATAGCAAAACCCTTTTTCTGGGATTGAAAGACATATTGTGGTCACTATATTGCATGATTAAGGTCTTCTCTTGGAAATATCAACATCATCGACCTATAAGGTGGAGTCACAACTTCATGTTCAAGAAATATTTGATCTAGTTCATGTACATTTTGAAATAGACTACAATTGGATTCATTTGCCCTAGTCAGTGAGCAAACTTGATCCAAATCATGCTTAAAGTGCCATGAGAGCAATTGCAAGAGTATATTAGACTTGATAGTATATTCCTTACAAGCAAAATGAAAGTCTTCTAAATGGAGATGGAGGCTTACATTTTGAAAATTTTCAAATATTCCATATGATGATGGAGTCTCATTAATTAGTGACTTGATATTATTCCAAATGATGTACGAGGCTTAGTGGTTTAGATATTATTTAGCCCAATTGATCATATATTATGGGGTGATGATAACATATCTAAATTATTATCTCCTTGGCACTAATAATAGATTATTAGAAATGCTGGAAGATATGGTAATATGATTTTATTGGCCGAGTTTGACAAATGATGATGTAGGAGTATGATCAATATTTGATGTAAGACTATAGGTAATCTTATGTAAGCCTATAGGATTTTTTGTTGTATTCACCCCTAGAGGGTTATTAAAATCACTTGTATGGTTATGTATTCATCCCTAGTGGGATTAGTTAAGCCACTTGATGGTTAACCTTAACTAAACCTTTATTAAAATTTTAAGAACTTGAATTAAAATTTAGTTTTTGGCCTTGGTTAATGTAATTATAATGATAATTTGGAGATGAAGTACCTACTAAAAATACCCCTAACCACTAATTCAAAGTATAAATTTATGAGTGAGTGATTTATTATATTGTGGGGTTCCTATGGATAGCCACCCCTATTCTTTCATATACTTGATATTCCTATTTTGGTTCTCTATTATCTTGTATATGGGTTGTGGTGAATGTTATGCTTGATGCGATTTCTAGAAAGTACTATGAAATAAAACACATTTTCCTAAGCCTTTTCTCATCATACTAATCTAGCATGGCCACCCTATTACTTATCACTTAGATACTTTTGACAATATTATGTAATGCTACTCTACCTATAAGAAATAATTATATGAAATCATGAAAGTTGTTTAACAATGGAACCACTATATCATGGGTAAGAAGACCATCATACATTTTAATTAAAATATCTTCAAATTTTTCTCACTCAAAGTAAGTTGGATAATGCATACCATTTAAAGTTGATGACTTACCAACAACAATTCCACCTCGTGATCAAAACATCATAAATACAAGAAGAATCAAGTCACTAATTGACTTAACTAGTCACTAGCTCTAATTTTCATGATAATAATATATACTCATAATAATATATCTAGTGACTAAAATTCACTCTATCCTAATTATTATAAGTTTTCTTAGATATTTCACCAACTAATATAAGACAAGCTAACCCCTAATCACTACTTTAATAATGAAATTCTCTATCACCTATATCATCTCTATGTTCCACTTGACATACCTCTCAAACACCTAATTTAGGAGACACAATACTCTAATAACTGAACATTCCATGTTAGCAAGAACCTCATGATGCTATAACAACACTTTATTTAAAATACATGTTCCAAGATATATAGCTTTACATCAAACCATATGTTCCATGCAATATTGCCACAACAAAAAATAGGAATATAAGACTATTGAAAAGTACCCATTTCTTCCAAGCCTTAAAAATCTATTATCATGGATTATATTTCATTTCTACCTTCAACTAAGCATCATAATAATGCATCATCATTATGCTTGATAATTTTTGAGGATTTTTATCTATTAGGACCAAAGTGCTTTGATACCAATTGTAAGTATCAAATACTCAGATATTCAAATTGTTATTATATGAAGCACTACAAAAGCATATAAATTATCTCACAATTGAAAAACATGTAAAGTCATTCATATAAAATATGTAAGATATTTCATAATACAATTCATATGCTCAATTTGGATAAAAACACACCACTCAACTATTCCATTGAATTAATAACCATTGTGGTAAATTTTTTTTCTTTCAACTCCATACAATATAATCCAACTATGGATGATGTATATATTGGATGATCCACCCAGGGGATGGAAGGATGGATAATTCAACTAGTGGTGGATACATAAATATATAGAATAATGACAATAAATTTTCCAATTTATTATTTTCTATTTATAAAATTTCTAGTTTTACGTTTGCATGCACTTTTATATTTTCCAATTGCCTTTCATGACAATGCTAAAAATAATTTCTCCAAATTATTCTTTTCTATTTCTAGATTTTCTATTTTTTTTTGGTAGATAAGATACTATAGCATTAATACGAGGTTTTACAGGTTGACCCAAAACCTTTTACAAAAATCAGCCCAGAGCTGTTGATGAACATATCCTTACTAAGGATCCTATATATGTAAAATCTACATGTCGCCAAAGCCATTACATCCAGTAAGACACATAGCCTGTTATCAAAAAGAAACTTCCCATACAATATTTTGGGTATACCCCAAGAAAACACACATGCATCATAATTACAAAAAATAAATAGACACAGATCCCTTCCTTGAGACAATGGAGAAACAAAAAGTTGCAGACACACATAGCAGAGTACTAAAAAAAACTCCCACAATATTTGTATTGATAGTTACTCTTAATAATTATTTGGTAATTGCTTTCTTCCGTATATGACATGCTTTGGTACCACATACTATCTTGGCCAATCAGCCTTGGAGAAGTGAACCTATTGGCTAGATTTATGGCGGTGGCTATATGGTGGTCCACGTGGCTTTGGTTCGAAGTCTTATATTGTCGTTTATTTCCTTCCCTATGATTATCAACCAACCTCAAATTACTAATATGACTAGGAGCCATGTTATCTGAAATGTGACTATCCCCATTAGTCTTTGTGGTATTTCCAAGCAGCATCCACGAAGACTGACAACTCAAATAATTTTTATTGTGAGTCCAATTCAAAAAAGAGATGGGAATACTCCTAGACTTCGAACTTACAGTGCCTTCCCTGTTGGTAAATTTGACTACCATTTTTGGAATTCTTGTTGAATAAGCTCCTCTACTTCACTCAGGACACCATGTTCCTGTTTGAAAATTCTGTCACCATCGACACACAAATTGGCCAGCTTATCAGTAATTTTGTTAGCTTCCCGAAAGACATGTTGGGCTTTTCTAGCCTGTCTTCCCTAGAAAAGGATCCTAGCCTCTTCAACAATTGTTTTAATCCTCCTAGGAGGTGTTTTCCAATTATTGAGGAGATTTATAAAATGCATAGGGTCTCCTTCTACGATCAAATTACCTTCTAAGTCTTGAGTCATTTGAAGGCCTCTCCACATAGCTCTAGCTTCAACTTTGTTGTTTGTCCTTGTTCCTAAATATTCAAAAAATGCAAGCATCATATTCCCATTATGATCTCGTACAATGCCACCAACGCCTGCTCTGCCAGGATTTTCCTTAGTTGCTCCATCAAAATTAAGCTTAAACCAACCCGTAGGAGGTGGAGACCACTTAAAATTGGCTCTGGGGTTGACTACCCTAGGCATAGACTCATATAACAAGGTTAAGCTTAAATATTGAGCAATCATGGTCTCTTGTAGATGAGGTTTACAACTATCAAAAGGGATAAGGTTCACATTCTCATTGGCAAAGGATAGGATCCTGGAAATGATAGTTTGATGATCATGGATAGACTCATTAAAGACTCTATGGTTCCTTTCTAACCACACCTGCAAAAGATAGTGATTGAGACAAATTTTCCACATGTATCTAAGTCTTTGGCTTGAAAAGGGGCAAGGCCATTGGATGAAAAAATCAAGTACGATGGCTGGTTTAACCCATGAAATATTGAAGGCCTAAAAAACCCCACTTAGGACAGTCAAGGAAAAAGGGCACTCAAGGAAAATGTGATAAATGGTCTCCCAATTAGCCCTACATAGATAACAATGATTAGTGATACAAATACCTTTACGCATCATATTATCAATGGTTAGAATTATTCCTTGGATAACTAGCCATGAAAAGACTACAATTTTTGGAATTAAATTTTTTATCTAAACTAAGTCCTTTTGGAGGAAAAAATCCTTATCATCAAGCAGAAGCTTGTAAGTTGATTTAATAGTGAACTACCCATTTTATGTAGGAGCCCAGGTCACTTGATCTTCCTTGGGTCTCATGGGGATAAACTGTTGCCCAAGAATATTACAAAGATCATTTGATTCTGCTTGAAATACCTAAATTCTTATTTGTTTCCACTTCATTCTACCTTTGTCCTCAACCATATAATTGGATACCTTTTTGCCAATGAGTTCTTCTATGATATCTTTGATTTGGGCTAAGTTAAGATATTGTGTCAGTGGTTCATCCTTAGCCCACCTGTCATTATAGCAATTTATCCTCTCACCATTGCCTAATACCCATCTTAAACCTTTTTTGATGGTTTCATTACAATTAAGAATTTCTTTCTAAAAAGTAGAACCTCTGATTGAAACTGAGTAACTTAGAAATTCCATATTTTGAAAATACTTTCATTTGATGATAGCTGTCCATTCATTTTCTTCACCATAAATGATATGCCATGCCTGCTTAGATAGTAGAGCTAAATTTATATGAGTAATTATCCTCAGACCTAAGCCCCCATTTTACCTGGGTTTGCACACTTTGGTCCATCCTACAAGGTGTATCATTTTTTTTTCCTCTGATCCAATCCATAATTTTTTTTTGAAGTTTCTCAATTTTCTAGAAAACCTTCATAGGGGTTTTGAAAACGAAGAGGAAATAGACTGGAATGCTCTGAAGAGAGGCCTTAGTGAGGGTCAGCTTTCCTGCTTGATATAGAATATGACCTTTCCATCCAACAAGTTTTTTTGAATTCTTTCAATAACATTGTCCCACATTGACTCTCTCGGAGAACCAATGAAAAGAGGGAGACCAAGATACGAAGTGGGGAGGTTTGTTATATCAGACCCTAAAATTTCTACAATCCGTCCTTGCCTCTGAATGGGGGTGTTCAAAAAATATAACTTGCTTTTACTAAAATTAACTTTCTGACCAACAACGTCCTCGTAGAGTTGCAGGATGTATTTAATTATTTTGGCCTCAACCACTGATGCCTTAGTCAATATAAGGGTATCATCAATGAATTGTTGGTGAGAAACAACCCTAGTGAGAGATGCCTTGATTCTCGATATTAGCCTTGAACTGCAAGCATTTTTTATGGTTTTGCCTAAAGCGTCTGTCACAATGATGAATAACATCAGGCTGATAGGGTCCCCCTACCGAATTCCTCTGTGGCTTTGAAAGTAACCAGTAGTTGTTCAATTAAATAGAATCAAGAACCATGCTTTAGAAATACATTCTTTGATCAAATTAACCCATTTGTGGTGAAAACCAAACTTAAGGAGGTCAACAATCAGAAAGTCCTAGTTTAGCCTGTCAAATGCTTTGTTCATATCAAGCTTGAGGGTAAAAACAGAACTGTTAGTCTTATGATCAGAGTGCAGAGCTTCATGAACTATGATAAATCCATCCAAGATTGACTTACCCTGGACAAAGCTTCCCTGGCATGGATCTATGATGCAGGGCAGAATATCTCTCATTCTATTTGCAATGGATTTAGTTAGGATATTGTAAGAAACATTGCATAGACTGATTGACCTAAAGTTAGCCATAGATTCAGGGGTTTGCTTCTTAGGAATTAGAGAAATAAAAGTAGAGTTGATACCTTTTGGGATATGATTGCTTGCTTGGAATTCTCTGACAGTAGAAATTACATCCTCACTTACGATGTCCCAAAAATCTTGATAGAAACGAGGGGAAAAGTCATCGGGTCTCGGGGCTTTGTATGGCTCCATGCTAAACAAGGCTTCCTTAATTTCCTCATCAAAAAAGGGAGATATAAGCTTAAGGTTTATATCCTCATTTATTATGCTAGGAATAGATTGCAAGAGAATATCTTTGGCCTCCTCATTGCACTGTGATTCCTGACCAAGGATAGAATTGAAATAAGTTACTGCCTCCTTTCTGATTTTTGTTAAGTCTTAAGTAATAGAACTATCTGCTTTTTTTAAAAATTTTATCTTGTTATTGTTCTATTTTTACTTTTGCATGCACTTTTCTATTTTCCAATTGCATTTATATATTTAGAATTTCTTTTCTTATTTTCTCCAACTCTTTGCATGTGCTTTTCCATATTAAGCATTACTTTTTCCAACATTCTCCCCTTAATGCTTAATGTTCTAATTTTTCATTTGCTTAAAGAAAAATCTCTCCTCAATTGGTGACTTCACATGTTGCTCATACACATTCACATATCTACAAACACTATTGTGCACTCATATTTATATATTTTTGAATATCATGCTTATGATATTATTTTCTTCTTCAACATGAGTGTGATCCCATGATTCAACTAAAATTGCCCTTATGGTAACCTTCTCATCCCATAAAACTACATGGATAACTAGTCACTACATCCACCAAGTGTAATAGAGTAGATTATTGCTTAGGATATTTACTATGTTGCTTTTGCACCAAATATTCATATTTTTCTTCTCATGTGTGAGATCTTGCTTCTACCACACATAACATTCATCCAATGGTTAAACAAAACTCTCCATTTTTAGGGATACTCTTGTTGCTTTCCTTTCTCTTTTAGCATTGCTTTTGCTTCTACTTGTATTATTCAATTTTATTACCAATATCTCATACCCAATTAAAGGTATGGACCAACTAGAACTCAAATATGGTATCTCCATGTGTTGAGGTTACTCTACCAATAATATTTTAGCTCCTTCTTAAAATAGCCTATGATTTGGATATAGAATTGCTTCTACACATTGCTCTAATATCCCTTGTTAGGTTGTTATTACATTATTAGAAGTTGTTTTGATATTACACTTCACACTAGATTAAGATGTTAAAATGGTAGTAAACATTGGGCTATTTCTAGTTATGATTATAACTACTTATAGCTAAATATGATTATGTTTATTAGATTATTAATAACCTACAAAAATTATGTATAAATATGCCTGTAAGATCAATAAAATAGTGGTTTTATTTGATCCAACATTGGTATATTAGAAAATCAATCTCAAAATGATAATCCACATAGGTCATAAGTTGATCTGAGTCTTTGTTACCTTGCCTTTGCAATTGCCTCTCTAATTTCTCCTTATTTTTGTTGCTTTCCTTGAGACTTTGCTTTAGAAACTTGATATTTATGTCCTTTTGCTCTATCTCATGCTTCAATTCCTATACCCTAAACTTTCTTGCTTGCATCCTTGCTTAGAATTTATTTTGGAAAAGGTAGAGGAAACAAATAGTTTGAAAAATTATAAAACAAATAATTTTCTGTCATTGACAATGAATTGATTGATAATTAAATGTTTTTGTTAGGGTTTCTGGAAAGGGAAGTGACTATAGCGAGAATTGATCCATAGACCTCCTGATTGCTTGCAAAAATGTACATGGTGATGGTGATGACGATATAAAAAAGGAATGGATTTTAGTAGGGTTTTGTGCCTCTTGAGAACAAGTCTAGACTCATACTAGTGCTAATGCTTATGCTAGAATGCCACTCACTAGGTAAGCAGAGCCCATGAACTACATCAATGCACTTTTGGTGAGCATTCTTGGTGGGCATTATTTCATTTTTTAATGCTCATCCCCAATTTACATTTCTAGGATTCGATTTATATCAATATAACATAAAAAAATCTATTGACTTACTGATCTGTGTGGTTGGTCGATGTTACTATGGCCACCAAACAATATATATATATATATATATATATATATATATATATATATATATATATATATATATATATATATATATAATATTTTTATAATTATTTCTTGGACAATAAGGAGAACTAGCCCAAATAGGATAAATAGTAAAATTGTCATTAAGGTAAACTTGAAGACTTACAAGGTTGGAGGTTTCAGGTTCAATTCCCTGCTTTTAATTTTTTCTCTAAATTGCATATTTTATACGATTAAAAATAACCTTCTTTTTTATGCATGAAGCATTAAGTAGGGAATTTGAAAAATTAAGTGATTTTTTTGTAAAGGTTCTTATTTAGCTGTGACTAACACCTTCAAATTTTGAGAAATTTGTTTTAAAAATTTCAAGCTTTAAATACCTCTCAAACACATGTTTATGCACATTAACAACATTTGGTATCAATGAAACCTTTGGCTTGCATTTACTGGTAAAGTTATCATGTTGAGCTATAGTGTCTATAGCCTAACAAAGCTACCATAACAATAATTGGACATCGATCCTTTAAATCACTAGGGAGATATAAGGTCATATTTTCTTGATACTTTCCCTTAATTATACACTATTTATCACTATTTCTATACATAAAACCTAAAATTGAGAAATTTCAAGTATATAGGGATGTTATACCCATGTACAAGTATTTCTATTTAAGCAAGTATCATTGATAGAAAAATCCCTTTTTGCACTCCCTTGGTATCTTGTATTGTTCTCTTTCATATACATTAAAGTATTTTTCACATAAAACCATGTATATCAAGAGGACTAGTTTCTTCCTTGTACTGATGGGTATATAGAAAGGTTTGGTATATCAAACTGGCGACATATTTAAAGGGGGATCATTTTGGAGTTATAATATACCCTCACCATGGCCATACCAAAAGTGCTTCTTAAATATTCATAACTACTCAAAGGTTCAAAATTTGTACCTTGAAAGACTAAGATGAGAACCATCTTTTTAATTGAGAAACTCTAGGATATTGTCACTAGCAAAGTCACTGAACCTATAGAGAATGAATATGCATAGCAAAATTTTGATGATGTAGATTATAGAGCACTGATGATCATCACCCTTGCCATAGTAGATATTATTTAGCCACACATTTTTAAAGCATAAACATACAAGGAGGTATGTGGTAAACTTTATACCATCTACAAAGGAAAGAATGAATCTACAATCCTTCACCTTTAGTCTCAACTTCATACATTGAGAGTCCAAGATGGATAAAGCATTAAAATTTTTCTCCTTCGAGTTGTAGAGTTGAAAACTAGATTAATTTCCATGGGAAAAATTATGAATGATAACCTCTTCATATCCACCATACTTAGATCTCTACTAGATTCATTTTGAGTGTTGATCACTTTCATACAAGTTTTAAATAGAAAGGTTTCCTTTGATGTAGGGTTATGCATAACGGCTATTTATCACAAAATTGGCTAAAATTAGGATTTTAAAAAATTAGAATTGGCTAATAATTGGGACCTTTTACCAGGGCCCATTAGCCAAAAAATTTTGGGTGCAATTTTGTTTTTGGGTTGATTTACCCCAATTTTATAATTATTTTACCATTTTAAGTTTAAATTTTCAACATTGCTCCTAATAATAGTGGACCTTCTACATGTTTTTGGACACTATTTGCCTGTATTTCAAAACTAATTCACCAAATTTTTATAAATACATTTTGGGGTTGACCCATAACCCTACTTTGATGAGTCAATAAAAATGCTTCAACAAGATGAACCAACCAACAAGTTGAGAGATAAGTTAAAAAAATGCACTCATTTCCAAGAAATATAGGAGAGAGAAACCACAAAAGGGTACTTCCCCTTCATCACCATCATAAAAACAACCTAAAAAATAAAAGAGGTACTACCACATATGTGATAAATATGGACACAACACAAAGGGTTGTTGGTATAATCCTACAAGTTAAGGAAATCAAGTCTACAAACCTCATGAGAAGAAGCCACAATACAGACCATGCTTCAAGTAGAAGTGACATCATGGGCATGTTGTGCATGAAGAATAAGATTAAAAAATCAAATAGGAACGTAATGTGCTAATATCCAAGGTGATGAAAAATACCACAATATGAAGTTTGGTATATTGGTTCATGCTAGCAAGCACATGACTAGGGATAAAGCATGGTTTGACTCATGATAAACCAAAGATGGGAAACCAGTAACTATTACCAATGATAAAACCTATCATGTCAAAGGAGTGGGATATTTTCCTCTTAATATTCTTGGAGGTAGATGTACAATTAAAAAGGTACTATTTTTACCTAGACTGGAAAATAATTTATTATTTGTAGCATACATTTTGGATCAAAAAAAGGTGGTGGAATTTTGAGTTGTTGATGGCAATAAGATTTTTTTATTATGAAACATAATAAGATTATGGTAATAGGTTCCTACAAGAATTACTTGTTTACACTCGATGTTATCTCATCTGCTAATGTAAAACTATCAATAGCAACAATAGATGCTACCTCTCTTTGGCATATGATATATGATCATATAAGTTTAGGACACTTACTTTAATTGAGTAAACATCAAATGGTATTAGGATTACCTAGCCTTTCACCAACACTTCTAGTATGTTCAAGTTGTTTAGTAGGGAAGCAACACCAAGTACCTTTCAAGTTAGACATCACAAAGAAAAAGGATGGTTGGATGTGATACACACCAATATTTTTGGACCTTCTTGGATATTTTTATTGTATCCTTGAAGGTGTGTCATGCCACAAGAAAAACCTACTTTCAAGCAGTATTACAGGATTTTGTGGACCTACCTATTTAACTTAGAAATAGAGTTTTATATGATTCTAGACAGACTAGGTATGATAAAGAAACCCTTGAGGTAAAATTAAATATATGTCAATTACGTTCATGCTCATACAAATAAAAATATGTAGAAATTATATTTTCTTCATCAATATTGCTTATAACAGTTCAATAGTGCCTTATGTGTATGACCAATACCTTAATCCTTTGGGCTATTGTAACAATATATTATGGCAATTCAATGTAACAAAAAATAAAGGAGAAGAAAAGGATTGACTCTATTATGTTCATTCAAATATCGTACTAATCATAAGTGTTTATCAATTAAAGAAGAATTCATTCACACATTAAAATAATGTAATCTATAAAGGAGACACAAAAAATACTGCACATAGAGATATGATAGAGAAGAAACCTATAATTGTATTAAATATCAAATTGTTATTACATGAAGAACTGGCTTGAATTGCTGTTGAGTTCTTTAAAACATTAATACAATAAATATCCTCATTCAAATTATGTAATAAGGGTCTTTTAATATCCCGTTCCAATCTGGTAATAGTTGAGTCTTTGGACCTTTGGCTCAATATCTTGGAAATAATCTTAGTTTCTTGATCACTTCTCTATCAAAATCCACACAATAATGGGAAGAATAAGAGAAGAGAAATAAGTTAAAATATGAAGGAAGAACATGACACTCAAGTATACCTCTTAGAAAAAATATACTATGTAAAAGCTTCATGTAGATCTTAGTTGTAGAATCTCCTTATATAGCCTTGGGTGCCTTCGATCTATTGTAACTGTTTGAATTTGAACCTTACACTTGTCATCCGATCATACCTCTCATTAGCAGGAATATATGAAAACTATATTGAGCTATTTTTCTTTAAAAAATCTATATTTTAGTTACTGTAGAGTACTTATATTTTTAAAAAATATGGCTTACAACTATACAACATTTTAATTATGGACTAGTCCCCTAGTCAATAGTTTTCTTTTCTGGTTCTTTTTCCTTTTCTACAGTGGGTCCCTCTGTACTTAGAACAATTTTTAGTGTTTTGTATTTTTCAATGGTGGGTCCTTATTTTTCTTTATCTCCTCTGGATAAGTTCACCTCAAATAAATTAGCTATTTTCTCCCAAGCCTCGTCAAAAAAAGATGTTGCAGTAATGACTGCATATTTAATACTTAACAACTTATTGACATTATTTTAAGATGTAAATTCATTATATTCTGCAAACTGGATTATACTTCGCACTATATTTTCCAAGTCATTAATTTATTGAGCTAATTTCATTTCACCCTTTTTATCACACTCAAATTATTCCACTCTTTTTGTAATTAGCTCATCTACATTTTTTTTTGACAATATTTCTTTAGTTTGTATAGAGGTTTGCTTTGATTATATATTTTTGTAGTCCAATGTTCCATATCCTAGAGGAAATTCTCCCAATAAGGCTTCTCTTGGAGGTATATATTTAGCTTGATAAACTCTTGCTAACAATCATAAATTTTACCCTCTGAGTTGAAGGCTTGTAGTTGTCTTTCATCATAATCATCAATCAAAATATTTTATTCTGCTCTAACCAAGGTGATACTTTTTATAGCAGGGACAATTTCATGCTTTGCTTTCTTATGTTCTAGGGACTTGGAGGGGCTTGGCATGTTGACCTGATGTTCTCTAAGAAGAATTGTCAAGCCTCCAACCTTTTCAGTTTTATTTTATGTAAAGGATAATATTTTCTTCTCCTTGTTGTCTATCACTAAGGATTTTGGTATAAATTATGGCCTTTGCATTGCTATCTAAAATTCATCCTCTATAGAAAATTGTGCCTTAGTGGTCATTTGATCAATGGATTGCCTTGGATGTGATGTAGTAATCAAAATATACTTACATTTGTCCTTTGAACCTAATTCTGGTGACCTAACTTCAAGAGTGGGGAAATGAAAGCCTCTATTTCAATGGGATTAGTAGTATATCTGAGGCCTATTAGAGTTGGTTGGGCTACTGATATTACTACCTCTATAAAAATTATTGTGTCTATGATAAATTATACTTTTTGGGAATCTAAATTGATTGCTTCTAGTATAGGGTCTTCAAACTCTTCTGGTAGCTTGGTTGGAATGATAGGAGCATAAGATTTTATAGAATTCCTTCTTATTGATGCTAGTAATGAAGAATAATCTCTAGGATGCTCTATTTGGGCATGAGCCCTATCTAAAATGTTAAAAAAATTCTAAACATCACTTAGGGACCTATTTTCTCTCATGGCTTATTTCAAGCTATCTTCAAATCGATCTGATCTATGCTTGACCCTAGCAGACTTCAATTATTATGGTATGATTTTCTTATAATAATCATGAGGGTCATATGACCTCCAACTAAGCTATGGGAACCCATATTCATCTATATTCCACATGGATTTGAACAAGCTTGGGTACCCCTGATATATATATATGTCCCCATTTTTGCAAGGGAGTAGAAACCATGGGATTCTCCTTGATTTCTTACATGATTTCATCTTGGTTTCTTTTTCTATTTGTTTGGTAATCTACATGGTAGCCAAAGAGAAATAAAAATATGACAAGAGCATCTTAGGTGGGATTTTGACCATATATATCTTGATGTAGGTAAAATTTTTTATAAGGAAATAATCCCCTGCTTTATTTTCATGTAGAAAGTTCACAATTCTTTAAGAAATTTTACTAGGGGAGTATCCATAGAAGTATTCATGGACTATAGGTAAACATTTTCTAAAGAAATGAGCATAGTTGGAGTGCCCCTCATGAATCCATGGTAATCTGTGTTGCACGTTAGGTGCTTCTAGTACTCCTAGATCTTTGATTTTACTCCTCTCCAAGTAGCCAACAAATACATGTATTAATATGGAGTAATGTGTGAATTGAAATATTTCTTCACTTCCCTATTTAATGGCTTGTTGTAAGGCCTTCCAATTGAATTCTCTCAATTATAATATCCTCCCATCGATATATGGGTGTTTGAGATATTCTATTACTTTGGATTATAAAATAGATTATTTCTTTTGGAATTTTAATTAGGTCAGGCATGCTGAGGGCTATACAAATCATATCGGTGTAATCCATTGCCTATGGTTGCAAATACCTTTTATAAATAGGTAATTCATAAGAGGCTTAAGCATCATACCTAAACATTTTGGGATAGGCATCTGTAAACAAGACCTGGTTGGATTGGGATTTCAACACTGTCCTTTCCAAATTTAGGTTGGCCTTCTCCAAATTGAAGATTATTTTGAATACATTGGTGGTGAGCTATGCTAAAGGTCTACCATCATGTTTTCTAAAATACTTTTCTAGATCATATGCCATTTCCAACCAAGATATCAAATTTAGAGAGAAGTATACTTTGGGGAAGGTAAGCCTCCCTAGATTGCTCGTGCTATGATTGCAGTGGGGTTTGCTCTTACTCCTGTACTATTGAGATATTTTAAACATACCCATAATAAGGGTAGCATGTTTTTGTGGGTCTTCCTCCACCTTTTTGAAACAATACCTTGATGTGTTATCTGCTTCCCATTTCTATGCTACAGTAAGGCTACCATCGGGTCCTAAGCTTTGTATATATTTCACCATCTATTTTGTGTTTGCTTGGCTAGTGATAGTTTGATAATGACTATTATTAGCGAGCCTCTTGATTCATGTAACTATAACTTTGAGGTAAATATCTTGACTATTAAGGATACCATTTTAATTTCTCTATCGTAAGATTTCAATGTTTATTGTGAGGCCTTAATTTCTGGATCTATTCCTATCTTCAGCTTGACTCAAAATTTTTTGGACTTTCTTGTAGTGGTATTTAGTGAATTAATATGTTATTTCACACAATTTTTATTTATGGTACTCAACTACTATATGATTTTTTTCCACCTTGCATGCACCACCTTCATAGCCTTAACGATCTTAATAGCTTCTAAAATTTGTTGTTTAGTGGTGATTAATTTGTCAAAATTTTAAATGTGTGCCATTGTATCTATTTGTACTCTCAAAAATATGGAAAACAAAAGGAAATTATTGTAAATAAATTCAAATATTAGCTTTCCAATCTTTGGGACTTATAACGTGGCTACTGGTGGAATATCATTCTCATGTTTGGAAAATTTCTACTGCCACAGATCTAATTCTAGGTTTCTTACTTATTGCCAGTCTCTGATGAATTTGTTAGCTCTGTCACTATTAATTCCATTGGGATCACCTTGAGAAGGATATCAATGATACTTTTGGTACTTTAGCACTTATTGATAACAATTTTGAGCTATCGAATCTCTTGAAGCATCTCTGATCTATCGATCTGATCTTGAAAAAGACAAAAATATTCCTCTCGTCTAAGCTTATATTTTGGTCATCAATCATTTCCTTGAGTTATTATATCTCTCAACGAATCCACCTAGCAATTAGATCTATTAGAGTAGTTTGAATTTTACTCAAAGAGAACACACATAAAATTCAAAAACCCATAAAATTTGGTTATCTTCCTACTCTCGATCCCTTCTCCTAGTTGTTAGATCTCTCAACGTATCCACCTAGTCGTTAGGTCTTTCAGATTTGCTCAAGGTTTGATCAAAAGAGGGTGCATGGACAGAATAGGAGAAAGGACTTAGGTTTTAATTTAAATTTTATAAAGTCCTAAGGTATGCCGTGTAGAAAAGTTATATCTCTAAAGGGTGGTGAAAGATATTATCCTAACTATTGGGCATCAAAATGTCATCAAGCTTTACTTGACACTGCAACTATCTATCTTTCAATTTTTCTTCCAAGCATGCTCTTGATAGTCACATCTTGACACTCAAGTATTGGATGGACCAAAGAAAACTTCAATTCAACATCTAGAGTAGGCTAGTTCCTTATCAGCTTTGAAATGATGTTGACTCAATTAAAGCTCAAATAGGGTTTTGAGATAAGGGTTTAGAAAAGTTTTAGGGTTAGAAATGTTATAAAGAAATAGTGGTTGGATAGGCTAAAAACATAGGCAACTACAACAAAATGCTCCCACAATCTATTTCCAGTGTCCCATCACTCAAGATTAACATTACCCAAATTAATGAAACCTTCACACATTAAAGCATAAACAGAGATATATTGCAGAAATAAATTCCAACATCCAATATTGATAATCCAAATAGCATAATAGACCAATAGTTATATTTTATAGAAATAAACTCCATAGCAATAAATATCTAATCAAGAATAAATTTCAACTACTCTCACTAGTAATCCAAAAGTGGGAATGAACTAACCATTCAAGTATTAACATAAATGCAGCTCAAGACTTTGAACCTCTTGCACAAGATACTAAAGACGAAAAATTTGAGTTGAACTATTAGAGTTATGCTCCTTTCATTAGCTCACAAGAATATTTACAGTAGGGCAAGCATACGCACTAGAGTCGACCCTAAAAATGTGGGTTCAGTATCTATTTATAGTTTATAAAATAACAAAAAAATAAGGAGACATTACAAATATTGTATATTTATAGCTCAGTAGAGAGTTTACTGGCATTATCTTACTAGTTGGAGGGCTTTGGGAAATTTATTGTGAGAAATCCATCATGGTAGCATACCTATACAACTTACTAGTTTATTGGTGGTAGTTGGAGTTTGAACAATTCAACACCACATCTCCTCCCTTGATTTTTCTTAGAGGCTCGGCTCCATCATAGATTTGCAACTGCATCTAGTTCTTGTTTTTGGAAACCCTCGACACTTCGTCTTCCTACCCTCCAACTAACTATGCATTGATCTGGTGAGAAAATACTTTTAAATATATTATCAGTGTTAGCAAGTTCTCAATCATTGATCTTCATCATGGATGGCTATGATTAAAACCTCTCGAGACACTCTACAAATTGGTGGGAAAAACCAAGCACCATTCCACACTTTTAAGTTGTTGATGTCATCATTATAGTATTAATCTTGTGGAATCGAATTTCGACGTAAAATGAACTAAGAGGTGAGAGAGATGGAATCCACTCTTTACTCTTCTTTTTCTCTTCTTCGGATTTGAGATAATCAAAATCCGCACCATAAAACATGCTGATGTCATATTTACTTTGTAAATATGCAAAATCTTCAATTCGCACTTGGGCAAGTGTAAATCATCCTTTGTCTCAATTTTGCATCTTATGCAGTGTGAAATACTTTTATCCTCATTCCGCTTCAGAGCTAGTGTAAACTTACTCTTTGTTTCCAATCCGCACCTTAGGCAATGTAAAAGAATTTTATCCTCATTCCACACCGAAGCTAGTGTAAAAGGGCCTCTATCACCAATTCACAACTGATGTAGTGCCTTTTACCTCTTTTTTGTCAATTTGCACCAAAATAGTCTTGAGACTCTATGGATTCAACCTTATCGATACTTAGCCGCTCGGAGCATGCAAAAACTTCTCTCGGTTGCTAATACACGCTTTCTTTTGTGCTGACATCATCATTACCAAAAAATTTTGTAGGAGAACCATCTCCAATCCACAAAAAAATGTGTTATAAATCAAGCAAAATTTCTCCAACTAAAAATTGCCCTAAGTTTTGGCAAATTAGGAAATGAATGTAGCGAATCCACTCCAAAATACACTAAAAAGTGTGCAGAATGAAAAAATTCATACCTTAGAATAAATTTACAATATTTTCTAAAGATGTGGCCATTTTGGACCTACATTATGGTGCCTCCTAGGTGGATTTGCTCGCAAAGCCATCGAACTTAGATTCTTATCCATTGGGCATCAGGAGTCAAAAAAGCTTCTCTTCAAAAAAATGGTTTAAAGAATAACTTCCATATGAGCTCTAACATATGAAAATTTTTATGGTCATCTTCGAGGATAAATTTTCATATCGAGACCATGCTTCATACATCCTAGAGGATAACAGTTCATATGGAGAGTATGCCATAAGTATTAATGTATGTGCCATTCTAGTAAAACTACTTCACTGCTCCATCAAAACGTAACTATGTTCTACTTTTAAAGCCTTCTTACAATACATGATATAAATGGCTTCACACAAAAACTGCTATTTTATGTATCTCTCTGGACTCATGATTTTATTATTTCTTTCTAACCATGTCAAAGTAAAAATAAATCAAACAAAAATACAAAACTTATGACTATATATGTACAAAATAAAAAATTGCTAAGATTGTGCCCCTTCAGAGTCCGTAGCATCTCTATTCGACTCTTCTTCTTGCTGGACCTCCTCCTCAGTATTATCCACTTATTTCTCAACATATTCCTCAGCTTATTTATCTAGAGAAGATTACTCCTTATTTTCCTCTACTACACTATCACTAAACAACTGCACCATCAGTTTCAAGTTCTATAGGGCTTGTTTCTAGGTTGTTTTTTGAGGGATTGGAAGTCTCTTTTAGCTTCTTGTAAATGTACTGTAGTTCACCAATATCTTCATAGTAAGCAACACTTCCTTTGTTTACTAGGTCCTCCATGAGGTCTCTAAGCCTGGTGAAATCAATGATCATTTGTGAAGCCTGCTCTTGGTCAATTGGTTCCTCTAGAGCATCAATTTCAAAATCATATTGCAACTCTCTCCAGTAATTTTCTTGATTTCTTCAACTGATAGTAAGCTATGATCTTCCATCCCTAATCCTCTAAAATCATTTTGGATCATTTCCTTGTTAACATCCACTACATCCTTGATTAATCATTCAACTTTGTCATACAACAGCCAAGCCTTTTGGATTGCTCTGTGCTTCATTACTATAGTTATGGCAGTAACCCTAGAAATTTTCCACTCCTTATTAGGAATTGGCTTAGAAAAATCGTTGAGTCTACTATCCACCAGCCTGTGAATTTGCTCAAACAGAATCACTATAAGTTGTAGCTCTCCAGTGATTTTATCCAAATCCTTCTGAATAATTTGGGGTAGATGGCTAGCATCATCTAGATAGTCAATAATAAGCTATAACCCTGAGCATTTCTCTAGCACTTCATGTAAGCAATTCCTTTCTCACTTTCTTTAGTCCAGCCTTAGAAAAACTAGAAGATTTAGCCTTTTCAATCTGGAGCTACTACTTCAAAATTTATCTCCTTAGCTTTCTCCTCATTCCTTTTTTAGTGCTCTGCAATCTACTTCTTGATCTTATTAGATTCTTGAAACTTCTCTTGCCAAATCTTAGCTTCTTTTATTAGGGTTTTTTCCACTTCTTTCTGATTGCTGATAATTTTTTGAAGCTTTTCAATTTGCTTTTCCAACTTGCCTACATTTTATTTGAATATATCATTATTTACATAAAAAGTTTCTAAGTGGGCTCTAGTTATGACCAATTCATATTCATAAGGCAAATTTTCAATATCTTCTATTAATTCTTCTATACAATAATATTGGATAGTGATATTAGTTTTAGGCTTGCTCACAAGGGGAATCATGGATCTAGATGTCCTCTACCTTGAAACTGGATCAACAAACATGCTTCTTATTTGGGTGGCCATCCTATTAGAAGGCTTAGAGAGATTTTCTATCTAGAAATCATTGATATTCTGTGTAGCTTCCTGCTCTTTCTACAAACTTTCTTGGGTAGGGTAACTAGAAGCAAGAGGAGATGAAGATACCAGGAATATAAGAGTAGAATCAACAATTGATAGTAACTGTGTAGAAGTGTTTATAGTAGAAAATGTGACCACAATGTAATCTATGATCACCGTCATTGTTGCAAGTTGTAAAATCATGGAAACTGAAGGGAGACTCATAGATGGGTGAGGAGATGAACTAGAAACAATTTGTTTATTAGATGATGGTGGTGGTGGCAATGGTGAAGTTGTAACTATGGGAGATGATGAGAGGGGAATATCAGCTGATGAGACAATAACTTGAGGTTATGAAGAAGGAATTTATGATGACCTTGGGGGAGATGGGTTGGTTTTTTCCTCAGTGGTGACTGATGAAGTAGGAGGTGAACTATGGGGTGGAGAAGGGACCTTCGTTACAACTTCTTGTTCAAAAAGGGATGGAGATTTCCTTGGGGAATCTATAGGAGGAAGAGGATAAGAGGGATTAGAGACCATACATTCACCTACTAATGTAGGGTTTTTTGGAGCTATCTCTATGATCTGATGTTGTTCTTGTTGTATCAATTCTTTAGTAGCTAAAACAATTATTTTCTTAACTATATCCTCTTTATCCAACCTTTGCTTCTTTGAAATATCTTTCTCAACTCTTTCTAGGGCCATTTTGGCTTTTCTATAAAAAAATTGAAAGGTTTTTTTCTTAATTTCTATATCTCCTTCAAAGATCCCTTCCTCTACTATTTCCTCTAGCAATACTTGCTTAAATATGAGATTTAATTCCACTGTCACTATGGCAGTTAAACTCAGAGGTGTAAACCTACAGCTCTCATCCTTCTCTTTCTAGTTTATATTTGTATCTAGAGATTGTGCACCTAGGGCTAGGTGCTTAGGCCAGTTTACTATCTCTATAACTGGTACACTGATAGCCCTCTCATTAGAATAGTGTATTTTACTCATAAAACATGCTCCATTTGGAAATTATTCTATCTATTCAGTTGAAGGATGAAAAGGCTTCAGGACTTTGACAAAAGTCAATGGAACATCAGGTTCCTCTTCTTCCTGAAATTATTATTTTGGAGGTGAGGATGGGGAATTAGACCTGGTTTGTGTCATTTTATATATTAACACTATATTCCTTGTATCTTTGGGCCTCCAAGTTTTGACATGTTTGTCATACCTTTTAGAGAATTCAACATCCATTTTAATCCCAAATTTAGATTTTGCTTTACCAGTCTCAATTCTCATCCTCCACCAATCTGATATCTTGACCTCATTTCATTTCCCATTATGCTCTACCTTTTCATCATCAGGTTCTTGAGACTGAGGGTCCTCTTTATTTTTTGTTATTTTCTCAATATCTTTGATGGAAGACTCCTTCAACTAATGTTTTACATTATTTTCTAGGTCAAAATCAACAATTTTCTCATAAAAGTCCAACCATGGAGGGAGTTGATCCATTTTAGAAATATTCCATTCTAAAATATTAGTTTCTTTATTTTTTATATTTTGTTCAAAATGGGGTCTAGATCTCTTTTCAAATTTGTAGGCCTTCTCTCCCTTTACAACTATATTTATTTTATAGAATATGTCATCTGGATCATAAATCCATCTCTACGGAATATAGAATAGACCCAACCTATCTAGGTATTGGTCAATTTTTTCACCCTGTCACTTCTTTGTAATATTTATATCACTAACATTTCAATAGGTCAACATAGACTTCATTTTTCTCCCAGAACCATAGTTCAAATATATATATTTTGCTTGCCTCAAATATTCTAAGGCAAATAGCCTCTCTGTGATAAAGTGGGGTAGCAAAAAAGGCCTACCCATAAAGCCATATAGTCTAATGACTGTGCCCTCTATTAGGAGGTACCATTCTACTTCCTCTGCACCCTTTGCTCTCAATATTTTCTTGGCCAGAGGTATCCTAGGGCAAACTCCATACATAATTTTCAATGCTAGTTGTAAGAATTCCAAATTGAATCTATACACATAATCAGTGCTTGTTAGATGAGAAGTCTAATAATAAATAGGAATAGGGTATCCTTGGTTGTTCCTATCATTAATCAGAATTCAAGGCATCCTATATTTTATAGCAGCAAAGAATATCCACACCATGCTTGAGAAATACCTAAAACTAGGTGTACCAGAACTTCTTTTCATTCTCACTAATTTCTCATGCATTCTTTGAGTAAGGAAAGTTGGCCAATCAAAATAGATAACCCTAATACCCTTTTCAGCCATACCTTCCTCATACATCTTCATGTTGGAAATGCAATATGCGGTGGCTATTTGCCAATCATTCACCATTATGTCAGAGTCCAAACCCTCCATACATTCTAACATTGAATAGAGAGTTGGGTTAGAAAATTTATTGATGGGAATCGGAGCTTTAGGTATTTTATCTTCCTATATTATTATTCTAAATTGGAAATGAATCCATCTTTCTAAAACTTTATGCTCTTATGAAGCCATTAACTAAACATAAACCCTATATTATTCTTCTATGTCAAAATGTTTAGGCTCTGAAGGTGGGGTCACCCCTATGGAAAACAAGTTAAGGTAGAGCTCTTTGGTAATAGTGAATAATATTGTGCCATCAAGCATCTGCATTGTTCTCTTCTTAGGATCATAGTATTTAATCATCATAGAAACCAGTTTAGGGCAATGATGAACACAATAACAAACATAGGAGAATAGGAAGGTTTTTATAGCAATGGTACCTTTAGGCCGATTTGGTCACCCTTCGAAGTGTTTGAACTCAAAAATACTTCTCAAGAAAGTCCTTAATTCGATAATTATTGTATTTACCAATAACTTGGTTTGGTCCACATGGTCGTCCAGCTCTGCTCCTACCTTATGCACTTTTGCAAGTGCTTTCTTTGGATTCATCTTTGTCAGCAATGATTTAGATTTTTTCTAAATAATTTGTAGGCAAAGATTCTACTATCGTTTTGCTCTTCTCTGCTCAATGAATGCTTCTCTTGTCAAAAGGACATAATTCTATGCTTCGTTTCTTTAATTATTGCTACATGCACAAATTTCACCATTAATGTAGCTACTACACGACTTGCCCGTTGGCACACTTCTCAACTAGCAATATATCCCTTTGGAGGCTTAGAAATGGTGTTATGACTTTTGATTGGTCGAAATTCAAATGTGCTTCACATTTACGATGTTGCTTTGTCCTTTCTCTTTCGAGTGTAGGAAAATTAGAAATTATTACGGATCTTTTGCCCTTTTCCAAGTGATACAATGTGGAATTGCTACCCCGCTCAAAAGTAGACTTGAATACGATGGATTGGTGACACTTCCCTATTCTGCACAATTTAACTCTAAATTGAGGTGGCTTAGGACCTTTCTAATTCCACACATCATAAGTCTCGAATCCTGGTGGATTAAAACCCTCTCATCATTCCACTGGCATCATCGTCCATTCGAGTGTGGAAAATAGCGCATGTTATATTTCACTTTCAATGTAGTTCATTTAGGTGTTGATTGGAACTTGCTCGCCATTCTGCTCGTATGCTGATTCTTTTGAATACGGATTGGAGTCCAAAAATATTCCGCTTCACACTTAGTGTATTTCAGTGTGGAATAGGAACTGTTGCATCCTGTGGGAACACTTAGCCTATTTTTTGCAAAATTTTCTCTTTTTTTTTTTTTATATATTTTGCATAATATGCTATTAAAACAAAACTTGATACAAAGTGCAGAAAGAAAGGAAATATGATACAATGTATATATATATATATATATATGTTACAATGAGCTTATATTTCAATCAAAGTAGATTTTAAGATGAAAACCATTAACCGGAATTGGTTGCACGTTTCCCTCTAGATCTTTGAGTTGGAAAACATTGGTATCTTTAACCTCTAATATCTTGAAAGGGCCATCCTAGAAGGAATCAAACTTTTGATGGTGACCTGGTTTTGCTCTTTCAACATTCCACCTGAGAACTAAATCTTCAAACTAGAATTTTTTGAACCTTGCCTTTTTATTGAACCATGCATTAATGTTCACAAAATACTTTTGAAAGTTCTCATAGGCCTGATCTCTCTTCTCTTCTATCTACATTAGGTATGTCAGCCTTGTATCCACTGGGTTTTCCTCTGATTCTTCTTCTGAATTTATCAGTTTGAGTGTTGGAATTTCTAAATGGATAGGCAACACTACCTATTTTCCATATACCAGAGCATAAGGGGAAGTATTGATGGAATTCTTGATGGTAATCATGTCTACGCATAAAGCTTGGTACAGTATTAGGTGCCAAATTATTTTATTTCCTTCTAGTGATCTCCTCAAAATCCTTAGCAGATTTGTATTGGTAGACTCTGCAAGTCCATTCCCTTGAGGGTAATAATTCAAAACATTTTTAATAGTTATGCCATACTTATTGGAAAACTCAATATATTTTGCTCCTATAAAGGTTGGCCCATTGTCACTCACCAAGGCTTCTGGAACTCCAAACCTTGAAATCAAATTTTCCATAAAATTGATTACAACTTCCTAGTCTAATTTCTTGGTAAGAATGGCCTCTACCCATTTGGTGAGGTAGTTTATGGAAATCAAAATATACATGTGCTCTACTGAAGAATGAGGGTTGATGACCCCTATGAAATATAGCTCCCATTATTGAAATGACTCCTCAACTTGTATTGGCTTGAGGGAGAATGAAGCCATTCTTCTCCTCCCTACATGCATTTGACATTTGTCACAAGTTCTAGTGACTTTGAAGGTGTAAACAAATATAGTAGACCAATAGTATCCTAATATTATGATCTTAAAATCTATAACTCTGTCTAAGAAATGTCCTCCATGGAACTCCTCAATGACCTTTTATTTTTGATCATATTTTAAGCACTTAAAGAGGACTCCATCAAGGTTCCTTTTGTATAGCCCTTCTAGCAGTAAGACATACATTAAATCTTGAAGTCTATATATTCTTCTTTGTGATGCTTTGAGATCAGGAGGGCATAATATAGTTTAAAAGTAATTGACCATATGGTATACCCAATCAGAGTCTTTTGGTTGTACTCCTTCAATATGATCATCTTTCATTTCCTAACAACCTATCATTTAAGCTGATGTTGCTACCTTTGTTAGACCTTGGCATAAGGCCCTACATCTTACCAACTTGATGGGGTGTATCTCCATATCATATTACTAGATCATGGTGATTCATCCAGCTCTCTTATCTCCTAGTTCACCTTGCAGAGTAAAGCTTCTTACATATGGGTGAACAACATATACCAAGGTCTTACTTTGAACCGAATATTGCCTGAACTTCTTCAATGATTTTATCACTGAAAATACTTGTTTCTAAATAAAATTATACTTGAGATGGTAATCATGGATATTCTAAATCCAAAATAATATGGGATGTTCCTCACCGTGCTCATTCTTTTGAGTAAGTACTAAGTCATAACTTTCTTCAGCTCCATAAGTGTAAAGAATAAAATATTTGCTGAAATTTGGATTTACTAGCACTGAAGCTATGGTAATGGACTACTTTATTACCTCAAAGGCTTATTTCCTTAATTCAGTCTACTTGAACTTTGCATATTTATTCAATAGCTCAAATATAGGGCTTACGTTCTATGCAAAGTTAGAAATGAACTTCCTAACAAAGTTTATTTGACCGAAAAAGGATTGTAAGGTTTTCTTATTTACAGGTAGTGGAAGAGCTAGAATGGACCAGATTTATCTGGATCTATGGCCATACCTTCTTTTGAGACCACATGACCTAGCTATTTTACCTCATGTACTGCAAAAAATGATTTCTTAGGATTGAGGGAAATGCCAAATTCTTTGCACTTTTGAAAAACTTGCTCTAGGTGTGCTAAGTGGTCATGCTTGTTAAGGAAGAAAATAGTCATGTCATCCAAATATATCAGAATAACCTTATTGATAAGCTCTCCAAAGGCATAATCCATGGCTCTCTAAAATTTGGCTCCCACGTTAGATAGCCCAAAAGGCATTCTATGGTAGGAAAATGTGCCCAATTTTTTGGTGAATGTTGTTTTATACTGATCTTCATTATTCACCCAAATATGGTTGTATCCAGAGAAGTCATCCAATAGTGAGAATCTCTCTGACCCTACGACTATCTATAATATATGATAAATCTATGGAAGTGGGTAGTGATCCTTAAGAGACTCTTGGTTAAGATTTATGAAATCTACACACAAGCAAATATCACCATTATTTTTCTCACAGGTACCAAGTTGGCTACCCAGGTAGAAAGTTTAATTGGATATATGTTTTTAGAATTTAATAACTTTAGAGGTCTTCTCTTATTATGGCTTCAATCCTTGGATTTACAAGCCTTTGCTTCTACCTAAAAGGCTTTGCATCAGGCTCTAGCTCAATGGTGTATTGGATAATCCTTTTTTCATATACCTTGAGGTCTTCATATGACCAAGCCATAATGTCTTGGTACTTTATACATAAAGCTTTAATGTCCTATTATTCCTTTGGAGAAAATTAGATTCTAACCTTGAGCCTTTTTTATTTTTCTATTTCAAATTCTTTGTATATTTTGTCATTGACTTCCATAGATCTTATTTTTCTCCTATCTTCATTATCAAACAAGCTCTCTAGGGTGACCAACCCTTTAGGTATATGAATATTTTTAAGATGAATAACATCTTGTTGATCAATTTCCTCTGGATTTATTCTAGGATAGTGGAGAGGCAGACTTATCTTACCAAAAAATTAATGATCTGTTCATCACTTTCAAAGACCTACCAAAAAATCTGCTTATCTAGCACTGTAGGCCTAAAAATCATTTTGATTCTATTGTCTTTCTTAACTTCAAAATCTGCAGAAGGGTTGAATTTATCTCCCCTTGCTACTAAAGAATCTGCCAAAGTATTATTTTCTTTGGGAATAAAATTTATATTTAGGACATCAAAGGATTCCATCAAATCCCATACCCTAATTTTGTATGCTTTTAGGTAATGGTGCTTGCTACTGCATATTTCCATTACCTGATGGATGATTAAATCAAAGTTTCCATATATGTTTAGGACCTTAATGCCCATATTTTTTGCTTGTATCAGTACAAGGCATAGAGCATCATACTCTGCAGCAATATTGGTGCATGACCATGTTAACTTGTAGGTAAAACTCTTTGTCCCTTCTGATTGGGACTGTAGTACCCCACCAGCACCAGATCCATTTCTGCATCTAGTACCATCAAAGTGTATGGTCCATACATCTATCTTTATTAGAGACTAATTAGACATAGCAGGAATTTTCTTCTCTAATTCTACAAAAATACTATATGTGCCCATGCCTGTCCCAAACTTACTGTAATGATCTCTAAAAGTTAATTCATATTCTAGTTCCAGTTCTTCAAATATATACAAAATTTCAAATTCTTCAATAGGAGTGAGGTTGCACATATCTTCTTCAAAATTTTCTATGTGAGAAGACATGCTTTTCAGGTGTTATCCTTATCCTCTTACCTTTAAAGGGAATGACCATGGTGGAATAATTCATGTACATGCATCCACCTAATTTTGTAGTGAACTCCCTTGAGAGGCATAAATCAAAGTAGGGCTCAATATCAACCACTACTATTTCTTGTACTATTATCACCTCAAGGGCTCTATGTAACCTCATTAGAACATCCTTTCTACTTCCACTATTTTTACAAGTGTTCCATATAGTTGCAGTACTCTAGGGTAAGATAGGGTATATTCCATACCCATCTCTTCACATACTGCTTTAGGCATAACTGTAGTTGATTATCTTGAATATATCATACAATTTAGGACTACCCAACCTTCCATTATTAAATAGATATATAAAGGAGGGGGTTTATTATTTAAAACAACAGGGTATATTTCTTTTTTTTGAGGGTATACTAAGGATTATGGTGGTCTGCCTATCTTGTGGATACTTGTTGAGAGAAGCTTTAAGCAAGTCAATATGGCCAAGAATAAAAATGGTATCATATAAACTAGATTTTTATGGAATTCTTTTCATCTCTTCCACAATGTTATATTTAGAATTAGCCAAAGTGGTCCTCTTAGGCCTTATTTCTGGCTCACCATATTTTCTTTTATATTGCTGAGTGGCTTCTATTATTTATTTTTTGGTAATAGAAGGGAATCTAAGCCTCTATTGAGCCTCATCCTTAGACTTCCTTCGGTCTCCTTTAGTCTCTTTCTCAAATCTCTTGGGGAGACTATCTATCTTCTCTTTCCATTTAGCCTAGGGAATAGGAAAAGTATCACTACTTTGGGGGAGTGGGTCATTCCTTTTCTAAGAAGGAACCTAGAATTGTCCCATATTTTGGGGATCTAATTGCAAGGTTTTCTTTCTTGACCTCATCATAACATCAATTGGGCCATCCTCATCAAACTCTTTCCCAACCATGATTTGGTCAGTCTGCCATAACATATTCACTCTTCCCTTTTTATTTCTTTTTGCTTGATCCATAGCTTTTTGAACATGGTGTTGGTACATAACACAATATTATGAATCATGGGGATCATTATATACCAAACACCAAATATTCACTAGACTTTTTTTCGAAGAACACTCAGGTTCTTCATATGCCGCATTTACTCTGATCCTAGTACTATTACTAGGACTAGGTCTTTGATATTTGTTCACATATGGAAATATCCTCCGTTGAGATCTCTCATGATCATTTTTTTCCATTGAATTCATTCTGTTACTCAAAGTTTTTAAAGTATTTTTATATCAAGAATGGTAGAAAACTCCTGAGAGGTTTGAGAAGAAAGGGGAGGGAAAGGAACTATAGTATATGGCACTTTCGACTAAGGAATGTGATTCATTTATGGATATGGATATGATAAGGAAAGGGGATCCATGTAAGATGAGTTTGTTGCTTGGCTTTGGATGATGGTGGTTTTTGAAATATAAGGTAGCATAGCTTTGGGAGGTAACCTCCCCACATTAATTAGGATATTATCAACATGAACTGTTACATTATAAACCTGTGGAAAGGTTTCCACCCTAGATTGTTGGGTTTGTAAACCTAGATCTGATTCAAGAGCTCTATTATAATACATATAATTCAAGGATACAACTGGTCTAACTACAAGGGGAATTCTCTTCTATGTTCTGCTAAACCTTAAATTGAAATCTGAGATAGTCTCTTGCTAAGATTTTTGCATAGACGTAAACTGATTAAGCAAGGAGAAAGGGTTAGTAGATTCATTAAATTATTCCATAAAAGGCTCAGCTAATGCTACCCATGAAGTGATGGTATTATCCTCAAGAGTCCTAAACCAATGCAAAATATTTCCTCTGGAGGATAGGGCTAGTATTCTCACAATAACATCCTCTTACTTTATGTTGTGGATTGCTACTAGATTCAAAATGTCCCGACAGTGATCATATGTTGTCTTACCAAATCCATCATAAGTGGGAATAGCCTTGGACACAACCTAGGGAATGGCATTCATATGGGCTAACCTAAGGGGACCATTTGTGTTCTAGCTGGGGTACTTATGTAATGGCTAATGTGGGGGTGCATTTCCTTGATTTTGAATTACATTTTCTACCATATTTCTATGTACATAACATAATATTATGAATCATGGGGATCATAATATACCAAACTAGAGGTGTTGTTGGATTAACTATAGGATTTTCCTCAAGAAGCTCTTCTTTTGAGAGGAAATCTTGATTAAAACTTCTGATAATAGTAGACCCTCTATAAGGTAGCTCATAATAAAAATATGAGTCAGGGTTATTCCTTTTGAAATACCTGGTATACATGAAAGGACACTGGTCTACATGGGTAATTATTTTCTGGGTTTAAATACTAGGAAGTCGCCAGGTGAAATTATTATTCCCCACTTAACAAGGTCAAGAAAATTCACCAAATCTTGATTCCTCCAAGTAGAGATAAAACAATAACTCATATGATGGGATTTTGTGTTCCTTATGAACTAGTCCCATCGGGCGTGCCAAAAATTTTTGGAACAAAAATGTCATCAAGCTTTACTTGAAATTGCAACTATCTATCTTCCAATTTTCTATCCAGGAATGCATCCAATAGTCGCATCTCAGAACTCAAGCATTGAATGGACCAAAGAAAACTTCAATCCAACCTCCAGAGTAGGCTGGTTCCTTATCAAATTTAAAATGGTGTTGACTTAATTAAAGCTCAAATAGGGTTTTGAGATAAGGGTTTAGAAAAGGTTTAGGGTTAGAAATGTTATAAAGAAATAGTGGTTGAATAGGCTAACAACATAGGCAACTACAACAAAAGGTTCCCACAAGCTATTTCCAGTGTCCCATCACTCAAGATTAACATTACCCAAATTAATGAAACCTTCACACATTAAAGTATAAACAAAGATATACTATAAAAAGCAATTCCAACATCCAATATTGATAATCCAAATAGCAGAATAGACCAATCATTATATTTTACAAAAATAAACTCCCTAGAAATAAAGATAAAATCAAGAACAGATTTCAACTACTCTCACAACTAGTAATTCAAAAGTTGGATGAACTAACCACTCAAGTATTAACATAAACACAACTCAAGACTTTGAACCTGTTGCACAAGATAATGAAGATGACAAATTTGAGTTGAACTGTCAGAGTAATACTCCTTCCATTAGCTCACAAGAATATTTATAGTAGGGCAAGAAAACACACTAGAGCCAACCTTAAAAAAGTGGGTTTGACCTCTATTTATAGTTTGTAAAATAATAGAAAAATAAGGAGACATTACAAAGATTGTATATTTACAACTCAGTAGAGATTTTTCTATCATTATCTTACTAGTTGGAGGGCTCTGAGAAATCTACTATGAGAAATCCGCCATTGTAGAATACCTATGCAACTTGTTGGTTCATTGGTGGAAGTTGGAGTTCAAACAGTTCGACATCGCATCTCATACCTAGATCATTCTTAGAGGCACTCCACCGTAGATCTGCAATTGCATCTAGTTCTTGTTCTTGGAAATCCTCGATGCTTCATATTCCTACCCTCCAACTAACTGTGTTTTGATCTGGAATGAAAATACTTTAAAATATATTATCAGTGTTAGCAAGTTCTCAACCATTGATCTTCATCATGGACGACTATGATTAAAACCTCCCAAGACATTGCAAATTGATGGGAAAAAAACTAGGTGTCATTTCACACTTTTAAGTTGCTGATGTCATCATTATAGTATTAATCCTACAAAATCGAATTTCGATGTAAAATGAAATAAGGGGTGAGCGGCATGGAATCTGCTCTTTACTCTTCTTTTTATCTTCTTTGGCTTTGAGACAATCAAAATCTGCACCATAAGACATGTTGATGTCACCTTTACTTTGTAAATATGCAGAATCACCAATCCACACTTGTGCAAGTGTAAATCATCCTTTGTATCCATTATGTACCTTATGTAGTGTAAAAGAATTTTATCCCCATTTCACACTGAAGCTAGTGTAAACCTACTCTTTGTCTCCAATCCGCACCTTAGGTAGTGTAAAAGACTTTTATCTCATTCCACACCAGAGCTAGTGTAAAAGAGCCTCTATCACCAATCCATAATTTATGTAGTGCCTTTTACCTTTTTGTCATCAATCCACACCAAAATAGTCTTGAGACTCTACAGATTCAACCTTACCAAAACTTAGCCTCTTGGAGCATGCAAAAAATTCTTTGTCACTAATCCAACTTTCTTTTGTGCTGATGTCATCATTACCATAAAAAATTATAGAATCAGGAGCTGTCTCCAATCTGCAAAAAAATACGTTATAAATCAAGAAAAATTAATACAAGCAAAAATTACACTAAGTGTTGGCGATTAGGAAATGAATGTAGCAGATCCACTCCAAAATACACTAAAAAGTGTGTAGAATGAAAAACTTCATACCTTAAAATAAATTTGGAATGTTTTCTAAGGATGTGGCCATTTTGGGCCTACACTAACCTTTAAGGGATATTATTATTTATGTGCCATGGGTTTAGGATCATATAAATTCCATGACTTTAGACTAGAAATAAATGTGGGATACAACCTTTAGATGAATAAATTTTATGAATTTTAATGAGTGGGGGCTTAGTTAGGACTTTGGAAGACCTCATAATTTTTCATGATTAAAAGGAAAATTAAATATGAAGTGATAAGGTTGGAGTACTATATATATATATATATATATATATATATATATATATATATATATATATATATATATATATATATATATATGGCTATCCTTCGAGCTCTTTTACTTTCTCAACTCTTATTCCACATATTTGATCTCTTTGGCCCACTCTCTGAGCGATACATTAAGGGGTAGGAAAATTCAAAGTATTTTTTAAACTTCTTTGTTAATTGTCGGACCTTCGAATCCATATCCAAGTCGTTAGATCTTTTAGAGGAGTATCTGAGCCATTTGGTTTTATTGAAGATGCCTTAGATTTACCTAAAAGGAGCACTTTGACAAGTCAAAAGAATTTGTAGACCTTTATTATTTTTCTATTATCGACTCTCATTCTAATCCATTAGATCCCTTGGTGGATCCACCTAGTTGTCAGATCTATTGGATTTTCTTGATGTTTACTTCGAGGGGTCATATAGAGAAGTCAAAGGCTCATCGAGTTTGGTTATATTTTGACTATCAACCCTCATTTGAAGCCATTGGATCTATCAGAGTGCCTCTAATCCATTGATCTAGGTATGAACAAGATAAAACATCCCTTTGAACTATGCTTAACTTTCAAATTTTGGCTCTCCCTTCGAGCTGTCAGATTTCCTCAATGGGGACTCTAAACTATTAGATTTACATGAGTTGCTTGAAACTTAGCTAAAGGGGGAAGCATAGACTAGTCAAAGACCTTTAACTTTTTAATCCTCAATTAACCCTCTGAACCATCATATCTATTGAAATACCTTCGAGTCATAAATTTTCTTTAGATAAGACAAAAGACCTACAAGAAACTTAGTGAAGAGAAACAATACAACATTTTACTAATGCCTTATTTTAGCTATGGTGGTATCACGGGAAATATTTTGACTCATCTTGAGGACTTTCAGGGTGCAGTCTTAGGAAAAATAATTAATAAATGCCCAAGGTATAGGGGGCCAATTTAATTTTATAAACCTTAGGGGGTGTATCATTAATTTTTTGAATTAGCCTAAAGTTTTAGTTTATGAAGGTGTATAATGAGTGGAGCTTCAGACTCATTAAGGAATAATTCACAGCCTAAGGATTATAGGGTAAAATATTAGGGCACAATGAAATATTTATCACCAATATTTTGGAGATGAGGGATATTTGGTCTTTCACGGACTTATGATATTATTGTGGAGATAAAATGGGTGAATTTATATAGAATGGGGAAATAGAATTGGAGTAATGTAAAATATCTTGGATTATTAAAAAAGGGACTAAGGTTCTATAACATATTCAAAATGGTACAAACCTTAGTGTAATTAAAAAAAATTATGACCATAGGAAAAATTTGAGATGCCTTGTCTAGCCTTGTTGGAACAAAACTTAGAGGCCAAACACCTTAGACCTAGGAATCAATATGACCTTTCAAAATTTGAAATTAGGGATCATATTCTAGTTGGATTTGGAGTATCCAACATAGGATTTGTTTGGGACAAGTTATGAAATCCTAAAACCCTTGAGAATATTAGGATCTCTGGTTATCGAAATTCAATTGCAAAGACTTAGACTAAGTAACATCATCCAAATGAAACCACAAGAAAATAATATAAATTGTCTTTGCAAAAAGGACTATATTAAAAAACCAATAAAGATATTGAAATTGTTGCTAACCAATAAAATCAAAGGACCTAGTTTAAAAATGAATGAACTTTGACTCATGGAATACAAATTGTTTAGCAATGTCTTAAGATAGAGTTGAGGTAAACTTAATTGGAGGTTACTATTTCATCATGCCTTGGCTTGTGTGTGTTTGTGTATTCATTCTTATTCCTTGATCAATCAAAATTTTATCACTTTGGTAGGAGTTAGGCCTATTAAATATTTCACTCTGAATGATATTCGCCTTTGCATTGCTCCATTGCTAGTCAAGCATTTATAGCTCCGATGGAGATGACCTTGATTCCCTTTGGACCTGCTCTATTGCCAGTCAGGTGTCTATAGCCCTAGTAGAGGTTATCTAGATAGCCCAAGCACTTGTCTATTTTACATTATTTATATTTTTCTTCTTGATTAAGAAGAATTATGATGAATTGCAAAGTTTTGAGTGTGCATTCTAGGTTAGGGATCTGTAAGGCTAAAGAAAAGAGTGTAGATTTTTTTGGCCTAAACATCCTACCAATGATGACTCCATTCTAGTGACCCTGAAATAACCTTAAAATTTGTGATAGATGTGAGGCTTTGGCATAATGTTGCAGTATTTCCAACTTCATCTGTTTTAGCTCCAGAACTATGGGATAATTGCTAAATAATCTGACCTATAAGTCTTCAGCATCATCTGTCCTTAATCCAAATTCTTCTTTTTCAAATGATTAAGAACAAATCAAAACAAAAGAGATAAAAAACATTAACAACAAAATTTTCAATGTAAGACAAGCACCCTATAGTGACTGGAGAAAATGAATATAACCACTGTTCATCAAAAGAAGTCACAAAGCAAAAATTACCTCACTGGATTGTTTTAGGGGTGTTGAATTATATATATATATATATATATATATATATATATATATATATATATATATATATATATATTATTATTATATTTTACATTTTTTTTATTTTTTTTAAAGAGAAAGACAAAGATATCTCATTTCCTTCTTGACCCCATAGCAGGGGTTGTATAGTTTCAGATGTTGGCCATTTATTGGAATTTTCATTTGCTCTCCTTCCAGGGTCTACAACCTGTAGGTGTTTTGTCCAAAAATCTGAAATATTTGATATGGGCCTAGCCACTTAGGTTCAAGCTTACCTTTCTCTCCATGTTTTTCATTTTTGGGGTCCTAGTAAATGACTATATCTCCTTCAAAAAATGGTGTACCTTTAGCTTTCTTGTTGAAAAGTTGCACTATCTTTTGAGTCTACTCTATCATCCTATTCAAGGCTTCTCTTCTTTCTTCCTACAATAGTGCAATTTGATCTAACCTTCTTTGCAGGGCATCTAGGTTTTCATGATCTTGGAGTAGCAGGGATAGGGCCATTCTTTCAGTATGAGGGGTGAAAGAGCTTTTTCTCCAAATACCATCTCATATGGGGTTTTTCCTGTATTTATCTTGATAGACAACCTATCTGCCCATAGAGAAAATTTTAGCTCACTATCCCAACCATTTTTATTTTTGCCTAGTGACCTTTTTATCCTTGTTATTAGATTTTTATTTTATGATTCAACTAGACCATTGCTAATAATTTGTAGCGGGAGAGGGTTATATATTATGTATGGCACATAATTCTATCATTTTTAAGGAGGTGAAGTGCTTTTCATTGTCTGTTACTAACTTCTTTGGGACTCCAAATCTTGTCAGAATGTTTTCTTCTAAGAAATTTATGACTACTTTAGTTGTTGATTTTTTGGAGGGGCTGCTTCTAGCCACTTTGTAAGGTAATTTATTGATTTAATAATCTATTTATGACCACCTAAAGAGTTGGGATTTATTTCACCAATGAGGTCAATTCTCCACTATGTCAAAGGTGCTTCTACAATTACTGGCTTAAGGGGCATTGCTGCTAAATATTTCTTTCCTAAATAAACTTGGCAATTATGACAACCTCTTACATATTGGTGAATATTTGTGAACAAGGAAGGAAAATAATAACCTACTCTCATAATTTTATTTGAAGTAGATTTTAGAGCAAAGTGACCTCCATAGAATCCATCATGGTATTCTTTTATTACATCCAAGACCTATTTTTCAAATAGGCAGAGCAATAGTACTCCATCTAGATGCCTCCAGTAAAGTTTACCTTCTTGGACATAGTATTTCTATTCTTGTTGTTTCACTGATCTCATTTTATTTGTAGATATACCTCTTGGGAATGATAAGGTTTGAAGATACATCAAAATATCATCATACCATTTGCATTCAACATTATCAATTCTTCTGATTTCATGCATTTCATCAACTATGATAGTGTTATTCATATCTTCTCCTTCTTTATTAGCCAAGTATTTTGCTAAATCCTATCCTCTGATAATCTAGACTGCATTGAATTCCACATCATATTGTAGTAACTTTACCATCCATATTGCAGGACTACCTATAGGTTTAGACTGGGTGAAGACATCTTTTATAACTATGAAAGGAATACAACATATAACTTTGTTTGATCCAAAAATACCTTTGAAATATTCTAGTGCTTTTATTATAGTATAAGCCTATTTTTCTATCATGGTGTATCTTAGTTGGGCTCCTTTTAATCCTGTACTCATAAATGCTATAGGTCTTTCATTATTTTCTTCATATTTTTGAGAGAGGACTGTGACAATAGTATGTTCAAAAGCAAAGAAATAAAATTTGAAATTTTTTGAATAATTAGGACAATTCAGCACTAGGGAAGTGGTGATAGCATCTTTAATTATTGGAGAAGCTTTAGATGTTCTCATTTTTCCATATTATGTTACCATATTTTTTTATCATATCATTAATTGGTTTGGCTATCTCAACAAAATTTGGCACAAATCTTCTTACAAAGTTGATTTTTCCAAAGAAGGATCTGACTCCTTTGAGGTTCTTTGGAGGAGGGATTTTTGCAATAGCTTCCACCCTTTGAGGATCAATACTTATCCCCTTTTTTGATACTATATGGCCCAATAATTTTCCTTGTGTTGCTCCAAATATACATTTTTTTGGATTCAAAGATATCCCATACTCTTTGCATCTGGAAAATACTGTGGCTAAGTGCTCAAGGTGGTCTTCTGGATTTTTTGAAAATATTGTTATGTCATCTAAGTAGACAACAACTATCTTAAACATTAAACCTTTAAAGGTAAAATCCATAGCTCTCTAAAATGTTGCACTTGCATTCATTAACCCAAATGATATTCTTAGGTATTCAAAGGTTCCCTAGGGAGTAGTGAAAGCAGTCTTATGTCTATCTTCTGGATTGACCTGTATCTGATTATATCCTGAGAATCCATCCAATAATGACATTTTTGGTTGAACCAACTACTACCTGCAATAATTGTTCCATATTGGGAAGAGGATAGTTGTCTTTGAGTGAACTCTTATTTAAGTTTCTAAAGTCAACACAGAGCCTAATATCTCCATTTTTCTTCCTCACAGGTACTAGATTTGCTATCCAAGAAGAAAATCTTACTTTTCTAATTATTTTTGCATCCAATAGTTTTTGTACTTCCTTTTGCATGACTGGATGTAAGGTGGGGTTGAATTTCCTTTGCTTTTGCTTGAATGGCTTTGCATCTTCTTTAAGAGGAATGATATGAGTCATGACATTAGTGTTGAATATCTTCAAATCCTCATAACTCCAAGCAAAAGCTTCTTTATTTTTCTTTAGAAAGCTTATATATTGTTCTCTCTCCTTATTTGCCAAAGCTTTATCAATCTTAACCAGTCTGGGCTCTTCTTTTGTTCCAATGTTTACATCATCAACTTCTATTTCTTTGAAGAGTGGTTTATATGCTTTGTCAAAATCATCAAACAAGCTTTCTAAGGAAACTAACCCTTTAGGAATCTTATTTTTTTTAATTGGATCACCTCTACTAGCTCTCCAATAACATCTTTTAACTTCTCTTCATCCTCTTCCTCACATATCACATTTGCATATTGGTTTTGGAGAGTCATGAAGTCCTTTATATCTATATCATCTTGAAATACTTGCAGATAGACAATGGTTATGGAGAATATTTCCATGTATTATATGTCAATTTCAGGATAGTCTGCACTTGAAGCATTTATTACTAACATATCTGCAATGTGATTCTTTTCTCTAGGAATGTATGAAATATTGAATGCCAAAAATTTATCTATCTCTTCTAAGACTTCTGATTTATATTATTTTAACCTAGGATGCTTGGCCTGATATTTACCTTTTACCTATTGAATAATCAACTCTACATCCCCACTGACTATCAGGTAGTTGATGCCCAATTCCTTTGCTTTCATTAGTTCCAATAGTAAGGCTTCATAATAAACTACATTATTAGTGTAAGGGAATTCTAATCTGTAAGGAATTATTAGGTAGTTACCCTTAATATTTTTTAGACTAATTCCTGCACCTTCCCCAGATTGAGATTTTGCCCCATTGAAAGTCATGGTCCACATTTCCTAAGTTAGAACTCTAGTGGATTGTGAATCTACTAAGTCTCTAGTTTTGGGATCCATATCTTTAGCATCAGGAAATTACATTAGAAATGGAGTGTGCCAAATTGAGTATACTCCCATTTATTTTTCTTCTACAGAGTTTACTAAATTAATCATAGTATCATCTAATTTTATAAATTCCACACAATACTTGTTAAATGGTTCTCTCCTAAGTGTAAAATTTTATTTTCCTGATATAGAAATGGCAACATACGACCAATCTAATTGAATAGAACCACCCAACTATTCTGCCCAATGTATGCTTGGAAATAAGGAAAATAAAGGATCTACATCCACAACTGCAACATCCATAACTATGCATTTTCTAGGATACCGATCCAAATAAACAAGTAAGCCAATAATTATCCCTACACATGGTATTTGCCTACTATCCATTACTAAAACAATAGGAGAATCCCTTGTGCAAATGAGCCCTAATTGATCTGCTATCTATTTAGGCATAATATTATGAGATGCACCACTATCAAGCATATAGTTGTGGATAACATACCTTTCTCCTAAATCTGAATTGTATCTAAGAGATACATAAAATGGTCTAACTAATGAGGGTGTTCTAGTCTCATGATTTGTAGGTCTGGTAGCATTACATGTTTGGTTTTCTTTTTGTTCTATCAAGCCAAAGGCTTTGCAGACTTGTTCTCTGTATTTTTGAACTTTCATCAATTCACCAAAGGTTATATTAACCTTTTGTCTACTCAATTCTGAACCAACATCAAATTCTATTTTCTTAACATCCAAGGTTTTTGTACATTCCTCATTTTGTTGTAATTGTTCTTCTACTTCTATTACATCAAGAACTACCTTTTTATCTTTGTGATTCTTTTCATTTTTTCTTTATATGAGGTTTTATTTGTAACAATTTGTCCTCTAAATTCACTTGTTGAAGCCTTTTTAGTCCTACTTGGCACAATTCTATTTCTTAAATTTAAGGTATGGATTACTTCTAGCTCTTCTACCTCTTGTGTTGTTGGGATTAATTTTCCTTGTTTCATCCTTTCATACCTAGAATCATGTGGTCTTTGCAAAATTTTTGTATTTTCAGCTACTAAAATTTTAGGATGATGGTTAGAGGCATATAAATCCATATTTTCTTCAAATAGTTTTTCTCTAGATTCATCCTCTTGAGTCCAACATACATTAATTCTTATATCCTCTTTAGATTCATCATCTAAATCTACATTAGTATGCAAACCTAAGTATATTCCACATCCATCTAGATTATGGGGAGCATCATAGGCTGAACAATAATAAGAATTTTTTTTGTAATATTAATAGAGGGTATAGGATTTGGGACAGAGTCTTGATATTTTTCAATTTCTCTCTTTCTCCAATTATTTTTGTTATTTCTATTTCTATTCCCTTCATTAGAGTTTTTATTTCCCCAATTCCTATTAAAATTTCTCCTAAATGGTGGCCTACTATCATTCTATTGTTTATCAGTTTGAGGGTGTGAAGATTCAGCACTATTGTCTTTATTTCTCTCTATTTTGGCTAACCTGTTATTCATCATGTTAAATTTTTTTGTTATTTGGTTGGCCAACTTCTCCATAGGATATTACTTTGTTATTTTTTGCAAATTGAATCCTACCTTCTTGGGATTCTTATTAGGTTGGCTTAGCTCTAGAGAATATGGTTTCATTTTACCACTGTCTAACATATTTATTTCAATTTCTACTACCTTATCCATGCATAAGTCGATAGTAGCTACCTGTTATTGCCTTAATTCATAGTTGAATTCTCTTGGAAATGCATTTTTATAAAAATAGATAGATTGGATGTTGTTTGGCCTTAAGTTAGTAGGGATTTTATTCCTTATTTTGGTGAATCTTCTATTAAAATCACTCATAGTCTCATTCTCTTTCTTTTTCATAGTAGCTAGTTCTGTTAAAAAGAACTGTTCATTTTTTCTCTCTCCATACTTCCTTAGAAAAGTAGTTTCCATTGTAGAAAAATTAGTAATGTCATTATCTGGAAGACTATTAAACCACTCCCTGTCATCCTTTTCTAAGTTTTGAAGATATAATATCAAAACTACATATTCATATTCAATTTCCATGCTATCCATAGCATACAAGAAACTCTTGATGTGGTCTTCCCTTGTTACTACATTATTTCCTTAAAATTTTGGCAAATATTTATGTGCTTTACTGTGGAGGTCATGCAGAACTACAGGTAATCAAAAATACTGATATCAATTGGTTATTCATAATTGGATATTTTAATTATTTGCATTGGAAGGAATTTTCTAATTATTTAAGGGAGGAATATTGACCATATTGACTACTGAGGTAGTTTTAATAGGATTCATAGTAATAATAGCAAGATGAATAACAATAAAATTATTACTAACTATGGGAGGAGTGTCAGTAAAATTATTATCTACAAGAGTAATATCAAAATTTTCTTTAGAAACAAGAGTTATTGGTGAAGAGCTAGAAGGATGGGTTATGAAGCATACCTCTGGATTATAAAATTCTTAAAATAGTTCTCAATCCATTCTCCTTGTTTGCACTAGTACAATATTTTCATTCTTATTGATTTCTTAATTCTTGGGTCTTCACTAGTCATAGTCACCAGCACGGTAAGTGTAGAAAGAAAAGAAGGTTATGTTCAAGATTGTTCAACCTCTCTCACTCTTAACCTCATAGAGTGTACTTCTTGGAAAATGTCTTATTCAAGAAATGGGAAGAAAATATTTCCAAAAAATCCTATGACCATTGAATTATTGGAAACTATGGACATATAGGGGAAATTGACTCAAATAGATTTAAATTAAAACTAGACATTCCTTGTTTATTGTAGGTCAACTATTACCACTAAAAAGATTAAATTTTTTTATTTATTTTTTATTTGTGGAAAAAATCCCAAAATGGATTCCACTTTCGGGTAAGACCCAAGGAGGCAGGGGTATCCATTCCACAAAAAACGCCCAGGGTATGATTAAAAACTTATCATTGGAAAGAATATTCAGATTCAAGATTTGATCTCTAGCAACAGTTTTGTATTATTTTGGATATTTTTCTTGTATCATTGAAGGTATGTCATACCAAAAGAAAACCCTGCTTCCAAGTAGTATTATAGGTTGTAGAGGACCTGCCTCTTTAACCTAGGAATAGAGTTTTATATTATTCTAGATAAACTAGGTATGGTAAGGAAACCCTTGAGGTAAACTTAAAGATATGTCAGTTATGTTCATGCTCATCCAGATAAAAATATGTAAAAATTATATTTTCTTGATCAATATTGCTTCTAACTGTTCAATAATGCCTTATGTGTATGACCGATGCCTTAATCCTTTGGGATATTGTAGCAAGATTTTATAAAAATTCATTGTAACATAAAGAAAGGGGAAGGAAAGAATTGATTCAATTATGTTCTATTCAATATCATAATAAGAATAATAGGTTATCAATTAAATAAACATCCACTCACTTTCAAATAATGTAATATGTAAAGGAGACACACACAAGACTATACACATATATATGATAGAGAAAAAACCTAGAATTGTATTGATATCAAATGCTATTACATGAAGAACTGGCTTGAATTTCCATTGAGCTATTTAAAATATTAAAACAATAAATATCCTCATTCAAATGATGTAACAAGGGTCTTTCACTCTCCCATTCCAATCTGGTAATAGTTGAGTCTCTGGACATCTGGCTTAATATCTTGGAAATAATATCAGTTTCTTGAGCACTTCTCTATCAAAACCTACACAATAATGAGAAGAATAAGAGATGGAAAAAAAGGAAAGAAATGTGGGAAGATACAACAAAAAGTAACAGGGCACCCAAGTATACCTCTTACTAAAAATATGCTATGCAAAATATTCATGTAGATCTTGGCTATAGCAACTCCTTATATAGCCTTGGATGCCTTAGATATGTTGTAACTGTTTGAATCTGAGACTTACACTTGTCATACTATCATATATTTGATTTAGTTGGAATATATGAAAACTATATTGAGCTATTTTAATTCAAAAAATATATATTTTGGTTACTATAGAGTCCTTAAAAGTTTCAAAAATATGGCTTACAATTGTATGACATTTTAATTATGGACTAGTCCCTTGGTCAACAATTTCCTTTTATGTAGTGGGTCCCTCTGTACTTGGGCCAATTTTTGGCGTTTTATCTTTTTTTGTGGTGGTTCATTCTTTTTCTTTATCCCCTCTAGATAAGTTCACCCCAAATAAATTGGTTATGTGCTCCCAAGCCTCGTCACAAAAATATGTTGCAGTAATGATTGTATATTTAATACATAACAACTTATTGGCATAATTTTTAAATGTAGATTCATTGTCTTATGAAAACCTGATTAAAATTCACACTATTTTTGCCAAGTTATTAAGTTGTTGAGATAATTTCATTTCATACTTTTCATAACACTCAAATTCTTCTACTCTTTTCTAATTAGCTCATCTACATTTTTTGCTGACAACATTTCTTCAGTTTGTATAGAGACCTGTTTCCTTTGATTATCTATTTTTGCAGTCCAATGTTCCATATCGTAGAGGAAATTCTCCCAATAAGGCTTCTCTTGGAGGTATGTATTCAACTTGATAAAATTTTGCTGACAATCATAACTTTTTCCCTTCGAGTTGATTACTTGTTTGTCACATAGTAGACTATATTTTTCTTTGCAATTCATGTAGGCTAGTTTTAGGGTTGTTACTCTTTGATTTATGTTTCATAGAAGTGTATTTGTATTATTTGGTCAAATTCATGAAATCAAAAATGTATTTAAGTATCATGACCAGTGATTTTACTTTTCATTTCAATTTTGTGATCAACACCATTTTATAGTGCTTGATAAAATTAGTGGTGTTAGCTTATATTTCAGTCTATGATGGTTGTGTTTGTTCCTGAAGTTCACTGCAGCTTATCATTTTCTACTTGTAATTGATCCAATTTATCTTTCAACTCTTTGTTCTCTTTCAAGAGTAAATCTCTTGCATTCTCTTGGATGTGTTTTCTAGTCTTGTATAACTCCGCTAGAGCTCCAAACATACCTACATCCTTGTAGGCCCAAAATGGCCACATCCTTAGTAAAATTTTTGAAAATATCTTCTAAGGCATGAAGATGCTCCCAGACGCTCAAGACATAGTGTATTTCAGAGTGGGCCAATGCAAGATGCTCCCATCCACTCAACACTTAGTGTTTTCTCACAGTAGCATAAGAAGGTGTTCCACGCCACTCAATATTTAGTGCATTTTGTAGTGGCCCAACATAGATTTTCCAATCCACTATCAAACCAAGGCAAAGATGACATCAACATTCTTTTTAGAGTGGATTGGTGAACATTCCTATCCTGCGCATTAAAATGACTAAGTATTGAAGATGTTCTATGCCACTGAGTTCCACATATATTTTAGAGAATATTGGTGACATGCTCTACACCGCTAAAGCAGGAGATCAAAATGCCCAAAAAGAGGTGCAAGGGAGTAGCACAGTGCAAAGTGATATTTTACACTGTTTCTTGAGCGGATTGGCGACATTCTCCATTTCACGATCAACTTGGGTCAAAGCTTGAAGAGTGAATATCGAGGAGTGGATTACAACATATGCTCTACGCCATGGATGTGAAAGGGAAATAAAGCAGTTTGAAGAATTAAGTGAGTGGATTGGTGACATGCCACATTCCTCTCAATACTTAGTGTATTTTTTATAGATGCTCCACACCGCTGGCCAAAGCAGTCCAAGCTGATGTCAACATTATTTTTAGAGTGGATTGGTGATATGTTCTATGCCACTCATATGTAGAGCATTATTAAATTTTAATCATTGTCATTCACAAAGTGCATCAACGGTGGAGATCATGTTGATATTTTCTTAAGTATACAAAGGTGAATTCTTGGCAAATGAGAACCATTTGGTTTGAGAAGGTAGATGAAGCATCGATGGAGCCAAGAACCAAGAACCTGGGTAGTTGTAGATCTACGATAGGAGGAAGTCCTCAAGAAATATAAATGGTTTAGATCTTGTTTCTAACATCCTAGAGTCTAACTACCATTATAGAACAAGCAAGTTGTAGAGCCGAGCTGCCATGGCGCATCGAGTGGATTTCTCAAAACTTGCAGGTGAATGAAATTATTCCACCATAGCATTTTGTTGATCTGGCACGATCTAATACTTGTAATGTTCCACATTTTTCTTTCATTTTATAAACTATATATAGAGGTTGAACCCTCGATTTTCAGGGTTGGCTTTAGAGTGTTTGTTTGCCCTATTGTGTAACATATTTTGCAAATTAATGGAAGGAGCATTACTTGGATTTTTGACTCAAGAACTATCATCTTCGATATATTTGTTAAGAGGTTCAAGTTGTGAATTGCATTTCTGTCAATGCTATTATGGTTAGTTCATTCCAATTGATATTGGATTACTAGTTGTGAAGCAATTGAAATATTTTCATAGTTAGATTTGTGCTTGCAAGAGGTTTATTTCTATTAAATCTAGATACTAATCTATTATGCTAAATTGGATTGTTAGTATTGTGGATGTTGAAATTACTTCTTGTAGCATATCTCTGCTTATTATTTCTTGTATGAAGATTACTTTGTTTTGGGTGTTGCTAATCTTGAGTGTGGGACACTGGAAATAATTTGCTAAAAGGTTTTCCCTATGGATGCCTATGCTATTAGATCTATTTGGCCATTGTTTTAATCATAACTTCTTAACCCTAAAACCTTTTCTAACCCTATTTCTTAAAACCATTATTGAGCTTAATTGAGTCAACACTCTTTCAGTTGAAAAGGAACCAACCTACTCTAGAGGTTGGGATAGAGTAATCTTTAGTCCATCCAATGTTGAATTCTGAGTTGTGACTAGCGGGTGTAAGCCTAATCAAAAATTTGGAAGATAGACAGTTGCAATATCAAGTTTACTTGATGTCAATTCAGATCCCAACAATTTTGGCACGCCCGGTGGGACCTATTTACAAGAAACACTAAAACCCATATTATTCTTTATTGTCTATATTTTTCCTCGAAGGAATCAAGATTTGGTGAATTGTCTTGACCTTGTTAAGCGGTGAGCAGAAAATTCACCTGGTGACTCCTTGGCCTACGAAACCAAGAAATTATCCCTGTAGCTTGTAGTATTTTCATGAATACTAGGGCATCCACAAGGAATAACCCATAATCCTTTTTCTACTACGAGCTCCCTTTTAGAGGGTCTACTATCATAAGGGATTTAAATCAATATTTTCATTCATATGAAACTCCCCCTAAGGTACATCTTGTAGTACCCCCAAGGCCACCTCCAATAGGAAATACACCTAGGAACATGGCCCAAAACCAAAATCAAAATGCAGTTCCAAATCAGCCCTTACAAAAGTATCCTAGCTGGAATACAATTGGTCCCCTTAGACTGGCCCATATGCATGACATCCCTCAGGCTATGTCTAAGGCCATTCCCACCTATGATGGATCTGGTAAAACTACATATGAACATTGCCAAGATATTATGAATCTGGTAGCAATCCACAACATAAAAAATGAGGATGTTATTGTCAGAATCCTAGCCCTATCCTTTAGAGGAAAGATTCTGCATTGGTTTAGGAACCTAGAAGACAATACCATTACCTCATGGGTAGATTTAGTAGAACCCTTTGTGGAATAATTCAATGAGTCTATTGATCATTTTTCCCTCCTCATTCAATTCACATCCATACAAAAGCATCAGAAATAGACTATTTTAGACTTCAACTTGAGGTTCAGTAGGACTTGGAAGAGGATTCCCTCAAAATATAGGCCAACTTCAACCCTTGCTTTCATATATTATATTAGAGCCCTCAGATCAGAGTCAAATCTATAAACCCAAAAATCTAAAGTATATACCTTTCCACAGGTTTACAATGTAATTGTCCATGCTAAAAATATCCTCATTAATGTGGGAAGGCTCCCCCTCTAAAGTTGTGTTGCCCTACAATTTGGAAACCCCCAATATCCAAAGTCAAGAAGATACATCATCTTATATGGATCCTCCTCATTTATCATCTTCATTTTCATAGATGACCCCCATTCCTCACTCAAAAGTATCACCTAATGTAGTTCCCTTCCATCCACTTCCTTCTTAGATACCCCAAGAATCCTCTATGCTCCTTGATATCCAGAATACTTTGAAAAATCTCAGCAACAAGATGAATTCAATGGAGAAAAGAGATATAGAGAGATCTCAACAAAGGATATTTTCTTATGCCAACAAGGATCAAATACCCAGTCCCAAAAATAGCACCAGGGTCAAAGTAAATGTGATGCAAGAAGATCCAGAATGTTCTTCGAAAACAAGTCTAGTGAATGTATGGTGTCTGGTGTGCAATGATCCCCATGACTTAGAATCATGTGTTATGTACCAACACCATGTACAATAGGCTATGGAGAATGCAGAAAGAAATAAGAAAGGAAGAGTGAATATGCTCTAGAAACCAGATCAGATCATGGTTGGAAAATATCTTGATGAGGATGGACCTATTTCTGTCATGACAAGGTCAGGAAAGAAGATAATGTAGGTTGATCCACAAAATATGGGTCAATTTTAGGTCCCCTCTCAAAATAAGAAGGATCCACCTACCCAAAGCAGTGATACATTCCCTATCCCCCAGGCCAATAAAAAGAGAGACATGGTCCCTAAAGGCCAATAAAAGGAAGTCAGTTTTCCCAAGAGGTTTGAGAAGGAAAATTAGGGAGATAGAATGAGATCCAATAATGAAGCCCAAGAGAGGCTTAGATTCCCCTCCATTACCAAGAGGCAGAGAATTGAGGCCACACAATAGTATAAGAGAAAGTATGGTGAGCCAAAGAGAAGGTCTAAAAGACCCACCTCTACCAAGTCAGAGTATAACATTGTGGAGGAAATGAAGAGAATACCTTCCAAGGCTAGCTTATATGATACCCTCTTCATTCCTAGCCAAATGGACCTGCTGAAATCTTCTTTGAACAAATATCCACAAGAAAAGTAGGCTACCACAATCCTCAACATGCCCTCTAGGAAAGACAAGATGTATCCTGCTACTTTAAAGAACAAGCCCCCTCCCTTTTACATTTCTCTAAGGATGGAAGGGTGGATTATCTGCAACTGCATGATCAACTCAGGGGCTTCCACCATAGTTATGCCCAAAGTAGTATGCGAGGAGATGGGGATGGAATATACCAGATCCTACCCTAGAGTTCTATAGTTAGATGGGACACCAGTGAATATAGTGGGAGTAATAAAATATGTTCTAATGAGGCTACATAGAGCTCCGGAGGTAACCATCATGCAAGAAATAGTGGTGGTGGATCTAGAGCCTTATTTTGGCTTGTGCCTTTCAAGAGAATTCACTGCCAAATTGGGAGGATGCATGTACATGGATTATTCTAGCATGGTGATCCCCTTCAAAGGAAAGAGGATAAGAATAACACTAGAGAAGCCTATGTCTTATCATATTGAAAAAATTGAATAAGACATGTGTAATCTCACTCCTCTAGATGAATTTGAACTAGTGGATAGTTTTGAAGAGCTAGAGATTGAAGATGAGCTACCTTTCATAGAGGATTATAGTCAATTTGGGATAGGTATGGGCACATATAGCATTTCCATAGAGATAGAGAAAAGAATACCTATTATATCTAATCAGTACCTAAGAGAAATAGAAACCTGGACCATGCACTTTGATGGTGCAAGATGCAAAAATGGTGTTGGTGTTGGTGTCCTATTATAGTCCCAATCAAAAGGGACAAAGAGTTTCGTGTATAGGATGACATGGTTATGCACTAACAATGCAAAATATGAGGCTTTATGCCTTGGGCTAATGCAGGTTGAAAGCATGGGCATCAAGATATTGAATATATATGGTGACTCTAAATTGATTGTCAATCAGGTAAGAGAGAGGTGCAATAGTAAGCATCATTACCTGAAGGTATATAGGAATAGGGTATGGGATTTGATGGAATCCTTTGATGCCCTAAATATTAATTTTGTTCCCATAAGATAGAACACCTTGGATGATTCCTTGGTAGTAAGGGGAGCTAATTTCAACCCTTCTGCAGATATAGGAGTTACAAAATACAAAGGGATCAAAATGATTTTCAGGCCTACAATACCAGACAAGTAGATTTTTTGTAAAGTTTTTGAAAGTGACAAACAGGTCATTGATTTCCTGGTGAGAGAAGCCTGTCTATCTACCATTCAAGAGGAAAATATAGAAGAAATAGACCAACAAGATGTCATCCAACTTAAGAACAATCATATACCTAGAGGGTTGGTTACTCTAGAAAGCTTGTTTGACAATGAAGATAGGAAAAAGATCAAATCCATGGAAATCAATGAAAATATCTACAAAGAAATTGAACTTGAAAAGGAAAAGAAGCTCAAAGTTGGAGTCTGATGTTCTCTAGAAGAAGAGGAGGATATCAAAGCTCTATTCCTAAAATACCAATATATTGTCTCTTGATCATATGAGGTCTTAAAGTATATGACAAGAAGGCCATCCAACATACAATTGAGCTAGAACCTAATGCAAAACCCTTCAGGCAGAAAAATAGGCCTGTAAATCTAAAAATCGAAGAAACATTGAGGGAAGAATTATTGAAGCTACTGAAGTCTAAGATCATATATCCAATCAAGCATTCAACCTGGGTATCTAACTTAGTACCGGTAAGGAAGAAGAATGGTGACATCCTCTTGTGTGTAGATTTTAAAAACCTCAATAAAGTGTCATTAAAGGACCACTACCCTCCCACAGATCAATAAAATCTTGCAGATTGTGGTAGGAGCATAGAGGTTCTCACTATTATATGAATTCTCTGGCTACAACCAAATTTGGGTGAAAGATGAATATCAGTTTAAAACAACATTCACCACCAAATGGGGCACTTTTTCCTATCAAAGAATGCCTTTTGGGCTATCTAACGCATGAGCCACTTTCCAAAGAGCAATGGATTATGCCTTTGGAGATATGATCAACAAGGTCATTCTAATCTAATTAGATGACATGACTATTTTCTCCCATAACAAGCAAGACCACCAGGAACATTTAGAGTAAGTATTTCAGAAGTGAAAATAATTTAGCATCTCTCTTAATCCTAAGAAGTTATTTTTTGCATTTCATGAGGGAAAGTTGTTAGGCCATGTGGTCTCCAAAGAAGTTATGGCCATTGATCCAGATAGAATCAAATTCATCCTTGCTCTTCCACTACCCATTAATAAGAAAGATTTACAGTCCTTCTTTGGTTAGATAAAAATTTTCAAAAAATTCATCTCTGATTTTTCTCAGAAGGTGAAGCCTATCTTGGAACTGATGAAGAAGAATGTAGATTTTAAATGGACTAAAGTGAGAAAGCAAGATTTTGAAATCATAAAGCAATCCATTGCTACAACTCTAGTACTAGTCAACCCAGACTTCAATAAATATTGCATTCTTTATGCTTATGGATATGAAGAGAGATATGCATCAGTGCTCACCTAGAAGAATGATGAAGGAGTAGAACATCCCATATTCCTTTGGAGCTAGACTCTTCATGAATATCAAGTCAAGTATAATTCTATTGAGAAACAAGTATTTTCAGTAATGAAGTCATTGAAAAAATTCAAGTAATACTTGGTTCAAAGTAAAACCCTGGTCTATGTGGTTCACCCGGATGTGATAAGTTTCATTTTACAAGGTGAACTAGGAGATAAAAGAGTTGGTTGGATTACCAAGATCCAGGAATATGATGTAGAAATTTATCCTACCAATATGGTCAGAGGTAGAGTACTATACCAAGGTTTGACAAAAACAACGGTTTTAGTAGAAGTGATAGCTTGTTAGTCAACAAGATAATATCAGACTGAAGAACTACAGTTAGGATAGTTAGACTAGGTGGATCAGATGACCAAATAATTTCTAAATAGAGTGTTTTCCTCTAATATTAATCCATAAAAGAGAAGAAGAATAGGCTTCAGGCTTTGAAATATGTCCTATTTCCAGAAGGTCTATACAAGATAAACCTTGATGGAGTCCTCCTAAGATGCTTAAGAGATGATTAGAAACAAAAGGTCATAGAGGATTTCCATGGGGGATTATTTGGAGGACATTTCTCAAGAAGAGTCATAGCTTTGAAGATCATTAGGTTAGGCTATTACTAGCCTACCATATTTGCTAACACCTTCAAAGTTACAAGAGCTTGTGATGAATGCTAGTGATATGTGGGAAGAAAAGGGAATGCATCCTTCCCCCTCAAGCCAATTCAAGTTTAAGAACCTTTTTAGTAATGGGGGTTGGACTTCATAGGGTTTATCAATCTAAATTTCTCAACTGGGAACAAGTACATTCTAACTGTCACAGATTACCTCACCAAATGGGTAGAGGTAATTCCCACAAAGAAATCAGACCAAGAGGTGGTAATAGACTTCATGGAAATATTAATCACAAGGTTTGGTGTCCCAAAAGATTTAGTGAGTGAAAATGGACCATCATTCATAGGATCTAAATATATTGAGTTTTCCAATAAGTATGGCATCACTATAAAAATACCTCTAACTACTGATGAGGCCTAGAAATACCTCAATCATAGCATGTTTTGAACATTAAAACTGCCTAAAAACTCTTGTGTTTAATCTGATATGCTAGTTAAGTTGATTGAATATATTATGTATTAACTTTTTGCATGATCAATGTGTTAGAAATACTATATTATGATTTTTTACAATTTTTGCATAGTTTTATGTTACTTTGTCATGACTTGCTAAATGAGAAGTATGATTAGGTTGATAGCAACACTTCACTAGTTTTGTTTTGATGTGTTTCAAGCATTTGTTTATCTAAATCTAGAAAATAGTGCAAACAAACTGTTATTGTGCAGAAAAAATAGGTTTTCCAATGTAAATTCTAGCTAGCTACCAATGAATGGCAAGGCATGGAATTCACACATGGAGAGAGATGAAGGCTATTGCAATCTGATCCTGAGAGCTAACCCACCTAAGAAATGTAGATGAAATCACTTGAAGATCACACAGTTGTTCATTTCGAAGATCTTTGAAATGAGCAGACATCTTTGGAATGAGAAATAAAGTCTCTTCGAAATGAGCGGACATCTTCGAAATGAGAAATACAGTCTCTTCGAAATGAGTCACTTATCTTCGAAATGAGAACATAAAGTGCTTTTTGAGTTGACTAATTTCTAATGATGGAAAAATGGAAAGAAGGTTGAAAATGTTAAGGGAAGATATCTCCCATCTGACTTTGTCGTCCTTGCCGTCCAAAGCCACCATTCATGGAAAAAATCAATTTTGGTCCTCTTCTAGGATAAACCTAGGAAATGCTGCAACACAATAGGAATAAATATGTAAGATAGAAATGATATATTCTTAGTTTTTAATTAGATTTTAGGATATCTATAAATAGATAGCTCCCGTCCAGGTTGAGATAAGACTGGTAGGGGAAAATAAGCAAGAAGGATAATAATAAGAAAAATGACTATTACAGTCCTGCAACAGGGTTTTTAGCAACAATATTGTAATTATGTTTTTGAATCAATAAAGTGCACTATTTTTATTCATATTGTTCTGAATGAGTGTGAGTAAGATCTAGAGAGAGAAAAATACTCATATCTTCTTCTGGACAAGGAGTCTGGCCACTTACAGACCTAGGAGGAGGACTAACAACAGGTTTGTATTCTGATTTTGCTGCAACAGAATAAGTTGTAAAACTTGTTATTTCATTTCCTTGTAAACAACTAACAATATTTGCAATATTAGTTTATTTCATGATTAGGATGATCTTGTGATTAATGATAGGTTTGGTTGTAATATATATTTTTAGAAAGCTTTCAAATTACTGTAGATTGTCATTTCCAAAATTTACTATTTTTTGTAATTTACTGCATTTTGTGTTTTGCTGTCAACCCCTGCACAGAAGATTGACAACCTTCTGTAATAGAGCATTGATATGACTCAATTTACATGTTATAATTAGGTTTCCATTACTACAAAATTAAATAGACTTCCTTTCTATAATCATAATTAGATTTCTAATTCTGCAACTGTAACTAGGGAGTTATTTTTGCAACATAATTAGATTTCATTATGTAATTGTAACTAGGATTTCATTTCTACATTTAGTAATTAGTTTCCATTCCTGCAATTATATTAAAGTTCAATTTATGCAATTTAGAGATAAAAATGTCCTAAATCCCCCACATAATTGATTTCACCAATAAGACTTGTTGCTCCCAAATGACCTAAGTTATAGCCCTATTCACTCCTTCCGTAAATAGCCTTGTACACTACCATGGATTGACAAATTCATTGAGAATTAATTATGTGCATAATGACAATGCATCAACTACTACCCCCAAAGGAATGGAGTAGCAGAATCAACTAGCAAACATCTACTAAGAATCTTGAGAAGATCATTAGAGGTAACAAGAGAAGTTGGCACCTACTGCTGGAACAAGATATATGGGCAAATAGGAACACCATCAAAAGCTTCATTAAGATCTCCCATTATTCCTAAGTATATGGCAAAGAGGTAGTATTGCTAGTTCACTTGGAAATTCTAGCCCTCAATTTTATAAGTACAAAGAATGAGTCTAAGTAGAATCTAGTTGAAACCAGGTTAACACATTACAACTAGAAGAGAAAAGGACTCAGGTATATAAGGGTTTCCAAAAGCATTCATTTGATATCAAGGCATGGTTTGATAAGAAAGTAAAAATTATAGAGTTCAAAGTTGGAGATTTTGTACTTAGGTGGAATGTAGAAAGAGCTAAGATAGGGCACCATCAAAAGTTTGATTACTTCTGGGATGGTCCTTTCAAAATAGTAGAGGTTAAGGAGACCAATATTTTCTAGCTTGAATATCTTGAAGGAAACATGCAGTTGATACCAATCAATGGTTTCCATATTAAAATCTACTTTGATTGAGCTAAGTTCATTGTAATATATGTACATATTTTTGTATCATATATATTTTTCCTTTACTTAAAAGTTTTCATTTTGGAAAAAGTGTTAAAAAGAGAAAAATTTGTTTTGAAAAAATTAAGTTACAAGTTGCAAAATAAGCTAAGGCGACAGAAGAATACAACATGGTTCCATGCCGCTCTCAAATAAACTAAGATGGTAGTAGAATACCACATGTGTTCCTTACCACTCTTAAATAAGCTAAGGAGGTAGTGGATCACAACATGTGTTTCATTCCATTGGAGTTTGTGACCATTCTAGAGTGAAAATTAGACACTTTTTCTACACCACTCTTCAAAGAATAAATAGCCATGAGTTGCAACGTGAGTTTCCTGTGCCACTTTGAAGGAAAGAAATATGATGAATGGTGCTATAGGTTTAGCAAAGTGCTTTATACCATAACCAATTAGTGATCGACATAACGTCCTCAGTCACCAAGATGTATGCATTCGAATTGAAAAGCATGCAAACAGATAGTTTATCGTAGTGGCCACATTAATGGTGAAAAGTGTACATGTGGTAACATTTAAGAGTATCTAAAGTACAAAGCTCATTCATTTGGTAAAATCAATGTCTACCTAGTAGAAAGATTAGGGGAGTAGTAAAGCACTGTTTACAAATACTAGAGAAAGAACGCTTTGAGACTTTTCACAGAAAATGGCATCCAAAGAGACCCAGGACGTAGAGCCATCAACAAATGAAGAGCTAGGCAATTACATTGACAAAGAAGAAGCAATGGCTAACACTATACTAGTTCTCATAGAGATAATAAAACTTAGGAAGAACATCAATGATAAATATCAAGGGGAAAAAACTTAATAGTCCAAGATAAGGAAGGTATCAAGGCCATTTACTTCGACTGGCCAAATTTCCTTGCCAAACAAATGCATGAGAAATTGGTAAGGATGAAAAGGAATTCAGAAGCTCCTTATTTTTAGCATTGTCCAAACTTGATCTATATGTTCTATGGTACTGTAAGGTATATGATACCCTAGATTCTAGTGAAAGAGAAAAATGATAAGGAATACTGTATCCCTGTATATTATTGGACTGCTCACTTGAGGAACACAAATTATTTTTATAGGTTTAATATGGAATTCCTAGGACTAGATTTCAAACTTATATATGGAAAATGCCCTAGATTACCACCTCTGACTAAAGAATTGTTAAGATTACAAAACACCGAAGAAGGGGACTGGTATGTTTTCATAGAGGGCATGATTATCAAATTTTTTTGCTTCACTGGTAAGCCTTTTTACTGTCCCATTTTGTCGCTAATAGATTGTTGGCCCTAGAATATTTGAGGCAAGAAAATTTCATTAATATGAATTATGGCTCTGGTAAGAAGAGGAGATGTTTTTTGACTTAATGTAATGTCGACGATATAACTATTTTTATAAAGGATCAGGGAGAAAAAATCACTCAGTATTTGGATAAGCTTAACTTATTTTACATCCCACAAAGGTGGAGATATGACCCAGATGACAAGTTCCTAAAGAATAATATTTCCCTTAATGGAGAGAAGACCCACAAGTTTGAAAAGACCTCAAGGCCTCATTTTTAATAGGGGATGAGTAACAAATAAAACACCCCATTAGATTGGAATGTTGCCAAAATGGAACAACTTCCCTCGTGGCTAGAATTCTATGAGCAAATAGTTGATTTTGATCCAAATAGCAATGAAAGCCATAAGTTAAAGGAGTCTAAGATAAAATATCTTGAAAATAAGAAGAATTGGGATGAAGGAAAAATCATAGACTAGTGGGGAATGAGAGTATAGACTAGCAAAAATAAATCTAGATTCGGATGAGTAATAGACGATGAGTTTTCTAAGAGATTTGACAAGAACATAAAAAATTAGAAATCAAAAGACCCTAAGAATATAGTACTAATTTATAAGAAAACACAACCAGGGATAGATTCTCCTTCCCCACCTTCACAAGAGGAAACTCAAGAGGTATGGACTGACACTCAATTAGCTGCTACTAAAGTTCCTAAAATATTTGAGCCCTCAATAGAACAATTGGAGAAATAACTTATAGGAGACCAACTAATGAGTAAAATGCATTATTATGATGATAGGTCAATAAACATAGAGGTCATTTAAATAGTTAGTAGGCCTAAGAACCTAGCCTTGGGTGGAGAGCTTCCTGAGGCTGATATAGATTGGAATAAAAAAGATGAAGACTTTGTGTTTACACTAGTGAGTTTCACTACCACAACCACAATTGCACCAAAATCTATTACTAAAGATGTATTATAGGAGGGGACTTTTGAGGAAGATACAAAGAGTGCCAAATCGATAGTATTTCAAGTTTTTATATGAAAATCCAAAGATGCACTAGAAGAGAACTAGAAGGAGGTTTGCAAGAAATTAAAAATAGATAGAGGAAACCCCTGTTTCAATTACTGAGTTGGTACAAAAAATGCAACACCAAAGTGCAGAGGTGGTTCTAGAACATCCTACATATATAGGTGAAGGTACTATTACTATCCCTTCTTCTCCTTTTCCTCATATTTCCCTAGAGAAATATCCTTCCCCTTATAAAGGAAATAGTGAAACAAATGTGCCCTCTACCCCTTATAATTCACCACCTATCTCATTAGCAAATACAGAGGGCCAATCCAATACATCCTCCATATTCACTTAAAATTATAGTTTTATCATCCCCAGTCATTCCACCTTTCCCATTGCAACCTCTAACATCATCTAAAACACAAATTGTTTCATCCACACTCATTCACCCTTATTTTTGTTTCATTTTAGTTCCCATGTCTTTCCCCATTGCAACCACAAAAATAGTCACAGACTCAACTATGGTCACTACCAATATGTCATCATCCACTGTTGAATATGCCCTTCCATATCTTATAGCTTCTTCCCCTCCTACAAGTTATCCCATATTGGATTCTTTGTAAAAGAAGGATTTTTCTCAAAAGATTTAAGATTTTTGGGCAAAGAAGCTGTCCAAACCTTAAAAAAGAATGGCTATGAAAAAGAGCACAATGTTTGTTGACCCAGTCACAAGGCAGAGAGCTCTAGATCCATTATTCCTTTGGTGAGTAAGCCTAAAATAGAGATGATTGTGCAATAATATCACCTATAGGAATATACTGAAGACATTGAGCAACTACCTATTGAAGATGAACTGGTCATAGCAAAATCTCACTTAGAGACTTTCTATGTCAAGATTGATATATACAAGGAGAAAGTTGGAAAGTTGGAGCAAAAAATAGAAAAATTGGAGAAGATCATCAACAACCAAAAGTAGGTAGAAAAAGCTATCAGGAATGAAGTGAAAAGTTGGCAAAATAAATTTCAAGAGGCCATTAAGCTCAAATATCAAGTTGAGGAATAGAAAAATAAAAATGAGGAACATGCCAAGGAAATACAGGACTTGAAGCATCAGATTCAATTGGAAAAGGCCAAGTCCTCAGGTTTCACAAAAGTAGGAGTGAAGAAGGTAAGAAAATATCTTTAGTTTGAAGTTTTGGAGGAATGCTCTAAAATCCAACCCATTATAGATTATATGGATGATGCTAGCCATTTGCTCTAGAATACTCAAGAAGACCTAGACAAGTTCACTCAAGAGATACAACCCATGGTTGTTCCAACAGAATAAATCTACAAAATGTTAGATAGTAGGCTTAGTGATACTACTAAACCAATCCCCAACAAGGAATAGAACATTCCTAGATTGGCTACAAGAGTCATAGTGAAGAAGAATAGATTGCTTCAGAAGGCTTGGTTACTATATGATAAAGTGGAAAACATAATTCGAGATGTGGTGGACATTAACTAGGAAATGAATCAATATGGCTTTGGAGGACTTTGGCTTGAGAATACTACTCTGTTATCAAAAAAGAAAATCAAGAAGAGTGTAGTTTCTAGCAACCAACATGAATCTAAAGTTGATGTCTAGAAGGAGCCAATCCATCAAGAACAAGTCTCCAAGATGATAATTGATTTAAATAGACTTAGATATTTGATGGAGGACATGGTGAACAAGGGAAGCTCCACAAATTATGAGGATACTTCTGAATTGGGGTTTATTCACAAGCATTTTAAGGAGACTCCTAACCCTTTTGAAGTAGTTTGGAACCAAGCCTTGCAGAATCTTAAACTGATGATCCAATTGTTTGGGACAAAACTTGAGAAAAGGGATAAGGAGCAAGACTCACCACAAGAAGAAGATGCTGACCAAGAGTAGGAAGGCAATGGTTAGGAAGAAGCTCATTAGGAAGGGAAGGAACCAAATAGGGTTACTGAAGACCTTCAAGAGGCACAAGTGTAATTTTTTTTTTGTTTTTAACATTTTTGTAGTCATGAAAAAGTGTTGTATATTAGTTTTTTTTTATCCTAACACTGTCAGAAGACAAAAATAAAAGCATGATGCCAAAGAGTAGAGAATGAAGTTTTTGTGAAGTTATTCATATAATTTTGATGAGACTTATAAGAGAGAGCGTATCTCTATTTTTTCTTGACAATTGAGCAGTTTTGAAGGAGCGACGAATATCATTATTTCTAGTATGATCTCCATATGAATCGTTATCCTCTAGGTATCTTCACAAAGTTTTTAGAGGTTAATGGCCATATAGAAATTATTCTATGAAGTTTTTCTCAAATATTTGTATTTTTTGACTCCTAATGCCTAATGGATTAGACTTTGAGTTCATTGGATTTATAAGAAAATCCACCCGAGAGGCACCAGAATGTAGGCCCAAAATGGTCACATCCTTAGTAAAAATTTTGAAAATATTTTCTAAGGCATGAAGATTCTCCCAACCACTCAAGATGTAGTGTATTTCAGAGTGGACCAGCATAATATGCCCTCATTCACTCAACACTTAGTGTTTTATCACAACAACATAAGCAGGTGTTCCATGTTGCTCGATATTTAGTGCATTTTGTAGAAACCCAATGCGAATGTTCCAATCCATTGTCAAACCAAGGTAAATATGACATCAACATTATTTTTAGAGTGGATTGGCACACATTTCGATCATGCACACTAAAATGACTAAGTATTGGAGATGTTCCACATCACTGAGTTCCACGTCTATTCTAGAGTGGATTGGTGACATGCTCTATGCCACTGGTCAAAGAGGTCAAAATTTCCAAAGAGAAGTACAAGGGAGTGACACAATGTAAAGTAAAATTTATATTTCTTGAGTGGATTAGTGACATGCTTCATTGTGCAGTCAACTTGGATCAAAGCTCGAGGAGCAGAAATCAAGGAGCGGATTACAACACATGCTCTATGCTACTGACATGAAAGGAAAATAAAGCAGTTTGAATAATTAAGTGAGAATCCTGGAAACACAGTATAGTTCACTCAATACTTAGTGTATTTCCATAGATGCTCCATGCCACTGGCCAAAGCAGTCCAAGTTGATGTCAACATTCTTTTTAGAGAAGATTGGCAACATGTTCTACGTTGCTCGTCTGTATAGCATTATTAAAGTTTAATCGTAGTCGTTCATGAACTGCATCAATGGTGGATATCATGCTAACATTTTATTGAGTATACAAAGGTAGATTATTGGTAAAATAGAACCATTTGGTGTGAGTGGGTAGACAAAGTGTCCAAGGAGCCAAGAACCAAGAACCTGGCTAGTTACAAATCGATGGTAGGATGAAATCTGAAAGAAATGTAGATGGTTAAGATCCTATTTCTAACAGCCTAGAGTCTAATTACCATTACAAAACTAGTAAGTTACAGAGACAAGATTCCATGGCATGCAACATCGAGTGGATTTTCCAAACCTTACACATAAATAAAATGATGCCAATACAATAGTCTGCTAATATGGCACGATCTAAATCCTTGTAATGTTCCACATATTTTCTTTCATTGTAAAACTATATATAGAGGCTGAACCCTCAATTTTTAGGGTCAGATCTAGAGTGTTTTCTTTTCCTACTATGTAACATATTTTACAAATTAATGGAAGGAATATTACTCATATTTTTGACTTAAGAATTGTTACATTTGATATATTTTTTAAGAGGTTCAAGTTGTGAATCACATTTCTATAAATGCTATTATGGTTAGTTCATTCCACTGATATTGGATTACTAGTTGTGAAGTAATTGAAATATTTTTATAGTTAGATCTGTGCTTGTAAGGTTTATTTTTGTTAAATCTAGATACTGATCTATTCTTCTAAATTGTATTGTTAGTATTGTGGATGTTGAAATTACTTCTTGTAGCATACTTTGCTTATTATTTATTGTATGAATATTACTCTATTTTGGGTGTTGCTAATCTTGAGTGTGGGACACTGGAAATAATTTATTGAAATATTTTTTCTATGGATGCCTATGCTGTTAGCTCTATCTGACCACTTTTTTACTCATAACTTTTTAAACCTAAACCTTTTTCTAACCCTATCTCTTAAAACCATTATTGAGCTTAATTGATTCAACACTCTGTCAGTTGAAAAGGATCCAATATACTCTAGAGGTTGGGCTAGAGCAATATTTATTCCATATAATATTGAGTTCTAAGCTATGACTAGTGGGTGCAAGCCTAATCAAAAAGCTGGGATAGATAGTTGCAGTTTCAAGTTTACTTGATGTCAATTTGGATCCCAACAATCCCCTATTCCAGGATCAACTTCAATTGCAGTCAAGATATCTTGCTTGGGGATGGTAATCCTAGCTGTATTTAGGGGATATTTTTCTACATGGATGATTCTCATTGGATCCTTTCCTTCTTCCATGGCTTATAGTTGTCTTTCATCAAAATTATCAATCAAAATATTTTCTTCTGCTCTAACCAAGCTGATACTTTTTATAACAAGGTCAATTTTAGTCTTTACTTTCTTATGTTTAGGGAACTTGGAGGGGCTTGGCACGCTAACCTAGTGTTCTCTAAGAAGAATTATCAAGCCTCCAACCTTTTCAATTTTATTTTATGTAAAGGATAATATTTTCTTCTCCTTGTTGTCTATCATGAAAGCTTTTGGTATAAACTGTGGTCTTTGCATTACTCTGTGAAACTAATCCTCTATAGATAATTGTGCCTTAGTGGGCATTTGATCAATGGATTACCTTGGCTATGAGGTAGTAGTCAAAATGTGCTTACCTTTGTCATTTTAACCTGGTTCTAATGACCTAACTTCAAGATTGGAGGAAATAAAAGTCTCTGTTTCAATGGGATCAGTAGTATATCTAAGGCCTATTAGATCTGGTTGGGCTATTGTTGTTGCTACCTTTATCAACATCACTATGTCTATGACTATTAGAAATACTAATTTGTAATTGATTTCAAAGGAGCATGGTATTCAAGGAAGAAATATTCTTCAAGGGTGATAAGTTTATAAGGATGGATAATATATCAATGATGTCAAAGATGGGCTTGGTGAATAACAAACAATGGATAATTATCCAAGGTAAGCATATAGTTTGGATGAAGCAAAGAAAGGAAAATATTTTAAAGCAAAGTATTATTATAAAGATAAGGAAAAAGGCTTGGGACAAAAAGACTTAAATATTACAAGAGAGGGACAAAGGTTTAAAAGTTAATATTATAATATTTAAATCATAAGATTTAAAATATTATAATATAAAGTAGTTTAAATTTAAAATTGCCAACGTCCTTGGGTAATAAAGGTAAACACACACACACACACACACACACACACACACACACACACACACACACACACATATATATATATATATATATATATATATGAAGCACAAATTCATTTTTAAAGATGGTTTTTTGAAGCGCAATTCGTATACCCCTTTGTACAAAAATCAAAGCAAAGAATAAGAGGAGAAAAAGAACACATTTTGCAGTAGTAAGCGACAAGAGAAAAAATATATCGTGCTACCATTTTGGTCTCATTTGGGTGGCTAGCCTAGTCGATCACCTAGCTAGCACTAAGGTGTCGTAGAGTAAGAGGTTTCAGGGTCGAAATCATGCAGGCGCTATTTTGGTTGGCAGAGAGATAGAACGTTTTGGTTGGAGAAGATAGAATGGAGGACTTATTTAGTTTGTGTTGCATGTTTGATTCTACCCGCTGGGGTAGCCTAGTTGGTTGCCTAACCTGTGCTAGGGCGCTATGTTGGCAGAGGTCAGGAGATCAAATCCCCTCTGCATTTGTTGGGCTTGTTATGTGAAGTAAGAGATTTTTTTTTTGTTTAATTTAATTTGAGTGGGAGAAAAAAGGTGTAGCGTGATTATTTGAATATTGTATTTTTTACATGTTAGAAAAGAGGATATAAGGTGTATTATGGTTAATTTGAAAATTATATGTTTTCATATTAGAAAAAGAATATATAAGGTGTATTGTGGTTAATTTTAAATTGTATTTTTGCATGTTAGAAAAAGGAGATTTAAGGGTTTAATTGTTAATAAAGCTTTATATTGATAATTTCAAAATGGGTATATAATGAGTCATTTTTAAAGCTTTTTTGTGTATGTTTTTGATAAATATTTTAAGTGGATGAATTAATATCTGTGCAAGAAAGAGAAAATTACTAACCAGATTTTGAAGGGACAAAAGGAAAATTATTTTTGTCAAGATAGGTTTGGGAAGTTCATGCAAAAAGAAGATTATCATTATTGAGGTAGATTTAGAGGTATGGTGATTTAATTCCTTTCTCAAGGTGGTTTTGTTTGAGGAAAATATTTTTGTTGTCAAATGGTTGGAGGTATAAGGAATTATTAAATGTGCATTATTAAATTGGAAGTATATGTGCAAGAGTTATAGATCATATTTATGAGCAAATTTATGCATTGGTTTTGATTGAAATTGGGAGTAAATATGCAAGAGTTATAGATCATATTTGAAAGCAAATTTGTGCATTGTTCATGATTGATTTTGGGAGTAGATGAGAAGGACAAAATTGTGCATTATGATTGGTTTTGAAGTGAATGTAGAAATAAGAAAAATAGTATAGTCTCACAAAAATAGAAGGGTTGTTTTAAAGAAAGTCAAAGTGTCACATAGTGAAAGAATAGTGTGAAAGGATTAAATTGAAAAGAATGACATTTTCAACTATCTACAAAAGGGAAGGAAAGATGTAAATTAGCAATTACAAGGTCAGTTATCAAGTCCTAGACTAAAGCTACCTTTTAATGTAATAAATGTGAGACATGTGAAAGCAACAAACTTAATGATTGTGAAGAACATATTGGGAATTTGATAAGTGCATATAATTCTCTATATGTTCATGAAATAATTTTGGGTAGAATATGTCTAAAATGCTATAGTAGAGGAAAGCACACTAAAGAATAGATGAACATTGTTGAATGCGATATTTGGGAATCGATGAGCATTGTTTGTATGCAATATTTTTGAATAGATGAGTAGAGTTGTGAGTAGGTTTGAGAAGGTTTTATGAGAAGGTTTTGGAGCATATTTGAGCAAGTTTTATGAGCAGGTTTTGGAGTAGATTTAAGCAGGTTTTATGAGCAGGTTTTGGAGCAGTTTTGATCAAGTTTTGTGAGCATGTTTTGGAGAAGATTTGAGCAAGTTTTATGAGTAGGTTTCAGAGTAGATTTGAGTAGGTTTTATGAGCAAGTTTTGGAGAATATTTGAGTAGGTTTTATGAGTATATTTTGGAGCATATTTGAGTAGGTTTTATGAGCATATTTTGGAGCATATTTGAGCAGGTTTTTGAGCATATTTAAGCAAGATTTGTTAGAAGTCTTTGGAGAAGAATTGAGCAATATTTGTGAGTGGCTTAGTGCCCATAAACCAGTAAAGGGGATTGGTGTCTCCTGTGGATTTGTTTACATAAACTTAAGAGGGAATTAGTGTCTCTTGTGTATTTTTTTCCACAAAATTGAGAGGGGATTGGTGTCTCCTATGGATTGGTGTCCATGAACTTGAGAAAGGATTGGTGTCTCCTATGGATTGGTGTCCATGAACTTGAGAGGGGATTGGTGTCTCCTATGGATTGGTGTCCATGAACATTGTAATAGAGGATTGGTGTCTCCTATGGGTTGGTACCCATAAAATTTGTTAAGAAATTTATAAGCAATATTTCTTCGTGGATGTAGCCCATATTGGGTTAACCATGTTAAATTTGTGTCTCTCATATGTGTGATGATTGTGCTTTATTTCATTACTGCATTGATATTATTTTTATTATCTTTTGGATTGAAAAGTAATTTTTTTTTATCTTATATTTTTTACCCCCTATATCAGTATAATCTTATGTTCTTTAATTGGTATCAGAGCGGGTTCCTTCATGGAAGCCTAACAACTTGAATAAAGAACTTACAAGAACACAAATGGCTCATTAGGAAGGGTTTTCAACAAACATGGTGATGAGGCCCTATTAGTCAAAAAGTGACTAACTACAAAAAAATAGCTAATGCACCTTTTTGCATATTTTCCAAGAAGACCGAAGTGGCCCTTATGCTAAAGATCAAAGAAAAAGCAAAACATCATAAGGAGGAAAAGGTGTCGCAATATCGCGACATGTTGCATTTTTGTGGTCCAAAGCAAAGAGAAAGAGCAAGGAGGAAAAAGTGGCACGATATCATGACATGTTGCATTTTCGTGGCTAAGGGCAACAAAAGGGATCAAGGAGGCAAAAGTGTCGTGATATCATGACATGTTGCATTTTTGTGGCTAAGAGCAACAAAAGGGAGCGAGGAGGAAAAAGTGTCGCGATATCTTGACATGTTGCATTTTTGTGGCCAAAAGAGAAGAGAAAGAACAAGATTGAAAAAGTGTCACGATTTCACGACATGTCACATTTTTGTGCTTGAAGGCAGCAAAAGAGCAACGCAAAGGAAAGAATGTCGTGATTTCACAACATGTCTCATTTTCATGGTAGGAAGCAGTAGAAGAGCAAAGCAAGAGATGAATGTCATGATTTCATGACATGTCTCATTTTCACGACTGGAAGTGGTAGAAAAGCAAAGCAAAGGAAATAATGTCACGATTTCGTGACATGTCTCATTTTCATGGCTAGAAGTGGAAGAAGAGCAAAGCAAGAGATGAATGTCGTGATTTCATGACATGTCTCATTTTCGTGGCTGGAAGTGGTAGAAAAGCAAAGCAAGGAAAGAATGTCATGATTTCATGACATGTCTCATTTTCATGGCTGGAAGCGGCAGAAAAGCAAAGCAAGGAAAGAATGTCACGATTTCTTGACATGTCTCATTTTCATGGTTGGAAGTGGCAGAAGAGCAAAGCAAGGAAATAATGTCATGATTTTGTGACATGTCTCATTTTTGCGACTGGAGGTGGCAAAAGAGCAAAGCAAGGAAAGAATGTCACGATTTCATGACACGCCAGTTGTAAAGGAATAAAATGTATTTTTGACAATCAAAGGCATGCACTGACACCAAGAAGTGATTTCTGACATGATTATCAAAAATCTAGGATAGAGTAAGCTTGCCAGATGATTGAAAATGTGATAGGCTCGTCTAGAATCTAATCTATAGAGAAGATATCTAATTCATAGAAGACTTGTGTATTATTAGAAACTGTAGATTATTGCTTGTAAAATAGTAAGATGTACGTAGAAAAAGATACTCTTTTACGGTATATAGAGGGGTGAGCAACTCCAAAAAAAATATCGGTTCTTGGACATTTACAAGCTTGATGTATATGTACTGGATTACAAGCAATAAAAGATTTCTTCTTCTGGCTTCTGAAACTTCTGTGTACAAGTGTATGTATCTGGTGTTTTAAATTTTATTCACTCCAAGTTTTATAATGTATCTATTCTGAAATCTGGATTGTGCATGTATAAATATTTTTTCTAGATTTAAACATTAAAAGATATTTACATGCTTTTAGACGAACATCTAAAAGTCACACTCAGGAATTCATGTTTTCTATAAAGAAGATATAAAGAAAACTTTGAAAGTAGTAATCTGCATCATCAATGTTTGTTGTTGTCCAATCTGTACCGTGAGAAAAGTTCTAGCTTAGGCTATATTTCCCTTATATCTTGTTCCCATTTTCTCTAAAAAACTTAAAGGAACCAACCTTCTCTGGAGACTAGACAGATGATCTCAAGCAAGATCTGTCTATTCAATGTTGGCAAAGTCTGAGGTGCAACACTATTAACCGAAGGTAGATTTTGTTCCAATAGTTTTTGGCATGCCCAGTGGGACCAGCAATCCCACAGTATTGTATAAGTTTGGGTGTTTTACCTTAAGAGCATTTTTGTTTGAAAAACTCAAGAAAAACCACTTGGCGACTTCGTTGCAATTTAGACCATAAAAGAAAGACCTTGTCTAAAAAAAAAAAAAAAAAGAAACCTTCTGGTTATATAGCCATATGATAACCAGATCCCAAGATAAAAACTTTGAAGAACCTATAGATTTCTTTGAACTACATCTCAGAAGCCTAAAGGCACACCTTGTGCTAGCTACACGATCAAATCCACCTGACACCATTTGCACCTCTTTAACACCCATTGTAGGAGCATCTGCAAGCAATCCTATAGTAGTTGTAACTCCTTTAGCAATCATGGTAGCTGCCCCTGCTCTAGCCCATCTTGTGTGGAATCAAACTAGCCCTTTGAACTTGGGAGCACACCACCAAATTCCACAAGCTGCACTAAAAATATTACCAACCTTTGACGGAACAGGAAAAACAATAGATGAGCACTGTTTAGATGTATCATCGCTAGAATCTATTTACAACATCACTCAAGAAGATGTAATGGTCAGATTTTTGGTTATATCTTTGAAAGGAAAGATGCTCTATTGGTACAGAGTGCTTCCTGCTGGATCCATTACTTCTTGGGTAGTACTTGTCGATCATCTGGTTGATGAATTTAATATACATGCAGATCCTTTCACATTGTTGAATCAATTCACTATCATTAAGAGGCATCCACAAGAAGAAATCCAAGATTTCAACATCAGATTTACCAAAACTCGTGGTAGAGTACCGTAGGGCCTAAAACCCATGGAAGAACAAGCTATATGCTATTACTTAAGGGCTTTTGATTCAAATATCAATATGATAACAAGGCAATCCCATGTAACCACTTTTCCTGGGATCTATTTAGAGGCAATAAAGGGTGAAGCTGATCTCATCGCTACAAAAATATATCCATCAAAGAGTCTATTGCCAATTGTACCAGACCTTTCCCAAGCATCAATTTCTAAACTACCTGTACTCCCATCAACACGGGCTCTCCCATATATAGCCGCACCTCCTACATTCCTTTCATTACCAGCTACACCCCTTGCATCAGCTCCCCCAATGATCAATACATGACCATAATTGATACAATGAAGACATTGTCAAATGAAATGGCATCCATGAAAAAGAGAGAGGATGAACGGAATATCCAAGCAAGAAGATTTCCATAGATACAAAAGGAAGGTGCTTCGACAAGCAATAGGGGATAAGAGAGACCGAGCACGATATATACAAATGATACAGTGGAGGCCGAAGAGCCTCCCATTGATTCTAACTTTTGGTGTACTACATGTAACGATCCACATGGGGAAGTTCATGTATGATACACCAGCATTATGTACAAAGTATAGCAGTTGAAAAGAGTAAAGAAAAAATGAAAGGCCATGTAAATATAATTAGAGAGAAGGACCACAAATTCATGATGTCTATAGTAGAATAGGTTTCAATTTTGATAAGATCAGGTAAGAAACCACTGCAAGTAGACCCTATAGAGCTTTAGCCATTGAATGTTTCCCCTGCTGCCAAGGAAGTTCCCAAAGAAAATCCTAAGGGAAGTCTCCCTCAGGAAAGAAAATATCAATTTCCAGTCAAAATTCAAGGGCAATAAACACACAAAGAATTTATTCCTCGGGGGGAAAATGAAACCCGAGAACAGGCTAGGGAAAGGTTGAGATCCTCCTCGTTGACAAAAATGCAAAGAACTGAAGCTACCCAGGGATACAAAAATAAATATGAAACTTTTTCCAAAGAAAGAGAAAGAATAGTTGATTCACCTACATTCAATATAGTAGAGAAAATGAAAAAGACTCCTTCTAAGGCAAGTATGTATGATGCTCTTCAAATCCTAGGTCAAATCGATCTCCTATAGGAATCCCTAAGAACAATGAAAAATGGAGGTAGGACTGTATCATCTTCAAAAATGGTTCTAACGAACTTGACATCTGACATTGGTAAGAATAGGCCACCACCCTTTTGTTTGTCCCTTAAAATGGAAGGATGGGTTTTCCACAACTGCATGATAGATTCAGGTGCTGCTACCACTGTGATACCCAAAACAGTATGTGATATTATGGGAATGGAGCACACTAGGAGCAGCGCAGACATCCTATAGTTAGATTGTATTGCAATAAAAATTGTAGGAGTGATAAAGGATATTCCCATACGACTGCATAAAATGCCTCAGATGATAGTCATACAAGAGGTAGTAGTCATAGACTTGGAGCCCTATTTTGGTATGTGTCTATCCAGAGAGTTCACAAAAAATATAGGAGAATACTTATCCTTAGATTATTCTCATTTGGAGATACATTTCAAAGGTAGAAGGGTCAAGATTTTTAATGAGAAACCATCTACGTTTCATGTAGAAAAGATTGGTGAAACTGACCGTGTAAATATGATGACTGAAGAAACAATAGATCTAATGGAAGAAACATTAGAAGAGCTCCAAGCTGAGGATGAGTTTTCTCTACAAAATTTTAATGCCATGATAGAAACAGAAATAGGAAACTATTCTATTGAGAAACCAAAAATAAAATTGATACCCTCCCTAGAAAAGGATGGTTCTGTGAATCAATTGTGGAAGTTTTTCTTTGATGGGGCTAGGTGCAAGAATGGAGCTGGTGCCGGAATAGTTTTTATTTCTCCCATCGGAGAGGAAAAGGTTTTCTCTTACAGGTGGACTTGGAGTTGCTCCAATAACGTAGTAAAATATGAGGCCCTATGCTTAGGGTTAAGAAAGACTAAGAAATTGGGAATCAAACAATTACTCATCTATGGAGATTCAGAACTTATTGTGAATCAAGTCACAAAAAAATGTATAAGTAAACAACATTATTTAAAGGCTTACAGGAACAAAGTGTGGGATCTCTTAGAGGTCTTTGAGGCCCTAAATATAAAGTTTATCCCTAGAGAACATAATACCCATGCAGATTTGTTAGCTTTAGTGAGAGCTAATTTTTGTCCTATAAGTAATGTTATTCAGAAGTCTAAAACTGTTAGACTTATATACAGGCCTTCAGTGCCTAATAAAAATATTTTCTAGCAAGTTTTTGAAAATGATGAACAGATACTAGATTTATTAATCCATGAAATGAATTGCTCAGCCAATCGGGATCTACAGGATGAAGAGGAAAAGGACATTATGTAGTTAAAAAACAATCATATTCCTAAGGGTCTCATCACCCTTGAAAGACTGTTTGATAACAATGATAGAGCAGTTGGACAAAAAATCAAGGTCGATAAATGAAGATACAAATATGTAGAGTTGGAGCCAAGAAAAATGATTAAGGTTGGAATTAGTTGTATAGAAGAGGAAGTGAACCAGATCAGAGAATTGTGTAAAAAAATCCCTGACATCATAGCTTGGGTGTATAGTGATCTAAAAGTGTACAATAAAGATGTTATTCAACATACCATAGAATCGGAAGAAGGAGCTAAGCCTTTTAGGCAAAAGCAAAGACCAGTGAATCTAAAGATAGAATCTTTGATGAAACAAGAACTGCTAAAACTCCTTCAAGATAAAATAGTATACCCTGTTAAACACTCCACCTGGGTGGTAAACTTGGTACTAATTAGGAAGAAAAATGGAGATATCATATTGTGTGTAGATTTCAAAAATCTGAACAGAGCATCACTCAAATATCATTACCCTCTACCTTAGATTGACCAAATTCTACACACAGTTGTAGGAGTAATGCAACTCTTACAATTAGAAGAACAAAGAGAGCAATCATACAATCACAATCAAAAGCATATGGTAGATACTGAAGGATGGTTCAACAAAAAGACAACTACCAAAAAATTTAGAGTGGGAGACTTGGTTTTGAAATGGAATGTAAAGAAAGATAAGCCAAGTAACCATGATAAATTCGATGCTTTCTGGAAGGGACCATTTGAAATTATTTCAGAGAAACAGTTCAATGCTTTCGAGTTGAAAGATCAATATGGATTGGTTCTTCCCATCACGGTGAATGCATTTCACCTAAAGTTATATTTCTATTGAGAAAGTAGAAAAGGAATTATATGTACAGTATAATATAAGTATATTCAGACAATATTTGTAAATATTACTGTTTTTTCAGCCTTAACAAAAAATTTCAATCGCAGCCAATCAGAAGTCGATATTTTTTTTTGATAGAGATACTAAGGTATAAAGGGAGTTTTGACGAAGTAATGTTCAATTTTAATATAAGTGCATTTTCCTATGTTCTTTCTCTTTCTCTAAAAGATTCTTTTTACAACTGCGTTGTTGACTCCGTTTCCCAATGGATGAAGGCCTGGTTCAAAATTTTTGCAAGCAAAAAATCCCCCGAAAGGCACCAAGAATGTTAGTCAAAAAGTGACTAACTATAAAAAAATAGCTGATGCACCTTTTTTGCATATTTTCCAAGAAGACCAAAGTGGCCCATATGCTAAAGATCAAAGAAAAAGCAAAACACCACAAGGAGGAAAAAGTGTCACGATTTCGTGACATGTCACATTTTCGTGGCTGAAGGCAGCAAAAGAGCAACACGAAGGAAATAATGTCGTGATTTCATGACATGTCTCATTTTTGCGACAGGAAGCGATAGAAGAGCAAAGAAAGAGATGAATGTCACGATTTTGTGACATGTCTCATTTTTGTGGCTGGAAGCGACAGAAAAGCAAAGCAAAGGAAAGAATGTCACGATTTCGTGACATGTCTCATTTTCGTGGTTGGAAGCAGAAGAAGGGAAAAGCAAGAGACGAATGTCGCAGTTTCATGACATGTCTCATTTTTGTGGCTGGAAGTGGCAGAAAAGCAAAGCAAGGAAAGAATGTCGCGATTTCATGACATGTCTCATTTTCATGGCTAGAAGCGAAAGAAAAGCAAAGCAAGGAAAGAATATCATGATTTTACTACATGTCTCATTTTCATGGTTGGAAGCGACAGAAGAGAAAATCAAGGAAAGAATGTCATGATTTCATGACATGTCTCATTTTCACGACTGGAGGCAGCAAAAGAGCAAAGCAAGGAAAGAATATCGCAATTTCATGACACGCCAGCTGTAAAGGAATAAAATGTATTTTTGGTAATCAAAGGCATGCACTAACACCAAGAAATGATTTCTGACATGATTATTAGAAATCTAGGATAGAGTAGGCTTGCCAGATGATTGAAAATGTGACAGGCTTGTCTAGAATCTAATTTGTAGAGAAGATATCTAATTCATAGAAGACTTGTGTATTATTAGAAACTGCAGATGATTGCTTATAAAATAGTAAGATGTACTTAGAAAAAGATACTCTTTTAGGATATATATAGGGGTGAGTGACTCCAAAAAAAATGTCGGCTCTTGGACATTTACAAGATTGATGTATATGTACTGGATTACAAGCAATAAAATATTTCTTCTTCTGGCTTCCGAAACTTCTGTGTGCAAGTGTATGTATCTGGTGTTTTAACTTTTATTCACTCTAAGTTTTATAATGTATCTATTCTGAAATCTGGACTGTGCATGTATAAATCTTGTTTCTAGAGTTGAACATTAAAATATATTTACATGCTTTTAGACGAACATCTAAAAGTCACACTCAAGGATTCATGTTTTATATAAAGAAGATATAAAAAAAACTTTGAAAGTAGTAATCTGCATCATCAATGTTTGTTGTTGTCTAATATGTACCATGAGAAAAGTTCTAGCTTAGTCTATATTTCCATTATCTATTTTTCCCCTTTTCTCTAAAAAACTTAAAGGAACCAGCCTTCTCTGGAGACTAGACAGATGATCTCAAGCAAGATCTGCCTATTCAATGTTGGCAAAGTTTGAGGCGCAACACTATTAACCGAAGGCAGATTTTGTTCCAATAGGACCAAAAGTGCCTCATTATTGCACAATGTTTTACCACCATATGATAAGTTAATTACCAAATAGTTGACTAAAATATACTATTTATTAAGTTTTTGCATGATTTTATGTTAGGAATACTATATCTCTATTTTTGACTATTTTCAGCATTTTGTGACTGATTTTGCTTGATTAAGTAGCAAGTAAGAACATGCATTTCAATTAACCAAATGTGGTATGATGATATCTATTAAATTATCAATGGTTTTTGAATGTTTCTTGCCTTCAAATTGTTTCAAATCCACATTGAAGCCAAAAGTTTAGGACTGTCATAGATCTAAAAATATGAAAAAATAGCCATATAAAAATTAGCAAGGTGTCACTTTATAGGAACACCTTGAAGTTTTCAAGAAAAACATGAGGATATGGATGGAATGAGTTTAGAAGGACTACATAAGACATCTTACCTATTTATAAGCATTCCCACATGGTCTAAATAGGCAGCAACAGGGTATAATAGAGCAGGGACAATTGTGCAGCACTGTTGCATTATTTCAGTATTATTACTTGGTGAATGAAGTGTATAAATTCAGTAGCAACTTGATGTAATACTTAATGTTGATATTTGAATAATTTTTCCATGTTACAATTTGTTTGAATTTGCAAGAAATGCCAATATTTTACAACTGTGCAACAGAATTGGAAAATGCAGTAATTTACCATGTAAATTCCAGCAAGCTATAAATGAATGGCAAGGCATGGAATTCACACATGGAGAGGAATGAAGGCTATTGCAATTTGATCCTGAGGGCTAATCCACCTGAGAAATGTAGATAAAATAATTTTAAGAGCACACAGTTGTTCATTTCAAAGATCTTCGGAATGAACAAGACATCTTTGAAATGAGAAATACAGTCTCTTCGGAATGATCCATTTATCTTCGGAATGAGAACAGAAAAGTGCTTTTTGAATTTTTGACTATTTTTGATGGTGGAAAAAGGGAAATAAGGTTGAAAATATTAAAGGAAAATATCTCCCATCTGAATTTGTCGTCCTTGCCGTCCAAAACCACCATTCATGGAAAAGATCAAATTGATCCTCTTCTAGGATAAACACAAGAAATTCTGCAGGATATCAGGAACAACATATTTTATGTTTGTAATTAGATTTTAGGCATCTATAAAAGATAGCTCCCATCCAGGTTGAGCTATTATATTAGATAGAGGAGATAGAAAATAAATAGGGAGATAATAGAATAGTGATTTCAGACCTGTAATAGATTTCAGCAGAATTGTAATTATGTTTTTGAAGCAATAAAAGTGCAGTTTCATTCCATTTATTTTTTTATGTCTGAGTGTGAGTAATAATTAAAGAAGAATTCAAACCTTCTTCTGAGAAATGAGGCTAGCCACTTCCAGAACTAGGAGGAGGACTGACAGACAGGTTTTATTTTGATTTTGCTGCAGTAGAATAAGTTGTGAACTTGTCATTTTCATTCTTTTGCATAGCTAACATTCCTAGTTGTTTAATTATTGTTCATAATGTTTTTGTGATATGATTAGTAGTAGATCTGGTTATTCTTTTCATTTCTAGTAAATTTCCAATTCACTACAAATTTCCATTTCCAACAATTTACAAGTTTTTTGTAATTTCCCTACATTATTATTTTTGCTGTCAAAACCCTGCACAAAATATTAATGACCTTATGTTACAAAGCATTGACAGGATCTAGTTTTTATGATTCATTTCAATTATTGCAAGATTAAATAGACTTTCAATTCTACAACTATAACTAGAGTTTCAATTCTACAATTTAATTAGATTTCATTCTTGCAACTGTAACTAGGGTTTCATTTCTGCAATTAGCAATTAGTTTTCATTCTTGCAAATAGATTAAAGTTCAATTTATGCAATTTAGGGGTAGAAGTGACACAAAACCCCCACACAATCAATTCCACCAATAAGACCTGCTACTTCCAAATGAACTGAACTACAACCCTGCTTGAACTTTCTCTCGTAAATAGCCTTGGACACCACCCTGGATTGACAAATTCATTGAGAAGTAATGATGTGCTTAACGACAGCCCATCACATGGGTCCATTATTTGATGTGACTAACTATGCTTTCTGGAGCATAATTATGAAGACTTATTTGATGGCACATGGATATGATATATGGAAATCCATTAAAAATGGACTCACACCATCCACAACGCCTCCCACAGATGCAAATGGTAAGAAACCATATGAAAATAATGCCAAGACAATGAATGCAATTTAAGTGGGTTATGTGAATCAAAGTTTGTGAAAGTTATGCAATGCACTTCAACAAAATAAATATGGGACAAGTTACAAATAATATATGAAGGAGATGACAAGGTTAGAATGGAAAAAATTCAAACCCATAGGAGGAAGTTTGAAGACTTGAAGATGAAAGTGTTGATGAGGTTAGTCAACACCATTCATCAACTTGGAGAAAGTATTGAAGACTCTAATATTGTTAAAAAAATCTTGAGGTCACTTCCCATGAGGTCTAATGCAAAGGTTTTAGCAATTGAAGAAATGAAGGATCTCAAAACTTTGAGCATGGATGAGCTACATGGGATTCTCACAGCCTATGAGATGAGGATAGAAAATATCAAACATCCAAGTGAGAGACAGTATTCAAAGCTTAAAATAAGGTAAAGAACAAATAACCATAATCAAGTGACGAATCAAGTAGTGGAGAAAAAGCTAAATTTATGAGAAGGAATAAGGCTCCAAGAAAACATAATGATATGCAGTCTATGAAATGTTTTAATTGTGGTAAATTTTATCACTATGCATATAATTGTCCATAATATGAAAGTAGTAGAAGTTAAGAAGAAAAGGAATAAAAGAAAAATAAAGAAAGACAATTTTATCATGAAAATAAAAATAGGCACGATCAAGGCAAGCATAAGGCAAGCATGAGAAGATCTCTCAAAGAAAAAACAAGAGTTTTTATGTTGAAAAAGCAAGCAGTACTTCTGACAGTAGTGATGAAAGCCTCTCCAGTAGTGAAAAAGAAGAAATGCTATTTTTTTACATAGAAGAGAAAGAAGATGATCCTATTTTTGAAGACCAAGAAGATAAAGATTTAGAAGATGAAGAGGAAGCCACAATTGACATAGAAGAGAAATTTATTTTTGCTCTTGAAGAGTTGAAAAGGGTTAGAAATAAGAACTCAAAATTGAAGGCTCAAGTATAAGAGGATTAGAAAACAAAGGTAAAGCTTCTACAAGATCTCATCGACCTAAAAGAAAACGTTGAAGAGGCAAGGAGAATTGAAGAACGTATGGTTGAATAGTTAAAGGCAAAAGAACTAGAGTGCAAAAGACTAAAACATGAAGCTATCATTCTAAGAAAGGGACTTAAATTTTAATGATAAGACATCCATTTAGGAAAAGCTCAAAAAACATGGGTGATATTATCAAAGCACAAAGATCTCCATTTATGAAGACTGGACTTGGTTTTGAAGAAGGTCAAGAGAAACAAAAGGGGGAGTGAAGCTCAAAAGAAATAGGAGAATCAAAGAAAGTAATTGAAGAAAATCCTAAGACCTATGCTGATATGTTGATTAGTGGAAGCATAAATGAGGAAGAAAACAATGTACCATTAAGGAATAGGGACCATCACAAAATAAGCAAAGAAAGAAGCATGCAACCAAATCCTCTAGGGTAAGATGAATATTCTTTTCAAGGTTATTGTTTTTCATGTAATAATTTTGGTCATAAAGCTGTAAATTGTAGAAGAAATGTCAATTCATTTACACCTTTCATGGACTACAATATCATTTGTTACAATTGTAACAATTTTGGGCATAGAGATAAATGGTGTAGAATAATGTTCCCTAAGCTCTCAAATTCAAGCAAGAAGAAGGATAGTCAAAATGTTTAAAAGAGTATGATCTACCAATTTTAGATAAATAAAATGAAACAAGAAGAGGAGCATTGTAATTTGGGAGTAGCTTTACTTCCATCTCAAAATTGATCACCTCAAGAAAATGAGGTGGTAAGGGGGCTATGTTAAGTGTCTTATTTTTAGCCCCAAGGGGCCCTTTGCCATTGATGTCAAAGGGGGAGCTTTTTTAGTAATGGGGAGAAACTTGTCATGGGGAGAAGATTATTAATCCAGTTGTAGTAAGAGGAATGTTTTATAGTATTGCAATCAATGACAAAGGGGGAGATTGTTAGAAATATTAAGTTGTCATTGATGTCAAAGGAGCATGGTATTCAAGGTAGAAATATTTTTCAAGGGTGATAAGTTTATAAGGATGGATAATATATCAATGATGCCAAATATGGGCTTGGTGAATAACAAAAAATGGATAATTATCCAAGGAAAGCATATATTTTAGAAGAAGCAAAGCAAGGAAAATATTTTTAAATAAAATATTATTATAAAGAGAAGGACAAAGGTGAAACGGATGGAAAGTGGTATTTGATCTAACAACACAAACACAATGTATGTTGAACAAGAAAGTTGTATTTCATTTATATTCAAATTTACTATAGGTTACAATAGGGACAGGTTTCCCTTTCATAATATCTTTTTCAATAAACTTCACAATAGTCTTGATACTGTATTCTATCATTCCTAAATGTAGATGGGCTTGCATACCACCATTGGGTTGTAGTTGATGATGTTTTCCCTCCTTGATTCTGGGTCAAACCTACAAAAAGGGGTTAGTTCATTGGGGGGCTTGCCTTAGTCAGGCCCCATGTTTAGAAAGACAAAATAGATGGTAAAGATGCATTAAAAACTGAAATTGAAGGTGCAGAAGTTGATAAAATGGTGCAGAAGTTGATAAAATGCTAAAATAGAGCTTACCTCCCAAATTTGAGGTGATTTGGGACCCATAGAACCAATTCACCACCTGAGGGGCAAACTGAAGCCGGATTTGTGGGCGGGGTGCGAATCAGACCCTAAGAACTATTTTGCAAAAATCCTTTGGTGGGAAGGTTCCTTGGCTGCTGTATTGTTGTTGTTCAGGTTCAAATTCACTGTATCATGCATTGGTATGCATTTGGGCAGATTTTTTGTGCTTATGTCATAAAAATGGTGAGAGATCTTTAGGGTTTGACTCACTATTTATAGGAAAGGGTAAGGTGTAGGGGGAAGAGTTAAGGAAACTAACCCTAGGCTGAATTCTAATCGAAGTTAGGTTAGGGTTTGGGAGGTCGAGGTCTCACATTCCTCATAAGAAATATCCTTTCCTCACACATGTGTGAGGAAGGATTAAGTCTAATCAAGATTAGGAGGTCCTAAGTAAAATTAGAGCTTGATTAGGATTTTTAGGGAAATATCTTAGCTAATCCTAACTACACACATGTGGGAGGATGCAATTAGTGCTAATTAAGAATTAAGAGTTCAACTAATCAATTTTGCCCTAAAAAGGTGACTTAAGTGAAGTCAACATTAAATTAGATTTTAAGAATTGACTTGGTAATTGTTTTTGTCAATTAATAGCCCGTGGGGGCCTCAATTGAGTGCAAATAGGCTGTCAAAGGATATCCCAATGCACAATATGTGATTTTGAAGGCTTATTAGGGTTTTGGACCTGAAAGTTGATGAAGTGGTATATGGAAGTCTACATGCTACTATGGCAAACTATGGCAATCTACGTATGACTACGCATGACTACACATGACTACAATAGCCTACAATAGCCTAGGGATATTTGGAATCACCTATGGATATGTAGAGATATCAATGTGTGACTTTTAGGTGTACATTTTGACCCTTTTTGTACTATACTATGTGGAACATAGTTTAATACAAAAATATGAAGGGTTTGTGTAGGAGGAAAAGGGATAGAAGGGGAATGGAATCCCATAAAAGGTATGTAGCCACTCAAAGCGTAACCATACATGTTTGCTGGATATACATGGGGAAGAAGGAAGGAAGGAGAGAAGAAGAAGAGGAAAGAAATAAAAATAATGCTGGTAAATGGAAATGGATGATTGTGAATGCAATGCTATGATTTTACTAAGTCCATTTAACATTTTCAATGTCATACCAGTTGCTTGGGAATGGCAAATTTTGATTGCTTTGCTTTTGTGACCAGATCAACGTGGTCCAAAAGTATGAATAGGACAAAAGCCTATCTAAATCTTTGTTGTTGATTGATTGATGAGAACATGGTGACAAGTGTCAAACCATTTGAACTAAAGGGACATTTAGCTTATTCAAACATGTCATTCATGATGCTCCATGGGCACCAAATATAAATACTCTAAATTTTGTGCTAGGATTATGCCAAACATATCATTCATCATGTACTCAACGTACAAGAATGCTAGATTGACTTCTCCATCAAAACACATAGCTCTCATGATGTAACCCATGTCTAGTTGGGATTGAGATTATTTTGTATGATAATATTCAGCAAAAAATTTTGTAGACAAATGTGCTACTCACACTTTTGGATTTTCAGTTGTGTGGTTACATGTAAAGCTGACTTTGGATAAGAATACCTCCTCAAACAAGGAATCAATAATGAGGCAAATAAAATATGGTAATTTGATGATGCAATGATTGATAAGACACCAATGCATGATGAAAAATGATAAAAATAAACATAGAGGAAAATTTGAAGGAGTTCCTAGGGTTTTAGAAGAAATTTGCCTGATTTCCTAGGGTTTTGGGGGTAGTTTGATTGATTTTGGAAGGTTTTAGCTGAATTCGCCACCCGAGGGGTGATTTTGACCTAAATCACCACCAAGGGGAAAAATTGGATCTAGATTTGCCACTCAGGGGGTGAATGCAGGATTAAAACCTATTTAAGCCCAAATTTGCTTGGCATTGGCTCATTTTGATGGTGAGAGAGATTGGAAAGCAACTTGGCAGATATTTTGATGATGCGGGGAGATCTCGGTTGGTAATTTCGAGGGAGACAATGATGAGGGGATGCAATGCAGTGGGTAGCATGCATGGGAATCCACCAGTAAGTGTCCTTTCTCTTTGTTTTTATTTTATTTTTATTTTTTTGAGAAATATGAATGAGGGGGAGGTTTTCATCCCATTATTAAAAAAATTTGTAATTTTTGATTGAAATTTGAACACATAGTGTAAAACTAGCCAAATGGGTACCCAAAAACATGATTTTTTTCTAATTCTGATTTGTTTTGGCGTTGATTTGACCAGATGATGGGTAGAATAGGTGTGAAGTTTGACCATCCATTTTGGAGTAATGGAGTACTATTTTTGAAATGTTTTTGCATTTTGTCCGTAAAAGTGGAAAATGGGTATCTCGTTATGTGACTATTATATTTTTCTTCCTTCGTTTAGCATGATTTCTTAATGTGTTATCTTTGGGTGTAAAGTAGTAAATATTGACCGTTAAGTTTACCACTTTAGAGGTAGTGTTTTTGAAAACCGACGATATTTTCACTAGAGAAGGGTGAAATGGGTATCCATAATATTTTTTTTTGTAGATGTTTTCGTTGGGTTGATGTTTGAATTGCATGCCAAGATGTAGGTAGTGTGAAATTGAAAATGAGTTGTAGGGAGCCTAATTTATACTATTTTTTATATCTATTTGAAATTTCACTATGAAGTGGGTAAATGGGTGTTCAAAAATGTCTTTGTTATTTTTGAATTGTGTATTTTAATGTGTGTTCTGTTTTGGTGTCTGTATGATAAGATGGACCTTTGAATTGTATGTTGTTTTTGAATTGTTTTGACATTTTTACCGCAAAGTGGATAAATGGGTATTTAAAAATGTATATTTTTTTTGTATGTTGAATGAATTGATCATGTTTTGAATTTTGTGCCATAGTGGGTATGTGGAAAATTTTATTGTTGACTGTTGGAAGCCAAATATGTACTGCTTTTCGTATTTGTTTGAACTTTTGCCATGAAATAAAATACTGGGTATCCAAATATGTGACTATTTTGTTGATATGTTTCACCATGTGATTTGTGCACTATTTTTGTCTTGAAGTATGTGTCAAATTAAATAGTTCTAATTTGTAAATTTTTATTCATGAAGTTTTATTTGATTGCATTGTTATGTGAATGGCTAATGTGTGTTTTATTGTGGATGAAGGTAAAAATTCTAGAGGCCCATCATTGTGTATAAAAAATGAAGGAAGGTTTTGATAAGTTGATGGATACACCTGATGAGTTGTAGTGGTTGGATGACATATGGTTTCGAGATATATGAGAGTGTAAGAGCATACATACCAATAGGGTATATGTATCCGTATTATGCAAGCGGTGGGATGAAAATAGGAACACATTTTGTTTTCCCATGAAGGAAATGACTATCACTTTGGAAGATATATATCATATTTATCGGTTATCGATTGAGGGTGTTTCGGTGAGAGTGGTTGCATATGACAATAAGGAGGATAGTTTTGAGTGATTATTTGGGGTAGAGTGGAGAGGCATATATATCTAAGATGGATTATGAGTGGTTGTGGTTGAAGGAGAAGATATCTAAATGATAGTGTGCAACCATGATGATGATCTCCATGTATGCTTTGCATGATACTTTCAATGTCCTATTCACCTAGAATATGCTAGATGCGGTGAGTGACATGGTGGATTGTAGGGTTGTGTTTGTGTGGGACCCTACACTATTGGCCCAAGTGTATCAGGAGTTACATGATGTTGTACGAGGTGGATGCACGGGATTGAGTTCGATTCCCTTATTATACGTATGGGTGTGGGAGCACATTGCTATTGAGAGACCATCCTTATTGCCTCACCCTTTGCATGTGAGGGGCAAGGATTATTTACCCTATGCTTTGAGGTGGAGTATAGTGGATGAGCAGGGTATTAAGAGGCTGCATGAGTGTGAATCATTATTATGGAGGGATAATTTTGGAGACATAACATATAGTGATATCAAATGGAGGCCATGGTTGGGTGGAGTGACCTGGGACGAGGACAGTGAGTAGATGCATGTCATTCGATAGGGAAGGTGGCTTGTAGGGAGGTATACTTGATAGGCTAAGTACTTTCAGTTTGATCAAGTGAGGTGACAGTTTGACTTACGATAGGATGTTCCTATCATTTACTTCAGGTAGCGAGCTTACAAAGGAGATTATCCTATGGTTTTACCTTGGGTTAGGGAGAGGGATCCACCCATGGACACCCTTGATATGGAGGATTCTAGGATGACTCTAGAACTTGAGGTCTGGTGGGTGATGCAAGATTGGGAGCCTGGTAGAGGTGTAGTCGATTGGTGGGTGGCACCTGATGTTGGGGTGCACGGGAGCTAGCAGGGGGGCTCAAGCTAGGTCAAAGGATGTAGCTGGTGATGAGAGGGAGGTTCCTCTATTATGGTCATGATAATGCTTGGGCGATGTAGTGAGCACCTAGGTAGTGGGAGTAGAGGAGGTAGCTATGGATGTTGACGTGGCTATGGGGTAGGCTATTGGAGCCAAGGAGGAGAGAGGTGGGGCTACTATTATGGGTGGTATAAATAATACCATTGATATTGGTGTGTTCATAGATTTGGATAGGATCCCTATCGATGTTCTGGAGAAGCGAGAAATAGAGGAGGCACGAGAGCTAGGAGGTAGGGTTTGTGAGTTGGATATTGAGCTCCATCGATAGGAGAAGGCTATCAAGGCTAGATATTCTAAGGTGGTAGAAAATATGGAGGAGATGAGGGCCATGATGGCTAGGCATGCGTAGGCCATTGAGAGGTTGACTAGTCAGTTGGTGATGAAGTCTACAAAGAAGTTATTATGTGAGACTTCTTTGAAGGTGCATGGGATTCCTCTCCTAGATTATGCTCAGGTGGTGTCGTAGTTTGAGTCATGGTTGTGAGTACAGGAACCTTCACATCATAGTCAGCATAGTGCTGCTTTGATAGGATAGATGGGTGCTAGGATGGATGTGTAGGATCAACCTACCATGGATCCAGTTTCGATAGTCAGGGTAGAGTTGAGTAGGGCTACAGAGATGCGGGTGAGTCATAAGGGACATAGGGAGACTATTGGTGGTAGATAGGATTACTTATTGTTGTAGCCTATGGGTATTTTGAATGATGGACGATGGTCATGGGCCCAGTTTGTAACCTTCAGGTATTTTGGATGACATATATATATAGACATGTTTGATTTCAACTATGATATATACATGTGTTATTGTTATGGTTTAAAATGTGTTCTCTTTATTTTTTACATAGATATTATGACATGGATTTGTGGGTGTGTATAATGAATTGATATTCATGTGTATTGTGATTTAGAGTTATTGTCAAGTTTTAGTGTGAATATGCTTTAGAGTAGGCTTGCATGATTTTATTTTGAATGTAATGAGAAGTGATAAAATGTGAAATGATATTTGTAGTAAATGCATGTAATGTAACTGATGGAGTGCGAGATGATAGATTTATGATGAATGCATTGATTTAGAAGTTGATGTGAGGTATACAATGTAAATGAAATCATGTAATCCTTGATGTGATAAATTTGTGTAACATAGATGCATGGATGCATGTATGAGAATGCTAAAATGCGCAAAGGAAGCACTTGTATCATTACATTTTCCTATGTGGATGTGATCCCTTTAATTATCTCATGGACATAGGATAATATAATGCGTATATAATGACTTTAACTAATGCAGTTTTGCTGATCAAATATCAAACTCAAAATTATGTGAGTTTATGTGGCAACTCATAACTAGTCGGACTGGTTCAGAATCTATCATGGACTTGTGCGTGTAAATGAGTGAAGTTCATTTTTCCATTTTAAGAAATAGGTAGGATTAGCCTATTGTAGACATGGTCGATCTAGCTAGCTCATCCATACATGAATAGTGATCTTGTATAAAATATGGTAGCTAAGGCAATAGATATATCGCCACTTGTAAGACTATTCCACTGGTAGGCAGGCTCTTGGAGCCTATTCCTAGCAATGGAAATCATCCCATGATGTTATGTTAAACCTAAGGACCAAATGTGATGAAGCATAACATGGGTGATATTAGCAGGATTTTCCTTTTGTTTTCTACCCCTCATCTATTATTGCCCTATTTATTGTGGTGCTCTTTTCATCTTTTTCTTTTATTTTTTATTTTTCTCTATTTTTTCTTGTTTTTTTGTTGTTGTTTTTATCTATTTTATTTTTCACTATTCTCTTTTTCTCTTTATTTCTATTCTACGGGTGTTGGCTTTTATTTTCTACCCCATTATTTTACTTTTTCTTATGCTTATCCCTTTGTTTATCCCCAGGTCGTATGTTGACCATGCAAGTGATAGGATGAGAAGGGAAGACCATTCTCTAGATGGTGACATCTACTCAAGGTGTCACATTTCCTAGGCTCAAAATGCATTTAATGTGTAACCTATTGTGAGTGGTCCATGAGACTAGTTGAACCAGTCTAAAGATCTATAAGAAAAATGTAAAACCTATCAACTAGGAGTGACATTTGATTGACTAAACTAGTGAGTAGTCAAAGTTAAACACGACACCTATGTATAACCTAATCCTGAAAAGGGGAAGTGGACATCCAGGTGGTGATGCTAACAAGTGCATGTATTATTCATTTTGAAGGTGCATTTTGTTGCATAGGAAGAATGTATAAAATAAAAATAAAATTAACATGAAAAACATATGGATATGTGCAATGGATGTAACGTAAATGATGCAAGTGCAAAAATGCAATATATACAAGAGGAAATTTATGATGTGTAGAAGGAGAAGTTTAGAACACTTTTTTATAGGTGAGTATATTGTATCATGATAATAAAAAAACATGATGTTATGGTAATGGTTGCCCCAATGAGTGGGGTGTGTGTAGTAGGTGTATAGGTTGTGATATGTTAGATGTATGTGGTAATGTCAACCAGAGGAGGGGACTATAGATAGTATGTACAACTAGAAGTAGTAGAAGAACTGGTCTTTGGAAACCAACAAGAAAAGGGGATTACCAAAGTCAAAAAGTGATAGAATAAAAGTGGAAAAAATTAGCGTAGGTATGTAGTCGCTCAAAGCACAACCATACAATATGAAAGGAAATGAGAAGAAAATAGAAGAAAGAGAGAATAAGAGAGGGGAATTACTGACGGGTGAAGTGTCATGGGTCAAGTCGAGGACGAGATGGTGAAGTAATGGTATGACTTGGAATTTGGTGATTGGTGTAATTGGAGATGTTGTGAATGTAGTGAGTCACCAATTTTAAACTCGTGTTGTTGTACCTTACTATTGTAGGCACAATGAAGGTGATCTTGATAGACTCGTGTGTGCTCTATTACATGAATGCCACATTCATCGAGAAGTGTTAATTAATCTAATCAAGCTTGGTGAGTAGTATCATTGTCAATGAAGTCCTTCATAGATATCCTTAATGAAGGTATCTCAAGATTGAGGGGCATGATAGCTTCAGCCTCATATACAAGTGAAAAATGTGTTGCCCTAGTAGGAGTACAAATGCTTGTACAATATACCCACAAGGCTAGGGGCATTTGATTATGCCAGTCACGATGAGATTCTACTATAGTTTTATAAAGGATGGAACAAATGGTTTTGTTTGTGGTTTCTACCTGGCCATTATCTTGAGGGTAGTATGGGGTAGAGAAACTATGATGAATGTGAAACTTGCTACGAAGTGCTCGGATGGTTTTATTTTTTAAGGATTTCCCATTATCAGATATGATTTGGGAAGGGATTCCAAAGCAACAAATGATATGATTTGTTATGAATGCTATCATTTTGGCTCTTGTAGTTTGGACCAGTGGGATTGCTTCGACCCATTTTGTAAAATATTCTATGGCAGTGATAATAAATTTATGGTTTATTGAGGAATTAGGTGTAATTTTTCTAATAAGATCAAGGCCTCATTGGGAGAAATGACACATAGATTGAATTAGTTGGAGTGCTTGAGATTGAAGATGTGTGAGGTTGGCATGTTGTTGGAATTTAATGCAATGCTTCACATATTCACAATATTCTGATGAGTGTCATTGAGTATCATCATTTAATATCAATGATTTATCAATCTGGGGTGGTGTCCAAGGCTATCTATGATAGAAGGTTAGGGCAGAGTACAATTTAAGCATTCAGATTTCAAGCAATTATTGGGTGAAACATATTTGGTTTAGCCTTTTGGTGTCACACTAAACCTAATCTATAGAATGAAAACTTGTAAGAAATAAAAAATAATTCTAAGTTCAAAAAATTAAAGTTAACTACAATTGTATGAATTGAAATTGCTGAATTGAAATCTAATCTACTTTTGCAAAATTGAAATAACAGAATTGAAATTGCTAAATTGAAATGTTGCTGAAATGAAATCCTAAATTACACTTACAAAATTGAAACCTAGTTTAATCTTGCAGAAAGGAAGTGATACTTGGAAATGAAACACCTGTCAATGCCCTGCCACAAAAGGTCGTCAAGCTTCTACTATAGGAATTTATAGAAAAATGAAATCTGCTGGAAATTGAAAGCTATTGAAACATAAAAATAACATAACATGGAAAGAAAATGAAACAAGAAATAAATGTTTAATCTAATTTGTCAGATGACACACACATAAATTTTATACACAAACATAATAGAAAACATCAATCACATAATACAAAATAAAAACAAGAAAATGAAATCTGACAAGCAATCTATTAATTATGCTACAACAAAATTATAGATTAAAACCTACCATAAAATCCCTCCTTCTAGATTTGAAAGTGGGCCCATACTTCCTAATATAGAAGGAGGTGAAAAACACTCCTTAACTAATTTAAAATCAGAACAAATATGACAAACGAACTACAATTTATTACTCTAAAAATGACATTACAGTTTTGTTGCTGCAAACTATTACAAAGCTGAAAACTACCTATTTTTCTATTACTTATTCTCCTTAATCTCAAACGACATGGGAGCTATCCTTTTATAGATGCATAAGATTTATTTACAAATAGAAAATATAGTATTTCTATCCTGTAGATCAATTCCTATTATGCTGCAACATTTCTTGGTTTTATCCTAGAAGATGATCAATTGATATTTTCTCATGAATGGTGGCTTTTGGATGACAAGGACGACAAAGACAGCTGGGGGATATTTTCCCTTAACCTTCTCAACCTTATTTCATTTTTTCCATCATCAAAAAATAATCAAAAAGTCAAAAAGTACTTTTTGCTGTCAATTCAAAGATAACTGGCTCAATCCGAAGATGTCTGCTAAATTCGAAGATCTTCGGATTGACTATGTGGTCTTCAAGTTATCTCAGCTGCTTTTCTCAAGTGGGTTATATCTCAAGAACTTATTGCAATAGTTTTTATCCTTCTCCATGTGTGAATTCCATGCCTTGCCATTCAATCTCAAGTTGCTGGAATTTGTATGGAAAATCCTATTTTTCCAGCTATCAAAACATGCCCAACTACCCTTTTTGAGTGCTCATAAATTGTTCCTCATAATTCCAATGTATATAAAATTGTATCTACATGTTCTTGGTTGTATTAAATACACTTGGTTCAATTTTTAGCTCTTAAATCTTCATGAGTTGCTTCCAACATCACTGTCAAGTTGGCCTCTAACACAGATTTTCACCAAAATTTCTAGCTATTAAAAAGTGTGAAACTGTCATTTTGCAGGCCCCATAACTTCCTGAATACTTGTCCATATGTCTTCAAATTTGGGTCATGTGTTATCTGTACTATGAAGTACCATTAGTATGAATTTGGTACCTTAACTCACTTTGGATAATTCCTAATAGATTTGTCAATGTCACCATTAATACAGATTTGTACTTGTTAACTCCAAAAAGGCATGAACATGATGAAACCTTCATAACTTTTTATCTATAGCTCATATTGACTTGCTTCAAAAAGAAAAGTTTTAGTTCTTGATAAGAGGAATCTGTTCATGCCATCACAATGTAATTTTACTATAGTTTTTATTTTCTACTTAATAAACTGAAATAGTGCATAAAATACTGAAAATAGTAAAAAACAGAGATATAATGCTCATAACATAAAATCATGCAAACACTTAACAAATATATATTCTAATCAACTATTTGGCATTTAACTTAATAATATGACAGTTTTTATATGTCAAACATAGTGTAAAAATGAGGCATTTTCAGGCCTCATCATTCCCCCCAGCTTGAACTGATGCATGCCCTCATGCATCCTAGTAGTCCATATTAATATGCTGGTTTTATCTTTGTGAAAAACATCCTTTGCCCTCTTCTACTTGATAAATCACCCCTTGCTGCACTACACCAAGTATTTTACAATTTAAGCACATGTATTTCATTTTTCTACAACCTTGCAAATTTTTTTCAATCAATTTTTTTTTTATTTTGCTCCTTTTTTTTCTTGCATTTTTTTTTTTCATTTCCAACTTGCAACTTTTTTACTTCTGCACTTTCATCCTTCAATATTGCAATTTCTGCAATTACTACAATTTTAACTTTTTTTCTGCCCTTCTACAAGTTTTAGTGCTGCAATGTATCTCTTAAAGGCTTGGTATCATGTGACTCATCTTACAATAGCCTTATTGTGGAACCATATTTGGCAGATGCACTACTATTGGTGGAATTTTTTGTTCTTAACAATATTTCAGGTTGAATGCCTATTCTTGTTGTTTGCACCTTTTGAAAAAATTTATAAAATTTTGATTTTTAAATGCTTGAGGGATGTAATTACATGTAGTATAGCCTTAGGAACCTCAATATTTGATGTACCCTACTTTTTTGCTATTCTGTAGCATTTTCAGCAATTTTGGTACAATTTCTACTTATTCCGAAGATATCCTGCTCATTTCGAAGATGCATCAAAAAATGCAGAAATGACATATTTTTCAAAGGTTTGCTACAAATTATGTTGTCGAACAATATTCTAGGATGTAAGAATTACATAATATCAAAAAAAATCCTTCTCCATTCTTTTGTTTACTCTATGTCTATTTTTTTATTTTTGCACTTTTGAAGCAAAATTGACATAAAATTTGAATTTGAATATTTTTGGAGGGATGTACTACTTGTAGTGAGATGATTTTGAGCTTTTAGGAACCTTAATATTTGATGTGCCCTACTCTTTTTGCTATTCTGCAACATTTTTAGCAATTCTGGTATAGTTTCTACTCATTTCGAAGATATCCTACTCATTACGAAGATATCCTACTCATTCTGAAGATGCATCAAAAAATGCAAAAATGACCTCATATGCAAAAGTTAGCTACAAATTCTATTAAGGGACCATATCTAGTGTGTATAACCCTTCCATAACATCAAAAATCTGATCTCTAACCTTTTGTTTAGATGTTATTCTTCATTTTGTATATTACTATTTTATTGCAGCAGTAGTAAAACATAATCTTTAGGTGCATTTTCCAAATTTTCTTCCTCAAATTTATGAGCCAATTGTGAGATAAACTTGCAGTCCTACTTCTGAAACCTACCCTACTAATTGAGATAGAATTTTTGCCATGTCTGTCCCAAAATCAGGTTTTTGTATAGTTTTGAAGTTCTCATGCAACTAAGGGTAGAAGGGGGTGTTTCTTGACATTTTGATCATGTTCCATTTTCAACTTGCCAATATTGTATGAATAGTTTATGCCAAATACCTATTATCATACATTAAATGCTAAATGCTTACTATGACTTAAATGCAAGAAACACATGCCTTACTATCTTGAAAATTAATCATGCACCTTACAAGCTGCTTCTCATGATTGTCAGCAAGCTATCTGAAAACATAAATATACACATGAGCAGTGTGATATTTGTACAATGGTGGAACAATGATGGGTGGATCAACAAGGCAATGCATGCTGGAAAACCAGTTTTTATGCAAGCCAACTCAGCAGTGCCTCAAGGAGGTTTTCACTACTAAATTATTCATTTTTTTTTCATTTTTTTTCATCTCTTTTTCATTATAAGAGGCTGTCATTTCTGGTTTTCAACCAACTTCTATCATTTTTTTTTCTTTTTTCTTTTTTTTTCAAGTGCCTCAATAAAAAAATATCTCTCATGAGGCTACAATGAGAGAGAATGTGTCTCACTCATATTTGGATAAGAATAAATCCTTATTCTACAAAAACATGTCAATCTTTGTATGAAAACACCATATTTTTCTGTTGAAATCTGTAACAATGATGCAACCTTCCTTTCTAGATGAGCAGTAAGAATCTACTTATGTCATCATTTAACTCCTTATTACTGGAAATGAAGTGTTGAATTCATTGTTCCTCCTCCATGCTGAAATTGATGCTTATCCTCATGTACCCCCATTTTGTGGGACATGTCTTTTGCTAATTTTTTTCTCTTTTTCAGATTTTTCTCTTGTCTTGCTTGTGCCCATGAAGGAAGTTCACAAGCAATATTATTATTATTTTTTTCTTTTCTTGTATTTTTTTTTTTGTCAAACTTTTATCATCACTTTGAATCTGACATGGAATAGAAATTATCGTCCATTATGTGTACATCCAATTGTTCACATCAAGAAATCATCCTTAGTTAATGGTGTATGGTATACCCTAAAGCAATATTCATTCACCACTAAATTCCTCTGTGAATCACCAATGGAAGAAAGAAACACTACTTCATATATGAAAATTTCTTCAATCAAGTGTTTTTCCATGCCTTCTAATCTGTAAAATCTTGTCAATCTATACTTGAAACAATTCAATGCCAATTCTCAAGTATGTTAAGTGTATATATCAAGATGAAATCTTGACATACCCTTGTAATTCAATGCAAAGGGATTGAAATATTGTTTCAAAACAACAAACAATTTTGCTTTTTGTTCATCAGTCAACCGACCAATAATGTTCAAGAATTTCCTTGGCTGTACTTTAGTTTATTTCTTTCTTAGGACAAAATTTATCCTTAATGGAAGTAAATTTTCCATGTGTAAATTTTCTAGTTTTTCTCTTTTATCCAAGGTTGATTTATGTTTCTGGACTAAAGGGTTTTTGTGTATCTCTATTGAATTTTATCTCTTCAAGCTTAGGTAAGTTCTTGTTTGAGCACAGTTGGATGTTGCTGCAGTCAATAACATTTCCTGTAGTTTTTTTTTTACCAAATTCAACTACATAGACAGGGGATGCCTATCCTGTATTATTCATACTAATCATAGGTTGGGAAAAAAAAGAAATATTTTTTGTTTGTACAAAAAGACAAGAAATGTACAACTTTAGCAGATCAACTACTTGTCAGGTAGGATCACCTCTAATGAGATCAACTATTTTTTGTGTAGGCTAAGAATTGCTAGGTTATGGTTTAGTGCGGTAAAGTCCTAACAATATTTAAGTAATAATGGAAAACTCTAAGATCACCGCTAAGTTGTAAACTCCTATTTTGATAGTGCAAAAGTTTTATGATTTTTTTTTAATAGATTCAACTTACATAGATAGGGGTTGCTTTACTTGCCCTGTTTGTTGTTGTTAGGATCTTTCTTTGAGAAGAATTCAAACTAGGCAACAAATTTTGCATCTCTAAGTTGTGGAAGTAAATGGAATTCATCAGTGATATGTCCTTGTGAATAAATGCTACAGGTAGCTGATATGGCTATTTTGCTCAAGTGATATTTTTGTATATCTACCATGATATCTTCCCAAAACCTTGTACAATTTTTTTTATACTGCCCTCATGATATGGATATAAAAAGGGCGGTACTAGTAGATGGATCTTCTAAATATTTTAAGATATCTTATGTTTCTTGATAATGAGGATGATGAATTCTTTCAATTTTTATCAAGAATTTCAAACATAGGCAATTTAACCCCCAAGTGTGAAGATCACCTCCCTGTGGTTTCTTATTTTCTAAATGGACTGAAATGTAACTATCAATAATTATTATTTATACCAGCTATTACATTAATATTTTACTTTGAACTTCATAACTTAGCACAATAATAATTATTTGACTACTTTTACCCTCTAACAACACCATGATCCCCGACAACGGTGCCAAAATAATGAGTGTCGTTAAGTCTCATCATTTAATCTCAATGATTTATCAATCCGGGGTGGTGTCTAAGGCTAGCTACGATAGAAGGTTAGGTCAGAGTACAATTTAAGATTTCAAGAAATTATTGGGTGAAATATATTTGGTTTAGCCTTTTGGTGTCACACTAAATTGCTGAATTGAAATCTAATCTACTTTTACAGAATTAAAATTGAGAAATTGAAATGTTGCTGAAATGAAATCCTAAATTACACTTGCAAAATTGAAACCTACTTTACTCTTGTAGAATGGAAGTGATTGTTGGAAATGAAACATCTGTCAATGACCTACCACAAAAGGTCGTCAAGCTTCTACTATAGGAATTGACAACAAAATGAAATCTGCTAGAAATTGAAAGCTGCTGAAACATAAAAATAACAGAACATAAAAAGCAAAAGAAACAAGAAATAAATGTTTAATATAATTTGTCAGCTAACACACACATAAAATTTGTACACAAAAATAATAGAAAACATCAATCACATAATACAAAATAAAAATAAGAAAATGAAATCTGGAAAGCAATCTATTAATTTTTCTACAACAAAATTTAGATTAAAACCTACCATAAAATCCCTCCTTCTAGATTAAAACCTACCATAAAATCCCTCCTTCTAGAGGTGAAAAACACTCAACTAATTTAAAATTAGAACAAAATTTGACAAAAGAACTACAATTTATTACTCTGAAAATAACATTATAGTTCTACTGCTACAGACTATTACAAAGCTGAAAACTATCTATTTTTTTATTACTTATTCTCCTTAAGCTCAACCGACATGGGAGCTATCCTTTTATAGATGCATAAGATTTATAAAAAAATAGAAAATATACTATTTCTATCTTGTATATCAGTTTCTATTATGCTGCAACATTTCTTGGTTTTATCCTAGAAGATGATCAATTGATCTTTTCCCATGAATGGTGGCTTTTGGACGGCAAGGACGACAAAGATAGTTGGGGGATATTTTACCTTAACCTTCTCAACCTTATTTCCATTTTTCCATCACCAAAAAACAATCAAAAATTCAAAAAGTACATTTTTCTATCAATCCAAAGATAACTGGCTCAATCCGAAGAAACTGCATTCTGTCAATCTGAAGAGGTTTGCTAAATTTGAAGATCTTCGGATTGACTAACTATGCAGTCTTCAAGTTATCTAAGCTAATTTTATCAGGTAGGCTATCTCTCAAGAACTAATTGCAATAGCTTTTATCCTTCTCCGTGTGTGAATTCCATGCCTTGCCATTCAATGTCAACTTGTTGGAATTTGTATGGAAAATCCTATTTTTTCAGCTGTCAAAACATGCCCAACTACCCTTTTGGAGTGCTCATAAATTGTTCCTCATAAATCCAATGTATATAAAATTGTATCCATGTGTTCTTGGTTGTATTAAATACACTTGGTTCAAGTTTTAGCCCTTAAATATTCAGGATTTGCTTCCAGCATCACTGTCAAGTTGGCCTCTAACACAAATTTTCACCAAAATTTCTAGCTATCAAAAAGTGTGAAGCTATCATTTTGCAGGCCCCATAACTTCCTGAATACTTGTCCATATGTATTAAAATTTGGGTCATGTGTTCTTTTTACTATGAAGTACCATTGGTATGAATTTGGTACCTTAAATCACTTTGGATAATTCCCAATAGATTTGCCAATGTCACCATTAATGCAGATTTGTACCTGTTAACAACTCGAGAAAAGACTAAGGCATGAACATGATGAAACCTTCATAAATTTTTATCTACAACTCATATTGAATTGCTTAAAAAAGAAAATTTTTAGTTCTTGATAAGAGGAATCTGTTCATGCCATCATAATGTAATTTTACTGTATTTTTTATTTGCTAATTAATCAACTGAAATAGTGCATAAAATGCTGAAAATAGTAAAAAATAGAGATATAATGCTCCTAACATAAAATCATGCAAACACTTAACAAATATATATTCTAATCAACTATTTGGCATTTAAATTAATAATATGACAGTTTTTATATGTCAAGCATAGTGTAAAAATAAGGTATTTTTAGGCCTCATCACAGTCTTGCTCCATTTTGATCCAATAATAACCAATACGAAGGATGCGTTTAGTGATTGCCATGCCACTAAAATGGCCACCACAAGTACTATCATGGGTTTCTTTGTACAATTTTTTATAATTATTGCGGTTCTAGGCAATGCGGGAGCATGCCATCATAGCTACGATGATAAAGGATGTCCCCTAACAAGGTGTAGTGGATTACTCTTTTTGAATGTTCGACATTGAGCGTGGAGTAAATCACATGGTAGGAAACCTAACTTGATGTAATATTTAATTTGTGAAAACCATGGGTCACGGGGTTCAAATTTTACCACCTAGATACCACCATCATCTGTAGGAGGTGTAGGTGATATGGAAGATCGAGTGAGCGTATGGATGGATACATATGTTGTGTTAGATGTTGGATTTTGTAGAATAAGGGATCCTAAGGAAGCCATAGTATCTGCAAAATGGTTTGATGATCATGAGCAGCTTTGATATCATACCACTCAAATTGAGATAAGAGTTGTGAAATTTTATTATATTGCTGGAGGATTGGGTAATTGCATATCTAGCATTATTGCACTTTATTGACTATTAGGATTGAATCACCTATGATGTGGAGGTGTTTGATATGCATGGAATGTGCTTGTTTTAGTCCTAGGATTAAGGCTTCATATTCTGCATTGTTGTTGGTACAAGGAAAATCGAGTTTGAATGAAAAGGGAGTGGTTCTCCTTTAGGTATGAAGAAGACAATGCCTGGACCCCCAACATGGAGACATCTGTAACTATAAAAAAATAGGGTGAGGTCCACTATAACTTCAGGTTTGAAATATTATTCTTCTTTAGTTATATGGAAGATGGAATCATCGGGGATTTGAATGAGGAGGGGTTGATTGTCAGTCAATGGGCTTTGACCAGTTTGTCGGTGATGACCTACTCTTTGATGGATTTTTAGGAGATGAATTCTAGGTTAAATTTAGTTAAGAGAATGATCCACTTAGATGTGCGTGAGTTATGGTAGCTCTTGTTCATCATGTATTGTAGGGGATTATCTCAGACGATGATAAAAGTTTTGTAATTTAGCATGTAATGGCATAATTTTTGAGTGGTGAATATGACCACTAGGCATAATTTTTCCATGTATCCATAGCTTGTTTCATAACTAATTGATGTGTGGCTGATTTAATAGATAGCTTGCTCTTTGTCGAGCGCATTATTTTGATCTAGAAGTGTACCTAGCACAAACCCTATGGCTGAGATATATAGAATCAATGGTAATGTTGGATGCAGTGGTGACATAACCGAAAGTGATGTAAGGTAAGTTTTGATGGTATAAAATGCTCCTTGATAGTTTTCATCCCATTTGAAGCTTACACTCATGAACTGCTATGGAGTCAACAAGGAAATCGATGATAGGTAGGGAAAAATTATCTTTGTGATAAGATTTATTTAAATCACAAACATCCATGTAGACAAAAACTTCATCGGATGACTTAGGTACAAGGACCATGCTGGATGCCCATTCAAGATAGTTAATGGGTAAAATGAAATTGATGTCTAGGATCTTTTGGAGTTTGAATTTCAATATTAATGTGATAGTTGGATGCATGTGTCACAGCTTTTGTCTTATCGGTTTGGCATTAGGATCGATTATGAGGTTATGGACCACTATGGCAGGGTCAAGTCTCGATATGTCTTTGTATGACCATGTGAAAATCCAAATGTACTTGTGAAGAAAGGTTGTGAAGGCAATGCGCTCCTCAGGTGAGAGGCTAGCGGCTAGTTTAAGGATGCAGGGATTTTCAAGATCATCACCAATGTTGACATTGATAGTGACTTTAATGAGCATGTGATATCCATCACACAAATATTCGAGGATAGGACTGAGGTTAAGGTCATCGATGACCTCTCTAAAATTATATTCATCATCTACATAGACACCCATGTCATTTGATTTGGGGATTTGGGATGACGTGGATGAAGAGGGAGCATTTTCCACCTGCAAGACATGAGGTGTAAGAAGGAAATCTCGAGGCACTAGTATATATGCATGAGATCTATAAAATTTGGATTTGGGATATCATCCTGAGTCTACTGGTGACTGTAACAAAGGGGAGAGAACAAGTCTACCTCAACCATATTGATCGATGTTGTAGGTAAAGTAGATGGGGAAGAATATGGTGAGTAGGGCTTGGTGGTTTGTGCATGCCCTAAGAGACTTAAGGGAGGTCGTAGAACAACTAAGGGTGAAAAAGAACAAGCAAATGATCTTTGTAGTTACCTATGTATAGGCAGGAACGTGGCTAAGCATATCTAAGATGACTTAGGAAGGACCGTGGATAAAGGGATAGGTCTTGGAGTTCACCTTCTAAAGTATAAACTACTCTTGGATTATAGCTTATACTAGATTTATCGGTTGGTGATTGAACTCGAGGGTCGATAGATGTGTGTAATCCTTGTTCATAGTAGCCTAGCCTAAATCCTTACTAATGAAAATATTGTAGGTAGCACAAAGTGAAGTGACAGTTGGCCATGTGGTCTAGCGTACCATGAAAGCTGGATTATGGTGGAGGAAAATCTGGTGGGGGGATTGAAGAATCTACTCCCGCATAAATAAAATTGGTATGATTGTTGGGACCTCCTAGTCGTACAACGGTTCGAATAGTAAGGAACGAGGTTGTAGGGTAATCAAAATCATTGGTAGATTGGATATGGGGATCACGTATGCGGGCATTGCATACATTATAGTCTCCTGGGTCAACATTTGTCATGAAAGTGGAAATGCATGGTGTGCCACAATTTAGCAACTGATGTGGAGTATCAAAAGTAGATGATGAAGATGAGATCTAAGATTCTCTGATAATAGCTGCTAAAGGGTGTGGGGGTTGTTTATTTGACCTAGGTATTGGTTGTTCTTCATGGCATTCAGTTGTTGTAGCTTGAATGTGATGTTTGGTCTATGTGGTGGGAGGTATCAATACAGGCACTGGGCTATGTGGAGAAGTGAATGTCCTAGGATGCATTCAAAAAGGAAATGGGGGTGTTTGTGATGTAGGAAGGATAGGGGATTCCATAGGCAAGGATGAGGGAGGTAGTGTGACAGGTGTGTAATGAGTGGTTATGGTGGTTGCGGCACCGCAGGTGGAAATTGGAATGGTAGAGGCTAGGATTATTGTGGAGACCATGAGGATGGTGATGAGAAAGGCATGGTAGAGGTTTTGGGTCCCTCGAAAGATGGTGCTAATGGTGTAGATATCGAGGCTTGTGCTCTTGATGAACATTGGGATGTTGAGGTTGAAGTGGGGGAAGAGATCGATGCTCCTAATGACTGGTGAGAGGATACAAGGAATAGTTGGGAGAATAATAATGATGGTGCAGGAGGGAGGTTTGCAACATTGCAAAACTTAAATGAATCTCCACCAGTTGGGACACAATGAACAAGTCCATTATGGATGTACTTGAGGCAATGGTGTAGTGTTGAAGGTACACATTGTATGTCTCTAATCCATGAGCGACCAAGGAGAATATTGTATTGCATTTCCCCTTGGATGATGTGAAAGAGGATAGAGATGGTACAAATTCCTATTTGAATAGGTAAAACTATGGATCCTACAATAAGTCTCATGGAGACATCAAATGCATGTAGGTCAAGAGAAGGTGTGGCAAAATGGGTTGACATGATACGTAGGTGATGTAGAGCTATTGTAGATATAATGGTAATGGATGAACCTGTGTCAATGAGTACCCTCTTGTAGGTGATATCATTGATTGTGGTTTATATGTGGATAGGGGGATCTGCTCATTCTCCAACGAGTTTTGTTATCTCATGGTCATGGAAGCTAATTGAGGGCTCGATGTATCATGGGATATTTCCTACAAAATTGACAAAAGCATTTGTGTCATGTGTATCTAAGTCAATGGAATGCAGGATGTCATTCAATGCCTCGTGGTGGGGTTGAGACTATTGCAGGAGATCAAATATGGATAGCCATGTGGGGGTGTTATGTATCTGATGGGTTAGGCTACCATGAATGGTAATCACATTTTGAGGTGGGGGTGGTACGGTGGTAGGCATTTGAGGTATTTACGGTGATATGAACTAAGTTTGCAGGGAAAAAATAGATGTTGTCTAGCATTGCGGGTACAGTTGGTTCCTCATAGTAATTTTGATCATACCTACTACACCATGTGATGGAGGATCATGTTTGACACTATTCACTTGGTGAGGTAGCACTGGGGGATTGTTTGGAGGTCTAGGAGGGTTGTGTCCTCTGTGATCCGATAGAGGATTTTAGAAAATCCTTAAATTTTGACTTTTTGGGACTAAAGGGTTTGCTACCTGGATGATGCCTCTATCGATTAGGTCTTGAACTTGCCCATGGAAGGAGCAACATGAATAGATATCATGGCCATGTTGCCTATGGAAAGGACAAAAGAGCTACTAATTATATCTACGAGTCTTGGGTACATTTGGATCTAGTGGGTGGATCTCGGGTAGGAAGAGATGGTTGCCCTCATACAATCTATGAAATAGTATTGGTAATGGTTTAGATAACAGTGTGAGGTTGCGCAATGGAACTTATGGGTGCATGCATCAATATTATTGTGGTCTAGGTTGAGTAGGGGCATTAGTCTAGAATGCTTGTTGATGTGGTGTATAGGGTGGGCGAGTTGGTGCTGGCACTAAGGTAGCGGATGCAACGTGGTTGGTTTGTGGTGGCAGAGGGTAAGTTTGATTTGGGTTGGTCCTGTTGAAGTGGAAGTTGGGGTTGTAGTTGGATTTGGTTCTCAAATTAATTTTTTTGGATTGAAACTTAATGTCTTTAATGAATTTTTCTAGTGACATGGCATCTTCAAAAGTGCAGCTTTGATGAAGATGGAGGGATGTGGAGATGTGTTTGTGGCAACTCTTGGAAAATATTATCACGAGATTAGTAGTGAGGAGGCTATGGGTAAGGTCATGGATAATCGCTATCCATCTACGAACAAACTTAGTGATGGGTTCGTCATCAGTCTGTTGTAAGGTGTACACATCAAAAAATGTGGTCTTTTTCTTGATGAATATGGAAAAGTGTTCTAGGAAGGAATTAACCAACTTATTGAAAGTATACAAGCTATGGCATGGAAGCATGTTGTACCAGTCTAATGCTGGCCCAGTGAGCGAGAGGGAAAAGGTATGTAGCATGAGGGGGTTACTACTGTGGAGTTGATAGCAGGATGAGTGGTAATTGCTCACATGATCTCTAGGGTCTTCCTTACTTCTATAATTGTTGAACTTTGGTATTTCGAAGTGATAGGGGGAGGGAGGAATGAAAACTGATGGGTGAACTGGCTCATTACATAGTTCATCATAACAGGGCTTTTGTGGCCCATAGCTAGAGCTGTGTAGGTTAAGCATTTTGACTTCATCTAGTAGGAGTTGAAGTTTGGATTTCATAGAAGTGGGAGACTGGGATATGGTAGGTTGAGTCTATGGATATGGTAGATATTAGTATTGTTGCTCTTCCTAGTATTGTAGAGAACATTGTGGCTCTTGATCCTGATAAGGCAGATACTGGGCAACATGTGTTGTCGTATCCATGGGCACACTAGGTTATGGGGTAGGTATTTATTGTGGGTAATATCATTGTGACTAGGAGGTATGTGGTTGTGGTGTAGGTACTTATTGGGTTGGATCCTGCTATAATGATTGGGTCGTGGGTGGCGATGACCAAGATGGAGGAGGTGTAAAGAAACTGGGTGTAGTTGGTAATGGTGTAGGTGTTGGGGCTACCAATACTAGGGGTGCTCAAGACGAGGTATCAAAGGATGGGATCTATCTCTGTCCTGGAGGGTAGGAAGTGGGGAAGCTAAATTGCATGGAATATCCTGGCGGTGTGGGTGGATAAGCCACCAATATTGATCTAAAGGTGCGAAAGATATTTGTTGTAGGGGCTTGGATAGGAGGAGATGACGTTATCCTAAAGGTCACCATAGATAAAGGTGGCACTAAAGGATAGGTATCGTACACTCCAGATACATGGGATATTTGTGGAAAAGTTTCTGAAAAGGTAGGGTTAACTATCGAAGTAGGAGTTTGGGTCAATGGGAATGTGTATGTGTACACTCCCACTTGGGTTTGTGCATCTTGCATCTAAAGGGACTGTTAGGAGATGCCTTCAGATATGGTGAAAAATGAATCTTGGTAAGATGATGGCTGAGACTCCTGTGAAGATTAGGGGTGTGAGGTTTGAGGAAATGCTTGCAGTTCCTATTGGGGAGGGAGCTATTATGTAGTTTGGAAGGATGACTTCAAGTTTCCTACAACCAAGGAGGATGGGTCAGACACCATTCCTACTGTAGGGGTGAATGATGTGACCTATGGGTAGGTACATTTTAGGAGGGAAGAATCACTCTCAAATAGGGATTGAGATAGGTTTTGTAAGAAGGGGGGTACGAAGGTGGGAGAAGTAGGTATGACCTCCTCATTTATGGTAAATAATGGATGAGGTTGTCCTAGCACTATGTAGATCACATGGTCATAGAATGTGGTCAGTGGATTAGGTGAGGATGGGGATGAAAGGAGCGGGTAATCCTCTACGAGTGAAGTGGTGAGGTCTTCACTCGGTTGACATCTCATCATGAGGCATCATGTATGTGAGTTGCACATTAGATTCTATGCATGAATCATACGTGTCTATGGTCTTCTCCTTCATGATCGAAGGAGCAAGAGTGGATTGACTAGAGGAAGTGGTAGGCCATTCCTCTATAAAGTGTGCTTGCTCGTGCGCACTATGGGTGACCACATACATAGTAGCATGTGTAAAAAGGGTTTTAGAAATAAACCCTGTGTGATGTAGACTCAGTTGTGTCTAATGTAAGTGTTAAGCAAGTGACATGATGTGTATGGTTAAAAAATATATAGTGTAATGTGATGAAATTGGTCCATGATCATGCAAACAACAGTAGATCCGAATCAATTCTAAATGCTGACAAATAAAAGTGTTTTGTTCATTTTTTTTTTGTGTGTTGTAATGTTGATACTCCCTATGTAGAATCACGAGTAATGGAGTGAACACTCTAGAAAATTAGGAATGTCATCGATATCAAACCTCCTACAACACTCAAAGATGCACAGAATAGAATGGTATCACAACGTGTAAATGGTGACCTGTATGGAAGGTGTAGTAAAATGATATCCTAGAAAAGGGAGGAACCCACTATACTGAAGCGAGTTCACAAATTCCTCTCACAAAGAGAGGTGGTACTGTTTAAGACTTACTACCAACATACCCATGCTTTCACTTCATCCTCGAGTGGGCTTAGTCAATAAGGAGAATTACCAATTCCACTAATTATACTAGCCTTGTGGATGAAGGTACTAAGCCTATCCCACTCTGTAGGTAACCACTAGTGATGAAATCTAGGGCCCAGTAATAAAATTAGGGGATTTTATGGTGATGAAATCCGAAAAACACTCTTGTGGGGCTGCTAGGTGTCTAGGGGGTGACTTGGTGGAGGGTAAAATACCTATCACACCAATCTCGAGCGATGGATTAGGGATGAAGTCCAATCTCACCACTTGTTTAAGTAACACATGAGTATGTGTGGGTTTATTTTTTCTAACAGTGTATGCAAAGTAAGAAACTAACTAATTGCCTTTTCAAAAGAGGAACTAACCTAATGCCTTTTCGAAAGAAAATGATTAGATAACTGCATTCTTTATGACCCACTATTTATAGGAAAGGGCAAGGTGTAGGGGGAGAGTTAAGGAAACTAACCCCAGGCTAAATTCTAACCAAATTTAGGTTAGGTTTGAGGAGGTGGAGGTCTCACATTCCTCATAAGAAATATCCTATACTCACACGTGTGAGGAAGGATTAAGTCTAATCAGGATTAGGAGGTCCAAAGTCAGATTAGATCTTGATTAGGGTTTTTAGGAAAATATCTTAGGTAACCCTAATTACACACATGTGGGAGGATGCAATTAGTGCTAATTAAGAATTAAGAATTCAACTAATCAATTTTGCCCTAAAAAGGTGACTTAAGTGAAGTCAATATTAAATTAGATTTTAAGAATTGACTTGGTAATTGTTTTTATCATTTAATAGCCCGTGGGGGCCTCAATTGAGTGCAAATAGGTTATCGGAGGATATCCCAATGCACATGATGTGATTTTGAAGGCTTATTAGGGTTTTGGACCTAAAAGTTGATGAAGTGGTATATGGAAGTCTACATGTTGCTATGGCAAACTATGGCAATCTACATACGACTACGCATGACTACAATAGCCTACAATAGCATAGGGATATCTAGAATCACCTATGGATACGTAGAGACAACAATGTGTGACTTTTGGGTGTCTACAAAAGGCTTGGGGTAAAAATATTTAAATATTACAAGAGAGGGACAAAAAATTAATAGTATTATAATATTTAAATCATAAGATTTAAAATATTATAATATAAGTGGTTTAAATTTAAAAGTGTCGACGCCCTTGGGTAATAAAGTTAAACATATATATATATATATATATTAAGCACAAATTGATTTTGAAATATGGTTTTTCAAAGTGGATTTCATATACCCCTTAGTGCGAAAATCGAAGCAGAGAATAAAAGGAGGAAAAGAATGCGTTTTGCAGTAGTGAGCGAAAATAGAATAAATATATCATGCTACCATTTTGGTCTTATCTAGGTGGCTAGCCCAGTCGATCACCTAGCTAGCGCTAAGTCACCATGGAGCAAGAGGTTGTAGGGTCGAAACCATGTAGGCATTGTTTTGGCTGGAAAACAAATGAACATTTTTTTTGGAGAAGGTAGAATGAAGGACTTATTTAGTTTGTGCTACATGTTTGATTCTACCCATTGGGGTAGCCCAACTGGTTGCCCAACCTGTTCTAGGATGTTGTGTTGGTAGAGATCAAGAGATTGAATTTCCTCCACGTTCACTGGGCTTCCTATGTGAGGTAAGGACATTTTTTTTTTAAATTTAATTTGAGTGGGAGATATAAGGTGTATCATGATTATTTGAAAATTTTATGTTCACATGTTAGAAAAGGAGATATAAGGTGTATTGTGGTTAATTTTAAAATTGTATTTTCGCATATTAGAAAGAGGAGATATAAATTGTATTGTGGTTAATTTTAAATTGTATTTTTGCATGTTAGAAAAATGAGATTTAAGGGTTTAATTCTTAATAAAAATTTATGTTGAGAATTTAAAAAAGGAGATATAAGGAGTAATTTTTAAAGATTTATTGTGTATGTTTTTTATAAATATTTTAAGTGGATGAATTAATATTTGTGCAAGAAATAGAAAATTACTAACCAGATTTTGAAGGGACAAAAGGAAAATTATTTTTGTCAAGATAGGTTTGGGAAGTTCATGCAAAAAGAAGATTATCATTATTGATGTAAATTGAGAGGTATGGTGATTTAATTCCTTTCTAAAGGTGGTTTTGTTTGAGAAAAATATTTGTTTTGTCAAATGGTTGGAGGTATAAGGAATTATTAGATGTGCATTGTTTTTGCTTAAAAATTGAAAGTATATGTGCAATTATAGATCATATTTATGAGCAAATATGTGCATTAGTTTTTATTGAAATTGGGAGTAAATGTGCAAGAGTTGTAGATCAAATTTGAAAGCAAATTTGTGCATTGTTCATGATTGATTTTGGGAGTAGATGAGAAGGAAAGAATTGTGCATTGTGATTGGTTTTGAAGTGAATGTGGAAATAAGAAAAATAGTATAGTCTCACACAAATAGAAGGGTTGTTTTAAAGCAAGTTAAAGTGTCACATAGTGAAAGGATGGTGTGAAAGGATTAAATTGAAAAGGATATTTTTAGCTATCTGCAAAAGGGAAGGAAAGGTGTAAATAAAAAATTACAAGGTTAGTTATCAAGTGCTAGACTAGAGCTACCTTGTAATGTAATAAATGTGAGACATGTGAAAGCAACAAACTTAATGAATGTGAAGAACATATTGGGCATTTGATAAGTGCATATCATTCTCTATATGTTCATGAAATATTTTTGGTTAGAATATATTTGAATTGTTAATAGATGAGCATTATTGAATGCGATATTTAGGAATCGATGAGCATTGTTTGTATGCAATATTTTGGAATAGATGAGCAGACTTGTGAGCAATTTTGGAGCAAGTTTGAGCAGGTTTTGTGAGTAGGTTTTGAAGCAGATTTGAGCAGGTTTTGGAGCAGATTTGAGCAGGTTTTGGAGCATTTTTGAGCAGGTTTTGGAGCATATTTGAGCAGGTTTTATGAGTATATTTTGGAGAAAAGTTGAGCAGGTTTTATGACCCATTTTTAGATCAGATTTGAGCAGGTTTTAGAGAATATTTGAGTAGGTTTTATGAGCATGTTTTGGAGCAGATTTAAGTAGGTTCTATGAGTAGTTTGTGGAGCATATTTGAGTAGAATTTGTGAGTAGGATTTGGAACATAATTGAGAAATATTTGTGAGTGGGTTGGTTTCCATGAACTAGTAGAGGGGATTGGTGTCTCCTATGGATTGGTGTCCATGAACTTGAGAGGGGATTGTTGTCCATGAACTTGAGAGAAGATTGGTGTCTCCTGTGGATTGGTGTCCATGAAATTGAGAGGGGATTGGTGTCTCCTATGTATTGGTGTCCATGAATATTGTAATAGGGGATTGGTGTCTCCTGTGGGTTGGTACCCACAAAATTTATTGAGAAATTGATAAGCAATATTTCTCTATGGATGTAGCCAATTTTGGGTGAACCACATTAAATTTATGTCTCTCATATGTGTGATGATTTGTGCATTGTTTCACTACAACATTGATATTATTGTTGTTATATTTTGGATTGAAAACTAAAAAGTTTTATCTTATACTATTCACCCCCCATCTTAGTATAAGCTTGTGTTCTTCAATGACAACTTGTACTTGTTGGGTATCTGAATTGATTGCTTCCAGTATAGGGTCTTAAAACTCTTCTGGTAGCTTGGTTGGAATGATAAAAGCGTAATATTCTATAGGATTCCTCCTTATTGATGCTAGGTCTAAATAATAATCCTTAGGATTATCTATTTGGGCATGAGTCTTTTTTGAAATGTTAAAAAAATTTCAAACGCCACATAGGGACCTATTTTCTCTCATGGCTTATTGCAAGCTATCTGAAACGGTCAAAAAATGACATTTGATAATTTAATACAAAACACAATGATGCATTAAACAAAGAGACTATGATTCCATTGATATTAATAAAAATGTGTTACAAGAGAGACATGATGCCCTTTATCCATTTCTCTTCCTAACAATGTTATAATCAATTTTATGCCTTCTATGGTAATCCCTCAGTGTAGGTGGGCTTCTTTGTATGTGGGCCACCGTCGTGTTGCTATTCGTTTGATGTTGCTTTCCCTATTCATATTTGTTGCATAACCTGTGATCAACCTGCAAAAGGATGTTAGTATGATGGGGGGCTTGCCTTAGTCAGGCCCCATGATTATGAAGATGAAATGACTATAAAAATAGAAAAAAACATGCGATAAACTATACATAAGGTAATAATAGGATGAAATGAAGCTTACCAACCAAATATGGAGTGATTTGGGACCTGTAGACCCAATTCGCCACCCGAGGGGTGAATTGAAGCCAAATTCACGGTGCAAGAGGTGATCTGAGCTGTGATGCCTCTTATGCAAAATCCTTTCAGTGGGTCAATTCCTAGGTAGTCGGGATACCTCTGTGTATCGTTGAAATCTGACTGTGTACACTGGGAAGTGACTGTTCAATATTGGCTTTCCATTTCAATAGAGTAATTATACTTTGTTGAATTTGTGAATCAGACTTAATTAGGGGTCTGGGACCCATTATTTATAGGCAAATAAAAGGTGTAGAGGAGGGATTAGATAGACTAAACATAGGTTTGATTCTAACTAGGGTTAGGTTAAGAAATGCAATGTAGCAACATCATATTCCTTATGAGAAATATCTCATCCTCACACATGTGTGAGGATGGATTAGGGCTAATCTTGATTAGGAGGTGCTTAAGTCAATTTAGGACATGATTAAAGAAATATCTCAACAAACCCTAATTTCACACATGTGGGAGGATGTAATTAGTGTTAATCAAGATTAAAGGTTATTTTAATCAAATTTTCCCTAAAAAGGTGACTTAAGTGAAGTCAACATTAAATTAGATTTTAGGTATTGACTTATTAATTATTTTGGTCAACTAATACCCCGTGGGGGCCTCAATTGAGTGCAAATTGGTTGTCGAATGATATCCCAATGCACGAGATGTGATTTTAAAGTCTTATGAGGATTTAGGACCTAAAGTCCAGTGAAGTAGTATACAGGAGTCTACACAATGCTATGAAAATCTATGGCGATCTACGCACGACTACATTTTTCTACGTATGACTACGCATGACTACAACAATCTACGCATGTCTAGGAGGATCTACAATAGTCTATGCTGGTCTACAATAGCCTAGGGGTACCTAGGATGGCCTATGTAAACCTAAAAGTGTCTAGAAGGATCTACAAGTATGTAGGTATAGCAGTGTGCAACTTTTGGGTGTCTACATTTACCCGTTTTTGTACTATACTATGTGAAACATAGTTTAATACAAAAACGTGAAGGGTTTGTGTAGAAGGAAAAGGTATAGAAGGAAAATAATGGGATCCAATCAAAGGTATGTAGCCACTTGAAGCGTGACCATACAACGTTGAATGGATATCCAAGAAGAGAAGGGAAAAGAATGGGATCCAATCAACGGTATGTAGCCACTTGAAGCGTGACCATACAACATTGATTGGATAGCCAAGAAGAGAAGGAAAAATAATGGAATCCAAAAAATAATATTTAGCCTCTCGAAGCATGACCATAAAACATTGACTGGTGTATAAAAATAACTAAGCACAATAAATGAGATAAACACAGAGAGAGATTTTCCAAAAATAATGTTCCTTTGTATTAATGCTTGATACAATGTTACAAATAGATATCTTGAATTGCCCCAAATGCATTGGGGGTAATGCTACAATGATTTTCTCCCTTTGATATATGTTACAATGCTCCCATAAGAGAGGTAAATTCTTCCAACTCCTCAGCAAGATATTGTTCTCTTCATTCCTCTACTACAACTCCAAGGGGTGAGTGGGCTTTGGTATCCACTATAGGGTAGCTTCAATAGCTCTTCAAATACCTATCTCCTGCACACATGGAAACCAAACAAGGGTTAATAACACCTGTATAAATGACTGCAAACAATGCAAATAAAAGAAACCCTTGAAAGGAATGCTTGCAAGAAAACATGGAAATACTAATTAAAAATGCCTTGCTAACAAGTTGATAAGTTACTGATCTCTATTGATAAAACCTGTTTGGGACTATGGAATCGTGGGAATGCAGTTGCAGGCTAAAAATCGTGGACCTGTGGTTGTGAAACCATGGATTCAAATTTTTGGCTATAGAACCATGGGTGGGCGATTTCGATTGAGATGATAGGTCACCTCGAGATGCATGCCAACGATTGAATTCAAGCTCGCACTCTCAGTTTCTCATCGAGTTTGGATATATTTTGGTAGTCTGTCGATATGCAATTTTAGCTCCCTTTGTTTGGTGGATTGATGGTGCCTTTATAGGCTACCTGGGGCTTTAGAGGGGAATGTGAGGTAGCAAGCCTGACTTACCAAGTGGCAAATATTGACTGCCAAGTGGAAGGGGCAGTTACAGTGAGTCACTCAGTGTGGCTCACTTAACTAGGGTGATGTGGCTCCAAGTGGAGTGGGATGTGGGATGCGGTTTTGTGTGAAGGTACAAGGGGAAAACAACAAAGGAGTTGTGGCATGGGTGTTGGTAATTTTTCTCATGTGCAAGGACAAAGAGAACAAGAGTGGGTACGATGTGCCCTGGATGTTGGATGAAGTGTCTAGGACACATGTCCAATGGGTAGACAGGGTATCCTAGGGTGATTTTCCTAAAAAAATAAATTAGGAAAGTATAATTATGTGTAGGATTTTATATCCCTAAGTTAGAACTTAGGCATATATCTTTATTATGCAGGATTTGATGGTGAGGTGGTGAATGTGAACTAAAGGGTGCTAGATTTTGGTGTCTACAATTGCCCCTTTTTGTACTGCATTGTGTACAACACAATGTGGTGTAAAAACTAATGAAATCTAACAATATTGGACGAATGGGTTCATTTCTCTTTGACACACAAAATGAATGAATTTAGAATTTTGATTTATAGGCTACTGTCATTTTCAAAATCATTCTGCCAGTTGTCATTGGTTGGTCGGTTGAAGTGATGAGTGAGATGGAGGTTGGCGATGGGAGCGGTGGTGGTGGCTCGGCTGGAGCGGAAGTTGGTGACTGGTTTGCCGAGGTAAGCGTGTTGCCCCTCTTTTTTTTTCTTGTTTGTTTTGCTTGTTTGATAATTAAGTGGGGTTGGTAAATGGTTATTTTTTTTTGCTCATTAAGCGTTTGTTTTTGCTTTTATTACCTAGGGTAGGTAATTTTTTTTTTTCGTTATTGCTTTATTACCTAGGGTAGGTTAATTTTTTTTTTTTTGCTTTTTATTACCTAGGGTAGGTAAAATTTTGTTTTTGTTTTTGTTACTTAGTGTAGGTAAAAAATTTTGTTTTTGTTTTTGTTACCTAGGGTAGGTAAAATTTTTCATTTTTGTTTTGTTTCCATGATTAGGTAAATTTTTTATTTTTTTGCTTTTATTACCTAGGGTAGGTAATTTTTTTTTTTTTTTAATTACCTAGGTTAGGTAAAAAAAAATTCATTTTTTTTGTTGTTTTTGTTACCATGATTAGGTAATTTTTTTGTTTTTTTTTTTGTTTTATTACCTAGGGTAGGTAATTTTTTTGTTTTGTTTTGTTTTTATTACCTAGGTTAGGTAAAAAAAAAATCGTTTTTTTGTTTTATTACCTAGGGTAGGTAAATTTTATTTATTTTTTTTTTTATTACCTAGGTTAGGTAATATATATATATATATATATATATATATATATATATATATATATATATATATATATATATATATATTTGTTTTTGTTACCATGATTAGGTAATTTTTTTTTTTTTTTTGCTTTTATTACCTAGGGTAGGTAAATTTTTTTTTTTTTTGTTTTTATTACCTAGGTTAGGTAAAAAAAAAATTATTTTTTTGTTTTATTACCATGCATAGGTAAAAAATTTTCGTTTTTGCTTTATTACCTAGGGTAGGTAATTATTTATTTATTTATTACATAGGTTAGGTAAAGTTTTTTTTCTTTTATTACGTAGGGTAGGTAAATTTTTTTTTATTTTTGTTTTTATTACCTAGGTTAGGTAAAAAAAAATCATTTTTTTGTTCAAAATGAGATAAAGAGAGAGAGAGAGAGAGAGAGAGAGAGAGAGAGAGAGAGAGAGAGAGAGAGAGAGAGGGATTTGCCAAAAAGAAGACAACACCTTGCAAGTAAAAAAATGAAAACAAGCACTTGTAGAATTAAAGGATTTTGTATTGAATTTTATTGGAGCCTTAGTCTCCTTTTTACAAGTGATTTGCCCCAAGTGCATAGGGGTATGATTACAATAAGTGAATGCTTGCTTTCACATGATAGAATGAGCACAAAGAGGGGAAACACCCCCTGGCTAATCAAATTATTGATGGTGTCTTTGGTCTTCTTTTGCTCCAATCCAATTGGTGAGTGGGCTTGAGTATCTAATGATGGGCCACTCCTAGCTTCAATAGCTCTTCAAATAACTGTATCCTGCACACATGAAAGTCAAACAAGAGTCAGTAGCACCTGTATACATGATTAGAAACAAGTACAGATAAAAACCCTTGAAGGAATGCTTGCAAAAAACATGGAAATACTAATTAAAAATGCCTTGCTAACAAGTCGATAAGTTATTGATCTCTGTTGATAAAACCTGTTCGAGACAACCGAAACCACCCTCCCGTAGTTCTACAATCAAAAACACGCATCCGCACGATAACTAAGCACAATAAATGAGATAAAAATTATAGAGAGATATTTGCAAAAAGAATGTTCCTTTGTATTAATGCTTGATACAATGTTACAAATGGATATCTTGAATTGCCCCAAATGCGTTGGGGGTAATGCTACAATGATTTTCTCCTTCTGATAGATGTTACAATGCTCCCATAGGAGAGGTAAATTCTTCCAACTCCTCAGCAAGATAGGGTGCTCTTCATTCCTCTACTACAACTCCAAGGGGTGAGTGGGTTTTGGTATCCATTGTAGGGACCACTCCTAGCTTCAATAGCTCTTCAAATACCTATCTCCTGCACACATGGAAACCAAACAAGGGTTAATAACACCTGTATAAATGACTGCACATAATGCAAATAAAAGAGACCCTTGAAAGGAATGCTTGCAAGAAAAAATTGAAATACTAATTAAAAATGCCTTGCTAACAAGTCGATAAGTTACTGATCTCTGTTTATAAAACCTGTTCGGGACTGTGGAACTGCGAGAACGCGATTGCAGGTTGGAAACTGTGGACTTATAATTGTGAAACCGTGGATGCATATTTTTGACTATAGAACCACGGGTGAGCAATTTTGGCTGAGATGATAGGTCGCCTTAGGATGCGTTCCAATGATCGGATTCAAGCTCATGCTCTCAGTTTCTTGTCAGGTCTGGATGTATTTTGGTAACCTGTTGGTACGTAAATTTAGCTCCCGTTGTTTGGTGGATTGATGGTGCCTTTATAGGCTACCTGGGGCTTTGGAGGGGAATGTGAGGTGGCAAGCCTGACTTGCCAAGTGGTAAATCTAGATTGCCAGGTGGAAGGGGTAGTTACAATGAGTTACTTAGTGTGGCTCACTTAACTGGGGTGATGTGGATCCAAATGGAGTGGGATGTGGGATGTTGTTTTGTGTGAAGGGAAAATGGGACAACAACAAAGGAGTTGTGGCATGGGTGTTGGGAATCTATCTCATGTGCAAGGAAAAATTGGACAGGAGTGGATACGATGTGGTATGGATGTTGGATGAAGTGTCCAGGACACATGTCCAATGGGTAGACATGGTATCCTAGGGTGATTTTCCTAAAAAAATAAATTAGGAAATTATAATGATGTGTAGGATTTTATATCCCTAAGTTAGAACTTAGGCATATATCTTTATTATGCAGGATTTGATGGTGAGGTGGTGAATGTGAACTAAAGGGTGCTAGATTTTGGTGTCTACAGTTGCCCCTTTTTGTACTGCATTGTGTACAACACAATGTGATGCAAAAACTAATGACATCTAACTTTATTGGATGAATGGGTTCATTTCTCTTTGACACACAGAATGAATGAATTTAGAATTTTGATTTGTTTGCTTACCCCCTCAATTGAAAATTGGGTAAAGGTTGAAACCCATAAGCCAATTGACAAAATATGAATGCTAAAAGTAGATTGTTTATTGAATGATGTTTATTTTGTTAATGAATTTTGTCTTGGTTTTCTTTGTGCCCCAAGTTTGGGATTATTTGTGTTCTTGCAATTTTGCTTTTGGTTTCATTAATGTTTAGAATACATGGTCAAATTTATTACCACTCTTTTGAGTTTTCACCCACTATGACTTTAGCAATTCATTCCAAATGATGGATTTAAGGAACCAGTCATCAAGGATTTGATGCTCAAGTGGTTTTTTTATTTTTACCAAATTGTTGTTTGTTGTTCCGCTTTTGACCCAACGGAAGGTTTTTGTAGGATTACCTTGGCAAATCTGTTTTAGAACACATTTAATCTTATAGATTTTAGGGACTTATCGACTTGATTCATTATTTTTTTTTATGATTTTTGAATGAGTTTTCTTATGGTGATTTACCCATCCAACTGGTTTGCATGGATTGTTAGTCGCTGCAACTGCTAGGTGTATAGGATAATCCACTAGATACGAGTTTCACTCTAGATGATTAGGTGGATTAGAATTTTCATCATTTTTTTTGAAACCATTGACTTGCAATTATTTTGGCAAAAAAATGCGGATTTGAATTTTTCTTTATGAAACCGTGTTTCCGCGTTTTGCACCTCCAAACGCATTATTGCGTTTTTGCGGACCGCAAAAATGCAGGCACACATTTTTCGTTGCTAAAAGTTGCTATTTATAGGCTATTGTCATTTTCAAAATCATTCTACCAGTTGTCATCTGTTGGTCAGTTGAAGTGATAATTAAGTGGGGTTGGTAAATGGTTATTTTTTTTTTTTTTCGTTATTGCTTTATTACCTAGGGTAGGTAATTTTTTTTTTTTTTTTGTTTTTTCTTTTTATTACCTAGGGTAGGTAAAAAAATTTGTTTTTGTTTTTGTTACCTAGGGTAGGTAAAATTTTTCGTTTTTGTTTTTGTTTCCATGATTAGGTAATTTTTTTGTTTTTTTGCTTTTATTACCTAGTGTAGGTATATATATATATATACATATATATATATATATATATATATACATATATATATATATACATATATATATATATATACATATATATACATATATATATATATATATATATATATATATATATACATATATATACATATATATATATATACATATATATATATATATATATATATATATACATATATATATATATACATATATATATATATATATACATATATTATACATATATATATATATATATATATATATATATACATATATATATATATATATATACATATATATATATATATACATATATATATATATATATATATATATATATATATATATATATATATTGTTTTTATTACCTAGGTTAGGTAAAAAAAAAAATTGTTTTTTTTTTTGTTTTATTACCTAGGGTAGGTAAAATTTTTTTTATTACCTAGGTTAGGTAAAAAGTTTTTCATTTTTTTGTTTTATTACCTAGGGTAGGTAAATTTTTTTTATTTTTGTTTTTATTACCTAGGTTAGGTAAAAAAAAATCATTTTTTTTTGTTGTTTTTGTTACCATGATTAGGTAATTTTTTGTTTTTGTTTTTTTTCTTTTATTACCTAGGGTAGGTAATTTTTTTTTTTGTTTTTATTACCTAGGTTAGGTAAAAAAAAAAATCATTTTTTTTGTTTTATTACCATGCATAGGTAAAAAAATTTCGTTTTTGCTTTATTACCTAGGGTAGGTAAAAAAAATTATATTTTTGTTTTTATTACCTAGGTTAGGTAATTTCTTTTTTTCTTTTTTTGCTTTTATTACCTAGGGTAGGTAAAAAATAAATTATTTTTGTTTTTATTACCTAGGTTAGGTAAAAAAAAAATGGTTTTTTTGTTTTTTTTTTTTGTTACCTAGGGTAGGTAAAAAAATTTCGTTTTTGCTTTTATTTCTAGCATGTTGTGCTATTTTTTGTTTTTTTGTTTTTTTTTTTAAATATTTTATTTTCAGGTTAAGCTTCTTGATTCTCGGCATATGTGGCCGAGGACCATTCGAAAAGTGTGGAAAGCACTTTGTGATGATGATTGGACTCTACTTCAGACCATTGGTTTAGACGATTGCGGGTGATTAGGCACCATTCGAGATGATGAGGATCTCATTTCGGTACTTATTGAGCATTGGGATCCAGATAGGGGCACATTTCAACTCCCAACAGGGGAGTTGACTATCACTCTCAAGGATATCTATCGTATCTTTCATGTCCCTATCGAGGGTCCTACTGTTCGTGTTGGCCTTGACAAGAAGGAGGCCCTTTTCCATCTGTTTAGTGAGATGTGGGACATTGATTGCAGTAGGGGCAACATTATGTATCTAGATCTCTTTACAACTGGTAGCTTGGGTGCATTGCCTGCATTTATGATGTACATTTTGAGTAACATGTTGTTGCACAATTCCATGGGATCAAGGATCATGTGGAACCAGGTGTCTATTGTTCTTGACTTGATAACTAATCCTTATCAGTTAGCCTAGGCTCCCACTCTTCTCTATGAGGTTTATAGTGAGCTTTATGAGGTGGAGGCATGGGTGCAAGGACTTGGGCTATAGTTTGCTACTCCAGATTTGGTGTTGGGAGCATGTTATCATTGGTCGTCTTGTTGGTTTGCCTTGTGGCATGGATGCCACCTCTCCCTGGTCATACAAGTGGTTACTCAGTGAGGAGGTCAGTCGATCTACTATGAGTGCATCAAAGTTTAGAGATATCTTGAGTTCTCTAACTAGGGACTTGATGTGTTGGCGATCTTGGAGGAGTTTGGATTGGGCGACGGATGTAGCGAAGCTTCATCATGTTAGACGAGGATGATGGGTTTTTGGTGCCCATTTGAGGGATATGGCATTTATCTAGTTCTCTCATGTATTGTGGTAGTTTGGTCTTATTCAGGATGTTCCAGATGCACCTATTACGTACAGGTGATGGGGTGATGAGTTGGGGTTACCTGTTGCTCTTGATTTTTGGTGAGTCAACGATCCTTATAATGACTTAGAATTGGAGGTGCTTGACTTGGATGATATTTGCATGACTACTAATTATGATGCTTGGTTTACGAGTCAGCCTTTATGGAATCCTAGCATCATTGTATATGATGATGGGAGCAGTGATGATGTTGATGTGGGTGGGTGGGTTCCTTGGTCGATGAAGCACCGACGTGGTAGCTCTTCAAGAGCTAACATGTGGATGAATGTTCAACAGCCTAAGGAGGGTGGTGGCGATGATGATGAGGGTTTACCTCCTTGATAGTCAAAAGAGGAGTGGGGGATTCTCCAGGCCGAACGAGATAGCCTAGATTTGAAGTTACGTCGAGTGAAGGCCGAGTTAGCACAGTATCAAGGTGAGGTGACTCATCTTTAGGATGAGGTGGATGGGTTACGGGTTGGACCTAGCAACACTATTCTAGTTGCTAAGGATGTAGAGATCACCAGACCTAGTGGTGAGATTACCCATTTACAGTGTGAGGTTTCTTTATTGCAGTCAGGTGCTAGAGGTGATGATTCTACTTTGACTATTGCTTCTCTACATGTAGATATTTCTCAGAGGGTCGCTCGCCAGGGTGCTAATTTGAGGAGACTACGTAAGTAGGCTGTCTACATCGATATGTTGGAGAACATTCTTCATGAGCGTCATATTCCTTTACCTGTTCATCCTTCATCATCTACTGCCACTGCTACCCGAGGGACTGAGATGAGTCATAGGACTCATTGTACTTCTAGCTCTCATGGGGCTTCTATAGTGTAGGGTCTATGAAGGTATCCTGCTGGCACTAGCTAGATGTTGTATTGCCTTATTGTTGTTCTTTTTGTATATTTTATCTTAGTATGAGCCTCAGTGCTTCGATGTATACTACCTTAAGGAATTTTATACTTTGTAGACTTTTGTTTTTATATATATATATACATGGCATATTATTTGGGTATTCATGTGTGTTATTTGTATGTGCATTCTTCGTTTTTATGCTTTGCAATGTTTATGTAATGCAATCTAATATTTTTATGGTATTGCTATGAAAATGAATGCAACTGAATTTGTAAAATACATTTGATTTTTATTCATGTAACTAAATTACGGTATTCATGTTGCTCATGTAATCTTTTTTATCTCAGAGTATTTGATCTTTACTCGTTCATATTTGCAATTGGGGGTATCCCACTTGATTATTTTTTTGTGGTGATGTATGTGGCATGTATAAATGGTATGTGGATTGTAATATTGATTATGACTTGATTTTTGATATTTAACTGAAAGTATTCTCAAATACTCAAAGAAGCTATTAATGTTAACCATTTTTCTTGATGTTATCTTACTTTCTTTAGGACGATATTGTGTGCAAGTGAAGTTCTTTTACAAAATCTTGTGTGTCGATGACTCTAAGCAATCCATAACCAGTGCATATGATTGTGATGTTTAGTACCCCATATTGAGTAATTTTTGGATGGTACCTTTCTAGGTTTTCCTTTTGGCTAGCTTACCAGTACGTGCATTCAGAGGTCTCTCTCTTGAGAGAGAGACATGTTGCCCTACATGAGTTTACTCCATTGCCAGTCAAGCATCTATAGCCTCGGTGGAGGCTCACTCTATAGTCCAATGGTTTGATATTTAAGCCTTTGTGATGACTACATAACTTTCTAAGGGGAACATAGTACGATCTTTTCAGCTTTAGAGATCTGTGGTGTGTGTTGTTAATTATGGGAATCGAATTCTCAACCAAAGTATGATGAGAATGTTACCCTATCCTTACTACTCTACATTTATTTATATTTTTTGTTTCATTGTGGTAGTGGTGATAACCACTATTTTTGTTTTTGGACTATGTTGCGTGATAGGGTAAGCGAAGAATTTGACTTTTTTTGCTTTGAGGTTTACCCAAATTGGCATTATCTTTCTATTATTCAAGATGTTTTAAGATTTGTAAAAGTGTATTTGGTTCTAGATTGCTTTTGGGTCAATCTACCATACTCAAGATTTTATTAATGTGATGAAAGTGCTTTGGTCCTAAAGAAAATTGGACACTTCATGAAGTTTGGTTTTTCACTAGACATGTTTGAGTGACTGAAAATTGTATGATATATCATATATGATGTGTATGATTTATGAGTTGTAAAGAATCTTAGTTGAATACCCCTAATTCTTGGAATTTGTTTTCTTGGTCGTATCATCACCACTATTAAAGATTACTGAGCAAGGGATGGGATGGATGCAACTATATATATATTATGAACATATAATTGAAATGCAAATGCAATATGAAAAATGCAATTTAAAATATGTCTATTTACAATGTGAAATGCATGCAATTTTGTAAAATGGAATATTTTGTTTATTTTATTTTTATTATTATTATTATTTTTGTTTTTGTTTTAGCCATGTACATATATATACATATATTGCAAGTCATTTTATGCATAAAATGCCTTTAGGTGCATAATGTTCAATGGCTCTGGCTCCAACTTCCCTTCTAAATTGGAGAGTTTGTATGTTCCTTGTCCTAATTTTTACTTTACTATATATGGTACCAACCAATTTGCTGCAAATTTATCCCTTTAGTGCGGTAAAGCATTGGTATTTTGTTGATTTTATTTGAGCACTAGATCCCCCACTTGAAATTCACGAGGATAGACTTTTGTGTTGTAAGAATGCTTGACTCCATCTTGATATACTTGTAAATGTTCTAGAGCATTGATACGTTTCTCATCAATAATTGTCAATTGATCAAGACGCTCCTGTCTAGTTGTATCATAGTTCATGAATTCTTGTATCTCGATTTGCAAGGATGGTATTTCGATCTCCAGTTGTAGTATTGCTTCTGCACTGTAAACTAGTGAAAATGGTGTTGCTCCTATTGGCATTCTTATGCTTGTTATGTAAGCCCATAGTGCTAAAGGGAGGTGAGTATGCCAATCTTGATGATTATCTTTTACCACTTTCTTGAGAATGGATATGACTATTTTATTTGTTGCTTCAGCTTACCCATTTGCTTGTGGGTAATAAGGTGTTGAGAAGTTGTGTAGGATTTTAAATTTTTTGCACAATGCTCTAAAATCCTTATTCTTAAATGACTTTCCATTATCAAAAATTATTTTTGAGGGTATTCCAAAATGATAGATAATATGTTGAAGTATAACCTCCGCTATTTGAGGTCCAATCGTAGTTGTCATTGGAATTTCTTCCGCCCATTTTGTGAAGTATTCTGTAGCGGTTATGATGAATTTATGTTGTCCTAATGAAGCAAGTGTTATTTTACCAATCAATTCAAGGCCCCATTGTGAAAAGGGTCTTAAAATTTGAATGGGTTGCAAATTTTGTGATGGCACATGGGTCAAGTTTGCATGATGTTGGAAATTTTGGCATCTTTTGACATATTTGCAATAGTCATTTTCTATTGTCGACCAATAGTATCCCATGTGCAATATTATTTTTGCAATTGCCATTTTGCTGAAGTGACCACCGTAAGTACCATCATGGGATTTTGATATTGCTCTTTCTACTTCAATTGGATTTAAACATCGTAGTAATATTCCATCATAACTACGTTTATATAACACATCTCCAAGTAAAATGAAATGAATGGCTCTTTGTTTGAATGCTCTTTTTGTAGTTCGTGTCATTTCTATTGGTAGTGTGCCTGACTTGAGGAAATTTTTTATCTCATCAAGGTAAGAATTGTAATGTTCAACATGTATCAAAAAAACATTCTTCTTACCTATAGATTCTACTTTTTAAATTGATGGTTTAGACACTATTGTTATGATTAGCGATTGCATTTATCCATGTTAATTTTTAGGGATGAGAGATCCCAAGGAAGCCATTGCATCCGCAAATCTATTTGTCGATTGTGGCAAGTTACTAATTTCATACCAGTCAAAATTTCCTAGCAACTATAATGCTACTTCATGATTCTTTCTTTAATACTGGCTCTTTACATTGGTATTCTCCTTTTATTTGGTAGACAACCAATTGAGAATCACCAAAAATGCTTATTCTTTTTATTTCCATTGCTATAGTTGATTTAAGACCTAGTATTAAGGCTTCATATTCTGCATTATTGTTAGTGCATGTGAAGTCAATTTTGAATGATAAAGGAATGGGTATTCCTTTAGGTGTGTAAAAAACAACTCCTGCACCTTGACCTTTTTTGCACTTTGATCCATCAAAGAATATTGTTATATCTGCTTCATCCTCAAGTGAAACTATTTCTTCTTGTTCTGTGATAGAAAATACTGAATCATCAGGAAGTTCAATTATTAATGGTGTATCATTATGAAGCAGATCTTTTGCTAATTGATCAACTATCACTTGCCATTTTATGGATTTTTGACTTATGAATTTTAGGTCAAATTCTTTTAAAAGCATTATCCATTTAGCAGTGCCGGTGTTGTTGTAAGTGTGAGTCATCATGTATCGCAAAGGGTTTTATCTAGCTATAATATAGATGGTATTGCTTAGCATATAATGTCTATATTTCTTGGTGGTTAAAACCACTGCTAAGCATAAATTTTTGACATAAGCATATCTTGTTTCATAACTTACCAATTTTTGACTGATGTAATAAAATGCTTGCTCTTTATTTTCCTCATTCTTTTGTGCAAGCATCGTTCCTAAAGCAAAATCTATTGCAAAAATGTATAGGTGAAATGGGACTCCTATTTTTTGTAGCGTAAGAACTGACGGTGAGGCTAGATATTTCTTTATATCATCAAATCCCTCCTAAAATTTAGTTGTTCAAGAAAATATCACTCCTTTTTGTAACAAGTGATTAAAAGGCCTACATTTATCTAAGAGTTGCACAATGAATCGTCGAATAGATTGGAATTTTCCTTGCAAACTTCGCAACTCTTTCAAGTTTTTGGGAGGTGACATTTCTAATATTGCTTTTACCTTGCCTAGGTCTACTTCAATGCCTTGCTTGGAAATAATGAATCCTATAAGTTTTCTTGATGTGACATCAAATACACAATTTTTAGGATTTAACCTTACCTTATGTTCTATTAATTGATAAAATGCCTTTTCTAGCACATCTATGTGTTCAAGACGCATTTTTGATTTAGCAATAAGATCATCTACATAATATTTGATTATCTTATGCATATAATCATGAAATATGTATGTCATGGCATGCTGATATGTAGCTCCTACGTTCTTTAATCCAAAAGGCATCACTATATATAAAAATATCCCCCAAGGTGTTGTAAATACTTTTTTATGTTGATCTTCAGGATTAATCCGAATTTGGTTGTATTCGGAGAAATTTTCCATTAAGGAGAGCATTTCATGACTAGCATAGGAGTCTACTAATTGATCTATATTTGGCAAAGGAAAATCATCCTTGGGACATGCTTTGTTTAAATCTCAAAAATTAGTGCATACTCATTTCGCTTCATTTGGTTTGCGAACGGGTACCATGTTTGAAAGCCATTCAAGATAATTGATTGGTACTATGAAGTGTGCATACAATAACTTTGCAACTCTTCTTTCACAATTAATGCGACTGTTGGATGAACTTTCCTAAGATTTTGCTTGAATGGCTTGGCATCATGTGCTAGCGTAAGGTTGTGGACTACCAAATCTGGATCTAAGCTAGGCATGTCTTTGTAGGACCATGCGAACACTTCTTTATTTTTAATAAGCATGTTTATGATGCTTTATTTTTCTTCTATGGATAATTCTTTTGCTATTTTGACAATCTTGGGATTGTCCACATCTTCACTAAGGTTCACATCTATAGACTCTTCTATTAGAATGTGAGAACATTCTTCTAGCTGATGTGGAGTCGGGATGAGGTGGATATCATCTGCAACATTTTTAAATGTGTCTAGGGTATCCCCCTCTATCTCAGTTTGAAAAACTAAATTTTTTGATGATGACGGTTGTTGTGGAATATAAGCGTTTGAAGTGCGCAACAACTCTTCGGATAGGATGAAGTCAGTAGTGGATGGTGGGGATGAAATCTTATCCATTAATATGAGATTTGTGTCGATATAGATAGGTTTTGTCTCATTATATGGATTACAGAGTGGTGTGAGCAAATCAACAGAAATCATGTTGACTTGATGGAAATGAGGTGGTTGTGATTCAATAATTGATGACTCATATTCAACTAACCTAATGTGTGTGATTAGTTTTGTTGTATGCTTTGCCAATGGGATGGAGGAGGTTTTGGTTCAAGACCCTCATGCTCTTTGTTTAGCCTAAAAAGTGTGTGGTCTATTGGAAACTTCTATTGATATCAGTTATCCTTCTATGTGGTTTCTCCATATATTATCTCTTCTTGAGGTTCTTCTTCTTCTTAATTAAACCATTCAGGACATGCTTTATCTTGGAGCATTCTCCTGGCTTGTATCTCAAGAGCATGGTTGATAAAAATAATTTTAGTTTCATCATCATCACTATCACTCATCTAGAAGTCATTAGCATTTGTATGAGGTCCTAGCATTAGTGGCTCAATGTTTTGCCTAAGGTATGCTATCTTAGTAGGATCTTCATAATCTTCTTCTCATTGTAAAGCTTGCTCTTGAGGGTAAAAATTATAGATTTGGTATCTACTTTCTATTTGTTCATCCTCATCATTAGGTTCATTCTCATCATTAGGTTCATCCTCATCATTAGGTTCATCCTCATCATCGCTCTTTTCCTCCTCTTGTTCGTATTCTATGTCAAGTTCTTGGAAAGCTTGATTAAGCAAAGAGCTTGCAATGGAAGGTTTATAGCCTAGAACGAAGCGATCACTTGGCTCTCTATAATGTAGTTCAATAATGTGGTGAGGACCTTGTTAATGTCTTCCAAGTCCATATCCTTGCCAAATAACACTTCTAAAATATCTGATTGGGAAACTTGGGTTCGATAGATAATCAATATTTTCATTAAACTCTTGTAAAGAGTTGTCATTTTGAGGAGGTGCGTCCGATTAAGAATCCATCCCTCCATATATAATATTGATTGCATTTTTTTGAGAACCTATTATATATATATATATATCACTAATAGATAAAGGTGGGTCGTGAGGGTCACCATAATCTTTGACTGACTCGATAGGTGGTGTAACTATGACACTTTCAATAATGTACTCACCAATACTTGAATTGGCGAGATGTACTACAACTCTAGATGGTTGTGTGGCTAATGGCGGCTCAATGGATGAACAGGGTTCTTGAGCCTTAGCTCTTGGCTCTACTGGCGGTGTTGGATTATCTCTAATAGGTGGTCCTATTTGTGAGACTACGGGTTCTAATGACTATGAAGTAGTGGCTGATGATGTGGGTTGTGCTTTGAATGTGAATGGTGGCTTTGAATTTGGAAGTGTACTATATGGAGCTAAAAATTGATTAGAAGGATGAGTAGGTGTAATTTGAAAATGAAATTCGATGTTTGAAGGATACGTTGAGCTAATGCTTTTATATGAAAAAGCTGGATCAACTATATACAACTCTTCTGGAATGGGTGCTTTTGATGATGTGGTGCTTTATGGAATGGTTCTAATGAATAGTGGTTGGATGGTTAGATGTGTTTATGGGAGTAAAGGCACATAAGGATTTGAAATAAATTTGCAGTATTTGAAAGGTTTAGTGTCAGCTGGTATGCAATGTACCTTGCCTTCATGCATATATTTTAAGCATTGATGCAATGTTGAAGGCACACATTTCATTTTATAATACAAGGGCATCCAAGAAGTATGTTATACTGCATTTCCCATTTCAATATGTGAAAGAGAACATGTATTATTTTCACCCCCACGGTGATGGGAAGAACAAAATTCCCTACAGTTGAGCATAAAGCGTCATTAAAGGCCCTAAGAGTGAATGTGGATGTTATGATGTGAGATGATGGGACGTTGAGATTCATCATGGCAGGTGTGGTAATAAGGTTGATTGAAGAACCTGTATTAATAAGCACTCTCTTGAAGGGTTTCCTGTCAATGTGAGCTACTATGTGCAATGGTGAATCAGGTGAATCTGCTGATATTTGTTTTTCCTCGAAGTCATAGAATACTATCGAGGGTTTCATGCACTTTTGCACACTACCCACAAAGGAATTGAATGCATTGGGGTATTCTGATTGTACTTGAATAGACTTTAAAATTTCCATCAAGGCTTCCCTGTGAGGTGTTGATTGTTGTATTAGTTCATAAATTGACAATTTTGTTGAAGCCATCTTCAAACTCTATGTTAAAAAATTGTTCATTGTAACAATAGGGTGGTTGTGGAACGGTGGTGGTGGCCCACTCGATCCAAGTTTTATGGGCACATTAGTTGATGATGCTATTAGAGCCTAGGTTGTGTGATTAGCTTGCCTTTGTCCACGGGTAACTATACTGATAGCCCATATAAAACCTTGTGGCAGTTGAGACACATAATTAACCCAATTGGGAGGAACTGTAGAAGTTGATGCTCTTGTCAGTTGTTGATTTGCCTCTTGATGTGGCAAAGGTGTCTGATATATGCCTAGGTTTTGGTTATTTTGGGCTAGTGGGTTGTCAATTTTTATTGTACCCGATTCTAATAAATCTTGCATAATTCATTTAAATCCATGAAAACCTTCAATATCATGTCCTATTTATCTATGATAGATGCAAAAGAGGTGTTCTTTGTAAACTTTTGTCTTTGGTTTGTTAGGATCATCAGGTTTCATTTTCGGTAAATTAAAAGTTTTGCTGCATACAAATTCTGAAATACTAATGAATATGGCTCTTGTACTGGTGTGTAATTTCTTTTTGGCTTAAAATGATGTTGTTGCATTTCCATAGGTTGTGTCTAATTTTGTGCATGCTATGGGTGTGGAACCACTTGATAATTTGGTTGGTGTGGTTGTTGTTATTGTTGGGGTTGTTGGATTTGTGTTTGAGCTGATTGATTTGACTATGGTTGGCTCAAAACTATCTGATTAACCTGTGCGGTCTTGGACTGACCATGGTTATTCCACTTTTGATTCTTATTATGCCACTCTTTCTTCTTAGGCTTAATCTCGCCTTCTTGAATTTTTATTTCTTTAATCAGTTTTGCTTGGGTGAGTGCCTCATCGAATGTTCTATACTATTGTAGCTATAGCAATGAATATATAGGTCTACCAAAAATCTTCATGAACATTCGTATTATCTCTGGAATAGGGAGTGAAAATGGTAAATTTATCATTACTGATATCCATATGTTTCCAAAGTCATAGACTCATTCATCGTCATATTATTTTAGGTAAATCAAATCAGTCAATGTTGTTTGTTTTCTAACATTTAGGGTGAATCTTTCTAGGAACTGGTCCGCTAGTTGTTCAAAGGTAAAAATACTTTGATGCGGGAGATGGTTGTACCAGTCTTGGGCTTCCCCCCTAATGTTTGAGGAAATGTATGTAATAGCAATGCATCATTGCTTTTGATTCTAAAGCATGCATTCACAAATATTATTACATGCTCACGGGGATCCTCTTCTCCTTTAAATTCAAGCTTTGATATTTGGAAATCATGTGGATATGGCGGCTCTGGTACCGAAGCATGAATAGGATGATTGAGTAGTTTCCTTAAAGTTGGATTTTGGTATTTCAAGCCTGGGGTTTGCATGGCAAGACTATCAATCTGACTCCATAAAAACTAGTATCTAGGCTCATCTACAGGATTGACACTTGAATGTACTTGATGCTACTGGTAATGGGGTGGATTTTATGTAGGTTGGGGATGATAAGACATGTTTGGAAGAAATGTGTTATGGTATGGATTTTGAGGGATGTTATGATATGGATGGGGTGATGAAGGTATGATATTATGCTAACCTACTGCATTAGCATATTGGTGCAGTGGTTGATTGTGGACCACAGTGGTAGAGGGAGGACGCATTACCCAAGATGGATCTTGGATAAAGGCATTAGGTTGATGAGATGTAGGTGGAAGATTTTGCTCAATCTCTTGCAAATGTACCTATGATGTGGTGGACTGAATTGGTTATGGAACAACCATGGTAGTGGAGGTAGATGGGGGGTAAGTAGCAAAGGGTATCGCCACTAACTATGGAATGGTATGAGATGTATGTCCTACAAGTGTGGATGGAGGAATGGATGTTGGGGCTTGTGAAACAATAATAATTGTTTCATACAAGGGATTAGTGGTAATGGTCATTTATTGTGATAATGTGGGGGGAGTTTGGTTGGATGAAAATGGTTGATTGGCTAATGCTACAATAGCCAACTCAAAGAGAGGATTGGTGAAAATCTATTGTGACTACTGTGGATAGATGAATATGGATTCTTGTTGTGATGAGGGTACGACATGTGATGGGATGGAAAGTGGTGGTAATTATGGGAAGACCATTCCAACTGCATTCAAGTATATTCTAACAATGTCCATATCTATCATGGTGATCTGACTATCTACCACTGCAGGAGGTTCCCTCCTAGGTGTCTCAGGTATAGTTGTGTGAGTAGCTCTATGCATAATGTCTATGTCCATGTTAGGGGCATTACTAGAAGGCCCTACATCAAGACTCAGGGACATAGAAAGGGGCACATCTACTTGTCCCACCACCGAAGTATGAGGGACATTTCCAAACTGAGAGGCCATAGGGGATGACCATTGACTTCGGCTTGACACTAATTTCTTAGGTTTATTATGAGTCACTACCATACACTACTATATGATAAAATGCAGAGTGAGACTATCTGTTGAGTGGTATTTTCACCCTATTGTGAAAACACACTCTCCGATAGGATTTGGGTTCTAAATCCTTTGCTTGCAAAGAAATTAAACAAGTAACTTCTCCAAGGTCTTCTCTATGTTAGCATTTTACATCTGTGTATTAATAATCTCAAACAAAGATATTCAATTAAAATGCTTGGAACACCTTAGTGGTTGCAAGTAACTAAAAACAAGGGGCAATGTTGGTTTATTTTACTGTGAAACTTTAATGATTGTTCATTGAACCCGAATAAAGCAAATGTGATTTGGTCCCTATATGGCCATGCTGTAACTTCAAAGTGGAAATTGATGAAATGCCATAAATGATGGAACTTTTTTTGGATTTTGAATTTTTTGAATTTTTATTTTATTTTAATGCCTGAGAATTAAAATAAAGTTAGAACTTCTGAAAATAAAATGAAGAAAAAATAAAATAAAATGCAAAAGAAAAATGAAAATGAAATTGCATTCAGTTTGATGCTATCCTATTTCGACAAAACCAAAGATGTGAGGTTTCCATGCATGCAACCTAACCTATTGGACCTACATGACATGCATAATCCCCATAGACTAAGTTCTTGTTCCTAGGGTACGAAATAAAATTTAGATTTCAAATATTAGCCTAATGTAACCCACAAAAGTGACATCTACATTATCTATAAATCCGAAATCTGAAAAATGAAAGAATAAACATTAAATCCATAGCATGCACAGAAGATATCCTTATTTCTTTCCCACAAGATGCAAATTTTTGAACACTTTTGCATTAAAAAAATGTCATGTTACAATAGCAAAATATCTGGTTTCTCCAAACTAGTCTGTGGAAGAGAAATAGCTCCAACAGGCCCAAACTGGCCTTATTTTCACCCTCAGCTCTGCAACCCTACGTGCAGTGGTTTTTGAACCCTGTACCCGTCCTGTGCTTCTACTTTTAAACCTCTTGGTGTGGCTCTTTGCTTCACTCTATGATGCTTCGTTTCATTTCTAGACTACATCGTTTCGTCTTCCCCACCTCTTCATTGTCTTTGACTTTCTACTCGGATGTCGAACGTTTGATCTTCTCCGTGAAATGTAACTGCTTCTATAGCCCTTACACCTTTGTGCCACGTGTTTTGTGCCCCTCTGCATGTTTTGTAACTGCCCCTATAAATCGTGACCAAAAATAGCATGTTGTGATATCGTGACGTTTTTATGTATGTAGCTTCTCTTTTCTTTTTTCACCACAAAAATGAGACATGTCGCGATATTGCGACATTCTCCTATCAACAGCCTTGTCCACCTTCATGTGCTGCAAAAACGAGACATGTCACAAAATCATGACATTCTCTTTTCAACGGCCTTGTCTGCCTTCATGTGCCGTGAAAATGAGACATGTCGTGAAATCACGATGTTTTATGCCCGCAACCTTGTCTACCTTCATGCATGACGAAAATAAGACATTTCACGAAATCGCAACATTTTTTGTCAATAGGCTGCGCAAATGCAACCTGTTGTGAAATCGCGAAGCTTTTCTATTTTGGGCTATCTCACTACAACTTGTCATGAAATCACAACGTTTTTTTGGTTAGGGCCGCGAGGATGCAACCTATCATGAAATTGTGACGCTTTTCTATTTCGCTGTGCTTTGTTGTACCTATCGTGAAATCGTGACACTTTTTCATTTGGCATCATCTCGCTACTTCCTGTTGCAAAATCACGATGCTTTTCATCTTCACCCTTCATTTAGTCTTCAGGTCACAAAATGGTGACATGTCGCGATATCGTGACAACTTTTCATTCTGTACACTTTGGCTGCTTTATGTCGCGAAATCGTGACACTTTTTCATTCTGTACCACTTTGCTACTTTCTGTCACGAAATCATGACAGCTTTCTCTTTCGGACTGCTCTTGCTGTATTTTTCCGCAAAAACATGACATATCGTGAAATCATGACATATTTTCCTTCCATACCATCTCGTTGCTTGGAGATGCGAAAACGTGACCTGTCATGAAATTGCGATGCTTTTCTCTTCATGATGCATTCTATTGCTCGTAGCCATGAAAATGTGACATGTCATGAAATCGTGACACCTTTTCGTTCCACTGCACTTTGCTTGTCTGAGCCGTGACAGAGCAACACGTCGTGAAATCATGACAACTTTCATTTTTGAGCAGTGATAGCGCAACACGTTGTGAAATCGTGACAACTTTCATTTCTGAGCAGCGACAGTGCAACACGTCATGAAATCATGACAACTTTCATTTTTGAGTAGCGATAGCGCAACACGTTGTAAAATCACAACTTTCATTTCTGAGCAGCGACAGTGCAACACATCGCGAAATCATGACAACTTTTATTTTTTAGCAGCGACAGCGCAACATGTCGCAAAATCGTGACAACTTTCATTTCTGAGCAGCGACAGTGCAACACGTCGCGAAATTGTGACAAATTTCATTTCTAAGCAGTGACAGTGCAACACATCGTGAAATCATGACAACTTTTCATTTTCGGCCGCGACGGAGTGATATGTCGCGATATCGCGACACTTCTTTTTCTTGTATTTTTCTCTTCCTTTGATTTTTTTAGCATTTGGGCCACTGCAGTCTTCTTTGAAAGCATGCAAAAATGTGGGTCCCCAATTTTGGGGTGTGTTGTGGATCAGCCACAACAAATGGCGACTCTGCTGTCAAATGCTCCCGAGCATTTTGGCGAGAACCCAACCTAGAAGTATACAAACTTGGAAACCCGCATTAGCACATGAGAAATATAAACAAATGCCCATAGATCAAAAATACATGAAACATCAGAATCATTAAGTATTAGCTCGGTGTGTGCAATGTGTTTCATTCCCTATCATTTGAACTTGATCAACATTCCATTGTCAGTTTCACTTATGATTTGTATGCAAGGCTATGAATGATTTGTGTAGGATTTGATGCATGATGAAGATGCTAGAGATGTAACAACCTGCTTTATAAAGGCTCAAACCTTCTAATATCATGGAAAAACATATTAAAGATGTCAAACCCTCTTAGGACCAAATATATATCTACTAAATTAATTTACTAGATCCCAAATTTGGTTATGTGTCACTACCATCTTGAACCCATGTGCAAGTGTAAGTGAAATCAGAACTTTGGGGAATAGGATTCCCAACCTAAGCGAGATGGGAATCTAACCCTATCCTTACTATTTTTATTTGGAGTTCATTACCTCATCTTGAACAAAATAATTTAACTTGTTATGGATGAGATGGTCGAGCTAGTCTATCCATATGAGCAATCAGTGGTCTTGCTTTTAGACAAGACATGTTGCCACGCATGAGCATACTTAACCCCATAATCCCTTGGTTTGGCTTCATTCATTCTTTTTATTTTATTTCTTGGACCTTTGGGATGACTACCCATCCTTGCTAGGGACATGTAGTACGATCCTTCCAATCCAAATTTGAGATGAAATGGGAAATATTAATTTTTTACTTCTTGGACCTTGGGGATGACTACCCATCCTTGCTAGGGACATGTAGTATGATCCTTCCAATCCAATATTGAGATGAAAATGGGATATATTAATTTTATTTCTTGGACCTTTGGGATGACTACCCATCCTTGCTAGAGGACATGTAGTACGATCCTTCCAATCCAAGATTTATGATGAAATAAGACATAGGAGTTTTGGGGAATCAGATTCTCAACCTAGGCGAGATGAGAATTATGCCCTATCCTTACTACTCCATGAGGGTCAAATCAGAGCTTTGGGGAATTGGATCCTCAACCTAAGTACGATGAGGATTTAATCCTATCCTTACTACTTTGGTTTTAGACTTTAAGCTTGATGGAAGTGGTAAAAACCATTGTTTTAAGGATTATGTTGCATGATAGGACAGATATGAAATATTCTTTTCACCTCACCTTTTCATCCAAGTATGGTTTTGACCATTTTGCTCAAGATTACTTTTAATGTGTATGGAATGTGCTTGGTTCAAGATAGCTCGGGAATCAGTTCCCAACCTTAGGATCCTTTTAATATATGTTATGTAATAATCCTAAGAGGATTCAACACCTTCTCAATGATTGCACATGAAATGAAAATGTAACTAAGATGACATATATATGCAATGTGGAATGTGGCATGAGATATGAATGCACTGATTCTTTTGAACTGAAAAAAATGGAGGGAATACATCATCTATTTTACCATAATGTGTGAAACTAACAACTTCATGCATCACAAGATTCAAACGATATTATTTAAGATGTTTGTGTTACTTGTGGAGCTTCTACAACATAATTCCAATGTTTCATATTCTCCTAGTCTTAGGCATAAGTTGACATCTCAATTTTCTTTTTTTTTTTTTTATTTATTTATTTTTTTTTTGTATATAAACAAACCAAAACATGCCAAATGAAATCAAAACACACAACTTAAATCCTAACTAGACTAGCAATCCTAAAACAAACCAAAACAAAATTTGAAAATCCATACCAAAACCGAAAAGTATAATATCAATCTCTTATGGCTTAAGGGCTAAAATAATGCTTTAGAACATGCCCATTAACTGGTAACATCAGATCCTTCCCTTCTAAAGTTCTCATCCTGAAGGTATTTTTCCCTAGAATTTTTGAAATCTGATAAGGGCCTAACCAAAGACAATCAAATTTTTGATGATTCCCCTTTTCTTCATGTCTTTTATCCCACAATAAGACTAAATCTAAAATCCTAAAGGACTTGATTTTAGCTCTTCTGTCAAACCATATTTTAACAACCTCTTGGTGTTTATTCATGTGAATCATGGCTTCCTCCATTTTTTCATCAAGGTGCAGTAAATGACTTAATCTGGCTTCAACTTGGTTATCTGTCCCCAAGTATTCTTGCATGAAATGCAAGGTTTGTAGCTTCAAGTTTGTAGGAAATATCGGGTCTTGTCCATAGACCAAATTATAGGGGGTATTCCCTATTGATTCTTTTACTCTGGTCCTATCTGCCCAAAGAGCAAACTTTAATTGGCTGTGCCAATCCCGAGGGTTCTTTTCCAGTAATTTCTTAATGATATTCAACATATTTTTGTTTGAGGATTCGGCCAAACCATTTCCTTGAGGGTAATAATTAGATGCAAATTTTAAACTCACTTTATTGTCATATGCCCAATCTGCAAATTGTGTAGAAACAAAAGATTTACCATATCACTAACGATAGAATCGGGCATTCCAAATCTTGTTATGATGTGATCCTCAAGAAATCTTATTACAACATCTGTAGTGGCATGTTTTGTAGGAACTACTTCTATCCACCTTGTACAATAATCTGTAGCTGTTAGTATGAATTTATGGGAATCAGAAGAATTTGGGTTAATAACCCCAATGAAATCTAATCCCCACTGTGCAAATGGTCTTATCTCAACTACAGGTTGTAATGGCATGGCTGCATTTCTTTCTTTGTTGGCCGCTACTTGACAAATGTGGCAAGATCGTACATGAGCGTGTGCATCTTTAAAAATGTGAGGCCAATAGTATCCTGCTCTCAAGATTTGATGTGCTGTAGCATTTGCCGCACCATGGCTAGTTCCATATTTCCCATGAAATTCCTATAGAACCTTGGCAGCTTCTCCTTTATTCAGGCATCTTAGGTGGATCCCCTCATGATTTTTCCTATACAAAACACCAGATCTAATCAGATAATTAGCAGATTTAAGTCTTAAAGCCCTTCTTTTAGTGGAATTCAAATTAGATGGGCACTTACTATTTAATAGAAAATGCACAATGTCAACATACTAGTCATCTTTAGAAATGTACACTGCATTTGAATATTGGCATGTCGTTTGTGGATTATTCTTAGCAATCGTCTTCACAAGTCCTTGTCCTCGAACTAGTTTCATGGGTTGGATTTCAAGATCAAATTCTTGGATAGTAGAAATCCATTTACCTCTTTTCTCACCTAGCTCATTTTGTGAAAACATAGTTTTGATAGCAGGGTCATGCACAATGGCAAAAACTCTGATGTGCACAATGTAATGTTAGAATTTTTTTACCGTTTTAAAGAGTGCATACATCTGCTTATCGAGGATGGAATACCTCAATTGAGCATCTTTTAAAGGAGCACTTAAAAACGCTATGGGATTTTCTGCACTATCCTCACCTTTCTGGGTCAAGACACTCGCAAAAGAGTGTTCCGATGCGAAAGCATAAATATAGAAAGGTTTAGCATAGTTTGGACTTATGAGGGCAGGGGCTATGGAAATGGCATCCTTAATGTGCTGAAATGCCACCTTCATTTCCTCATTCCATTTGACATCTACATCTTTCTTGAGCATTTGGTTCAATGGTTTGGCTATCTCAGCGAAGCTTCAAATAAACTTCCTCACAAAAATAATTTTCCCAAAGAAAGATCTCAACTCCTTTTTACTACCCGGGAGAGGTAAGTTTTGGATAGCCTCTATCCTTTTTGGGTCAATGGATATGCCTTCTTTTGAAATGATGTGACCGAGTAATCTTCCTTCTGTTACTCCAAAGATGCATTTTTTGGATTCAAAGAAATTCCATGCTCTCTGCATCTTTGAAGAACCTTTTTCAAATCCTTGACATGGTCTTCTCTTTTCTTTGAAAATACTGGAATATCATCCACATACACAATGATACACTTGCCTATAAGCCCTTTGAATGCGTAGTCCATGGCGCGTTGAAATGTTGCACCAACATTTAATAGCCCAAACGACATTCTTCTGAAGGCAAATGTCCCCCATTTGGTTGTGAAGGCTATTTTCATCCTGTCATTGGGATGAATGAGAATTTGGTTATATCCAGAATATCCATCAAGAAAAGACATCATTTCAGATCCATTCACTATTTGTAAAATTTCATCAATGGATGGCAATGGATAGTTATCCTTTTGAGAGGCCTTGTTAAGATTTTGAAAATCTATACATAGCCTAATCTCTCCGCTCTTCTTTCTTCTGGAATGAGGTTAGCAACCCAGGTCGAGTGCCTAACAGGAAAAATAATCTTTGCTTCCAATAATCTCTTGACCTCATTTTCTATCAAGGGCTCCAATAGCGGGTTAACAACTCGCTGTATTTTCCTGAAAGGTTTGGAGTCCGACTTTAGAGGGGTGGTATGTGTAATGACATTTTGGTTGTACGTTTTCAATTCATTATAATTCCAAGCAATGCAATCCACGTAGTGTTTTAGTGCATGTATTATATTTTCTCTTTCTTTAGCTGTACATGCCTTTGCGATATACACTTCCCATGGATTGTCTGCACTCCCTAGATTAATCAGATCACATGCATCTTTGGGGAGTGGAACCTTTCTTTATTTTCTAGCCTTGTATCCTGTATCAAACATTTTCTCCAATGAAACTACGTCTTTTGGTATTTTGTTGGATCAATATGTAGTTTTACTTTCATTTTCTACTTCTTCTTCTTGCCATCTTTGCTCCTCATCAATCACCTGGTTTTCAAAAACACTTGAGTTTGTGACAAATTTAAATATGTGTCTGTCGTTTTAAAAAACTTGGAAATTCTCGACATTATCAGGTATTGATGGGCAGGGAACAAATTCAATGGAGAAATTTTTACACCTCTTTAAATCAACTAGATTTAACATACCTACGGCGACTGCAAGAGAGTCTGCTATGCGATTTCATTTTCTAGAAATAAGGGCAATATTGAAAGCATCGAATTCATTAATGAGGTCTCTTACCCTAGTTCTATAAAAGCTCAGTATCTTGTCACGACATGTATATTGTCCTTTAATCTACTTGACTACCAGTTGAGAGTCTCCCAATACTTTCAAGCATTTAACCCCTTTGCTCAACGCCAGTTGTAAACAAAAAATTAGTGCTTCATACTCTACCACGTTATTCGTGCAAGGAAACTATAACCTATAGGTAGCAAGTAAAGGTTTACCTCCTGGATGAGTGAGCTTGACTCCGGCTCCTGCTCCCTATCTATATTTGGATCCATCAAACCTAAGCAACCATATGCCATCATTTTCCTCAAGAGAACTACCATGAAATGTTTCCTCTTTAGGTTCTTCAGTAGCCTCCTCAATGTCAAATGCATAAACCCCCAAATATGGCTTAGAAAACTGAACTTCATTTGGCTTATTATATTCTGTTACAATTTCTTTAAGCCTCGGTTCATTTTCCACTCTGATTTGATTTGCAATTCCTTTCCAGGGTAACCACATATGTGAGCAATCGGTTGAAAAATAGCCATTCAAAGTTTTCATCCAATCCCTTGCAAGTAGCATTCCATATCTACTTGGGATATTAACGACCAAAATGTCAACCACTTGTTGGACCCTGGGTTCAAAATTTAATTGAATTTTGACATCATATAGGGTCCCTATCACATTTACCTCAGATTGGTCCAATTGCAAAACCTTGCATTTGGACGAAACAGGCTGTAGGCCTAGCATTTGACATATCTCTAAAGGCATGAGATTTCTCGTGGCACCCGTGTCCACCAAACAATTATGCAAATTTTTACCAACAATTCTTAGAGTCAATAGGAATGGCGGGACATCCCATCTCTCCTTTCATAAAATCAAATGGGACTCAACTTCCTTTCCCTTCCACACTTGATCAGGTGAGTTCAGAGCCTTTATCAATGCTTCTTTTTGGCCAGGTAATCTGGTCACATCTAAGAATGAGAGGCTTGATCTGGACTTTTTTAGATCCTCCACTATGTCATAGTTTGGTTTTTTGAATTTGACTGTCTTCTATGCGTCATTAGACATTTCTCTTCCAAGTGGAGGCAGAGGATTATTATCTGCCTTAGTATCTAGAGGAAGGATAGAGTTATTCGGTGGTGTTGATGATGTTTTAGGGGCTTTAGATTTATTTCTCAAATAATATCCATGATTCCCCTTTCTAAACTCTCAAAAATCTTGCACCTCCTGTTCCAAAATTTCATCTTCTTCTTCCTCACTCTCACCTTCTTGACGGTATAAGGTTTCCACCACCATAATGTTATCATCTTGATATTGAGATGGACCCTCATTTGGCACCAGTTCCAAGTCATCTACTTGGGCTTGGAGACAATGAGTGTATCTAGCGATTTTAGGACAATTCCTCTCATTGTGCTCTTTTGTATTATGTAATCTAAACCCCTTTTCCCACACCAAATCAAAAATATTCAAAAGGGAACTGGATTGACTAGGTCCTGCAGAAGTATCTAGTTGATTGGTAATGGGGGCAGGTACTCCTCCATTGTTTGGATTTGTGTTCCAATGTCTCCCTCTATTGTTAAAATTTCGATTTGAGTGAGGGGGATGGGACTCATACTTCTATTTTTGAACCATGTCATTGCTCAATTTATGAACTATCTTCTTGAGCTCTTCAACATTCGAATAAATCTCCTTCGGTGGAGTTACATTGTTATTGGTTCCCGTTGGGTTCGCATAATTGGTGGGGTCTTGATTTAACATTTGAGTTATATTTTGAGGAACTTGATTCATGTATGGATTTACACTTTGGATCAGAGTTGGATTTGGGAAAGGAACTATAGCCTGAGAATTAACATGGCTGGTTCCTTGCATAGTCGATTGACTATATTGCAAAAATATGAGAATGGGTGGAATGGATGTGATCGGTTGGATGGGAATGGGCACATAGGAAGGTGCTGGTGGATATGGTTGTTGATATGGGAAAGCATTCATGCTTGGAATTTGCGGTGCCATGATCTGATTTGCCATGGGAGCTTGACCATATGGAGCATATTGTCCCATCATAGGCATCTAGGGAAACCCATAGCCCTATGGTGTCATTTGCTACTCGATGGTCATGGCTTCATTATAGGCTAAGGCGAGCATGGTGACCTGAGGATTTCATCTTGCAAACATTGCTGTCATGGGATCCAATGCCCCAAAATATATTTGCAAGGCCACTGCGGGATCTATGGCAAAATGTCGAACAACTCTATTATAGCATTTTTGGAATTTCTAATTAAAGGTTCTGATTGGTTCACCCTGGCCCATTTTGCATGTAATGAATTGATTTTAAATGGTTTCAGGATCCAAAGGTGACCTAAACTGATTGACAAAAGCGTTCTCCATTTGTGTCCATGAAGTGATTGAACCTGTAGGTAGTCAAATATACCATTCATAGGCCATTGGGTCTAGGCTCATGGGAAAGAGTCTGCAAGCCACATCTTCATGCTGGACTTGCAATCTTATCAGAATGTCCCTATAGGCCTGGATATGCTCCTCTGTGGTCCTTGGACCATCAGGTTTATATTTGGGCAAGAATATTTCTATGTTCTTAGGGATTTCATGGATATCCCTACAATATTCAAAGGAATATTATTAACTCCATACCACGGAGCTGCTGGAGGTTGGGCCATTTGACTCAGAATTGAGGTGGACAACCCTACAAGAGGGGTGGAAATAGTACTAATGATATGTATGCTAGTGGCAATTGATACCATTGGGGTAGGTCCGCTTGATGCTCCTAAAGCAAAAAGATCTTTTGTGACTGGTAGGTTTACAACTTGCTTGGTTTTATTTTTGGGAGTACCAGTGAGTGTCAGGTCGTGGAATATGGTTTCCCTAGTTGTTTGGGACCTAGTCACGATATGACATGGTGGGTTCATCTTGCCTGACGAAACTCTCGATATTACCAAGAAAACCTGCAACACAAAAACAATGCTGCAGTTTAGCCCCTAATGAGATTTAATAAATCGAACCAAAAACAACACATTACTTTTGTATGAAAATAAAAATAAAGTAAACCAAATCATGCCCTCATTAGCACAGTGACCAAATCATGCCCCCTTCTAGTGCCATCTGTTAAACCAAATCATGCCCCCTTCTAGGCAATTTTTGGTGTAAGACTAAAGATAACAATCAGTAAGGCATGAAATATACAAAATTTTTAAATCTCACTAAAATAAACCCATCCAACCCTCCTTCTAGCGCCAATCTATTGAGTGGTATTTTCACCCAGTTGTGAAAACACACTCTTTGATAGGATTTGGGTTCTAAATCCTCTGCTTGCAAAGAAATTAAACAAGTAACTTCTCCAAGGTCTTCGCTATGTTAGCATTTTACATCTGTGTATTAATAATATCAAACAAAGATATTCAATTAAAATGCTTGGAACACCTTAGTGGTTGCAAGTAACTAAAAACAAGGGGCAATGTTGGTTTATTTTACTGTGAAACTTTAATGATTGTTCATTGAACCCGAATAAAGCAAATGTGATTTGGTCCCTATATGGCCATGCTGTAACTTCAAAGTGGAAATTGATGAAATTCCATAAATGATGGAACTATTTTTGGATTTTGAAGTTTTTTAATTTTTATTTTATTTTAATGCCTGAGAATTAAAATAAAGTTAGAACTTATGAAAATAAAATGCAAAAAAAATAAAATAAAATGCAAAAGAAAAATGAAAATGAAATTGCATTCAGTTTGATGCTATCCTGTTTCGACAAAACCGAAGATGTGAGGTTTCCATGCATGCAACCTAACCTATTGGACCTGCATGACATGCATAATCCCCATAGACTAAGTGCTTGTTCCTAGGGTATGAAATAAAATTCAGATTTCAAATATTAGCCTAATGTAACCCACAAAAGTGGCATCTACATTATCTATAAATCTAAAATCTGAAAAATGAAAGAATAAACATTAAATCCATAGCATGCACAGAAGATCTCCTTATTTCTTGCCCACAAGATGCAAATTTTTGAACACTTTTGCATTAAAAATATGTCATGTTACAATAGCAGAATCTCTGGTTTCTCCAAACCAGTCTGTGGAAGAGAAACAGCTCCAACAGGCCCAGACTGGCCTTATTTTCACCCTTAGCTCTGCAACACTGCGTGCAGCAGTTTTTGACCCCTATACCCGTCCTATGCTTCTGCTTTTAAACCTCCTAGTGTGGCTCTTTGTTTCACTCTGTTATGCTTCATTTCATTTCTAGACTGCATCGTTTCATCTTCCCCGCTTCTTCATTGTCTTTGACTTTCTACTCGGATGTCAAACGTTTGATCTTCTTTGTGAAATGTAACCGCTTCTATAGCCCCTACACCTTTGTGCCATGTGTTTCGCACCCCTCTGTATGTTTTGTAACTACCCCCTATAAATCGTGACAAAAAATAGCATGTCGTGATGTATGTAGCTTCACTTTTCTTTTTTCATCGCAAAAATGAGACATGTCGCGATATCGTGACATTCTCCTATCAAAAGCCTTGTCTACCTTCATGTGCCGCAAAAACAAGACATGTCACGAAATCGTGACATTCTCCTATCAACAGCATAATTTGCCTTCATGTGCCGTGAAAACGAGATATGTCACGAAATCACGATGTTTTATGCCCGCAACCTTGTCTACCTTCATGCACAGCGAAAATAAGACATGTCGCGAAATCGCAACATTTTTTGTCAATGGGCCACGCAAATGCAACCTGTCATGAAATCGTGATGCTTTTCTATTTTGGGTTGTCTCACTACAACTTGTCACAAAATCATGACATTTTTCTGGTTAGGGCCGCGAGGATGCAACCTGTCGTGAAATCGTGACACTTTTCTCTTTCGCTGTGCTTTGTTGTATTTGTCGTGAAATCGTGACACTTTTTCATTCGGCATCATCTCGCTGCTTCCTGTCATGAAATCGCAATGCTTTTCATCTTCGCCCTTCATCTCATCTTCAAGTCATGAAATGGCGACATGTCATGATATCGTGACAACTTTTCATTCTGTACACTTTAGCTGCTTTATGTCGCGAAATCATGACACTTTTTCATTTCGTACCACCTTGCTACTTTTTATCGCAAAATCACGACAACTTTCTCTTTCGTACTACTCTTGCTATATTTGGCCACGAAAATGTGACATGTCACGAAATTGCGACATATTTTCCTTTCGTACCATCTCACTGCTTGGAGCCATGAAAACGTGACCTATCGTGAAATCGTGATGCTTTTCTCTTCATGATGCATTCTGCTACTCTTAGCTGCAAAAACGCGACATGTCACGAAATCGTGACACCTTTTTGTTCCACTGCACTTTGCTTTTCTGAGCCGTGACAGAGCAACACGTTGTGAAATCATGACAACTTTCATTTCTAAGCAGCGACGGTGCAACACATCGCAAAATCATGAAAACTTTCATTTCTGAGCAGCGACAGTGCAACATGTCGCGAAATCATGACAACTTTCATTTTTGAGCAGCGACAGTGCAACACATCGTGAAATCGCGACAACTTTCATTTCTAAGCAGCGACAACGCAACACGTCACGAAATCATGAAAACTTTCATTTCTAAGCAGCAACAGTGCAACACGTCATGAAATCATGACAACTTTCATTTCTGAGCAGCGACAGCGCAACACGTCGCAAAATTGCGACAACTTTCATTTTTAGCCGCGACAGAGCAACATGTTGCGATATCGCGACACTTCTTTTTCTTGCTGTATTTTGCTCTTCCTTTGATTTTTAGCATCTGGGCCACTGTAGTCTTCTTTGAAAGCATACAAAAAGGTGGGTCCCCAATTTTGGGGTGTGTTGTGGATCAGCCACAACACTATCTATGCAAGTAAAGTGATAATACAATGCAATACAACACACAAAGCAAATAACCACACAAAATTTTTGATGCTAGATTTTTGTATATATAATTATTTTTTGAAATTTGTTTGGAAAATGAAAAAGACATGTGCTCAATGTTTTACCCTAAATGAGTCTAGGATTTCACCTGTATACTCAAAACTCGAAAACCTGGCTATGAACTCCAAGCCCCATAATCCCCCCTATAATATGTGGTAATGAATTCCACACATGGCCAGGGAGCACAGGTCCTACCAATTCCTCACCCAGTTCACCCGTAGTATGCGATAGACCTCTCCAAAGAGAGATGCGTGCTATCACCCATAGGTTAGGATGAATATTGGAATCGGCCTCGTCTAAGAATAAGGAATAATGTTGATGGTTTGGTGATGAAATCTAAACATGATGATAATGAAATCCAATCGTTTTCCAACGTTTATGTGAGTGTGTGGTGGTTTCGTTTAACTAGGATGTTATGAAAAATTACTATGCAATTATGTTTCAATGGCCTAAATGTAGGAAAATAGAAAGCAAAAACATAGCAGATAGTAGGCCAGGGGCAAAATGCCACTTTCAAGTAAGTTTTTAGGCTAAATCCTATTAACAAGGCCAACCATGGGTGGGCGGTTGGTTATGGTAAATCGTATATGCACGGTTTTCCAACCGCGTGTCAGAATTTGGGAAACCCCAACCATAGATGTGTGGGTCTTTTCTATTAGTAGGATAAAGCCAAGATAAACTTGAACCTAAAAATATATAGTGTCGAGATTATTCCTAACCCGACACGTGCATGTTTTTTTTACCTACTGTGCAAATGCAGTTCCTTTTTTTTGTTTATGTATTAATGGGTGCAAGACTTAAGCTAATTGATCCTATCCTTAGACCTATATGTAGACAAGGGCAAACAGGACTGAACTATCTATCTTACCCTAAATGCATCTAGTTAATAACAACAAGAAAAAAAAGGTAGAGAAAAGAGTGGTGAGTGACAGGTACAGACCTATGATCCTTCATCGCTCCCTCCAACTGTCAATCATCGGTCTACATTTCTACAAATAGTAATCATGCTCTTGCATTTCTTATGAACAGGAATTGCATGTCTATGTTTCCTCAGGCTATAAACCATGAGTCTGCATTTACTCAGAATAGGAACCGCATTTCCGCATTTCCACAATAAACAATTTGGGCACAATATCTTCCAAATTTATCGAGCTAAAATTATATTTATGTGCACTTTGAATTCTCGAAACCTGTAAATGCAAACAGAGATTAGTGAACAAATTTAAACAAGGAAAAACAAAATAGGACCTTTAGGGAGTCCCACCATGATCGCCATTTTTTGTAGCAAAATAACTAAGCATAATAAATGAGATAAACATAGAGAGAGATTTGCTAAAAAGAGGGTGATACTCAGGTGTTGTAGGTGAGTTGGAGAGGAGAGGGCAATCCTCCAAGGGAGGTCCCAGGTTAGAATCTCCACCCTACCAAAAAGTTGAATTGGGTACCCAAAATCCAATTGATAATGTTGGTGTGGGCAGGGCTGGGTGCGACCCTCGGGTGACTTTGACGGTGTAGAACCCCCTGTTCATGGTCTCTTAGACCAAGGCGATCCTGCAAGGGGTTTTTTGATTTAAAAAAATTGCTAAAAATAATATTCCTTTGTATTAATGCTTGATACAATGTTACAAATGGATATCTTGAATTGCCCCAAATACATTGGGGGTAATGCTACAATGATTTTATCCCTCTGATAGATGTTACAATTCTCCCATAGGAGAGGTAAATTCTTCCAACTCCTTAGCAAGATAGGGTGCTCTTCATTCCTCTGCTACAGCTCCAAGGGGTGAGTGGGCTTTGGTATCCACTATAGGGACCACTCCTAGCTTCAATAGCTCTTCAAATACCTATCTCCTGCACACATGGAAACCAAAAAAGGGTTAATAACACTTGTATAAATGACTGCAAACAATGCAAATAAAATAAAACCTTGAAAGGAATGCTTGCAAGAAAACATGGAAATACTAATTAAAAATGCCTTGCTAACAAGTCGATAAGTTACTAATCTCTATTTATAAAACCTGTTTCAGACTATGGAACTGCGAGAATGTGGTTGTGGGTTGGAAATCATGGACCTGTGGTTGTGAAACCATAGTTGCATGTTTTTGACTGTAGAACCACATGCAGGTGGTTTCGACTGAGATGAAAGGTCACCTCGAGATGCGTGCCAATGATTAGATTCAAGCTTGCACTCTCAATTTCTCATCAGGTTTAGATGTATTTTGGTAGCCTATCGGTACGTAAATTTAGCTCCCTTTTTTTTTGTGGATTGATGGTTCCTTTATAGGCTGCCTGGGGCTTCGGAGGGGAATGTGAGGTGGCAAGCCTGACTTGCCAAGTGGTAAATTTGGACTGCTAGGTGGAAGGGGTAGTTATAGTGAGTCACTCAATGTGACTCACTTAACTGGGGTGATGTGACTCCAAGTGGAGTGGGATGTGGGATGCTATTTTTTGTGAAGGGACAAGGGGACAACAACAAAGGAGTTGTGGCATGGGTGTTGGGAATCTATCTCCTGTGTAAGGAAAAATGGGACATGAGTGGGTACAATGTGGCATGGATGTTGGATGAAGTGTCCATGACACATTTCCAATGGGTAGACAAGGTATCCTAGGGTGATTTTCATAATTAAATAAATTAGGAAAGTATAATGATGTGCAAGATTTTATATCCCTAAGTTAGAACTTAGGCATATATCTTTATTATGCAAGATTTGATTGTGAGGTGGTGAATGTGAGCTAAAGGGTGCTATATTTTGGTGTCTATAATTGGATAGCCAAGAAGAGAAGGGAAAATAATGGGATCCAATCAACGGTATGTAGCCACTCAAAGCATGACCATACAACATTGACTGGATAGCCAAGAAGAGAAGGGAAAATAATGGGATCCAATCAATTATATGTAGCTGATCGAAGCATGACCATATAAAATTTATTGGATAGCCAAAAAGAGAAGGGAAAAGAATGGGATCCAACCAACGGTATGTAGCCGCTCAAAGCATGACCATACAACATTGACTAGATATCCAATAAGAGAAGGGAAAAGAATGGGATCCAATAAACAATATCTAGCTGCTTGAAGCATGACCATACAACATTTATTGAATAGCCAAGAAGAGAAGGGAAAAGAATGGGATCCAATCAATGGTATGTAGCCGCTCAAAGCATGACCATAAAACATTGACTGGATAGCCAAGAAGATAAGGGAAAATAATAGAATCCAATCAACGGTATGTAGCCGCTCGAAGCATGACCATACAACATTGATTGGATAGCCAAGAAGAGAAGGGAAAATAATGGGATCCAATCAATGGTATGTATCCGCTCAAAGCATGACCATACAACATTGACCATATATCCAAGAAGAGAAAGGAAAATAATGGGATCCAATCAATGGTATGTAGTCGCTCGAAGCGTGACCATACAACATTGAATGGATAGCCAAGAAAAGAAGGGAAAAGAAAAATAAAAGAGGAAATAAATAAAAACAATATTGATAAAAAGGAAATGGATGATTGCGGATGCAATGAAGTGATTTTGTTGAGTCCGTATGACATTTACAATGCCATACTAGTTGCTTGAGAACAACAACTTTTGACTACTTTGCTTTTATGACCAAATCAGCGTGGTCCAAAAGTATTATTAGGATAAAAGCCTAACAAAATATTTCTTGTTAATTGATTGATGAGAATGTGGTGACAAGTGTCAAACCATTTGAACTAAGTTGACATTTAGCTTATTCAAACATGTCATTCATGATGTTCCATGAATGCCAAATATAAATACTCTAAATATTGCACCAGGATCATGCCAAATGTATCATTCGTTATGTACTCGACATACAAGAATGCTAGATTGAATTCTCTATTGTCACGCATAGCTCTCCTAATGTAATCCATGTTTGATTGTGATTGAGAATATTTGGTATGATAATATTTAGAAAAAAATTTCCTAGACAAATGCGCTAACCATGCTTTTGGATTATCGATGTTGTGGTTGCATGTAAAGCTAACTTTGGATATGAATACCCCCTCAAACGAGGAATCAAAAATGAGGTGAGTGGAATGTGGTGATTTGATGATGGAGCGATTGATAAAAAAAATATATCAATCCATGATGATTATGATTGCAAATGAAGGTAAAAGACAAGTTTGGAAGGTTCCTACGGTTTTAGGGGACAAATGCCTGCTTTCCTAGAGTTTTGGATGCATTTTTAGGTGTTTTGGTTGAATTCGGCACTCGGGGGATGATATTGACCTAAATCGCCACCCAAGGGGTGAATTGGTGGATAAAGTATATTTAAGCCCTAATTTGCATGTGGGGGGCTCATTTTGATGGTGCACAATATTGGAAAGCAACTTGTGAGAGCATTCGATGGCACGAGCAGAGTGTGGGTGATGACTACGAGGGTGACGATGACAAGAGGATGCAAAGCGGTTGGCATCAGGCGTGGGGATCCATCGATAAGTGATATTTTGCCTTGTTTTATTTTTGTTTTATTTTTTTAGGAAAATATGAATAAGGGAGGGGAGGTTTTCATCCTGATTTAAGTTTTTTTGCAATTTTTAATTAAAATTTAAATACAATGTGACAAATAAGCCAAATGGGTATCCAAAAGTGTGATCGGTTTTTGAATTAGCCTTATACCTTAGGGTAGGTATAAGGTTTGACCGTTAGTTTTTGGAAGTAACGGTGTACTGACATTGCTATATTTTTACATTTTGTCTGCTAAAGTAGGAAATGAGTATCCTAATTTGTGATTGTTTTATTTTTTGACTTCGTTTGATATGGTTTCAGAATTTGTCACTTTTAGGTGTAGTGTATCATACGTAGACTATTAAATTTGACATGTTAGAGGTAACATTTTTGAAAACTGATGGAACTTTTGCTGTAGAAGGGCAAAATGGGTGTCCAAAAATTTTGGTGAATGACTTCATTTGTCCTACTTTTGATTTGTGTGCCAACGTGTAGATTAATGTTAAACTAAAAATGAGCTATAGGGAGCCCAATTTAGACTGTACTCAACGTCTGTTTGAAATTTCACCACTAAGTGGTAAAATGGGTATCCAAAAATATGACTGTTATTTTGAATTATGTCTAGTGACGTGTGTTTGATTTTGATGTATTTATGATAGAGTTGATTGTTAGATCTGTGTAGATTGGTATGTTGTTTTTTAATTTTGTTGACACAATTACTAATAAGTGGGCAAATGGGTATCCAAAAATGATATTTGTTTTGTAGATGTTGTTGTTTAGCTTATTTTTTATTTACATGTCAATTAATAGGTAGTTTTAAATTTGAACTGAGTTGTTGGAAGTCCAAATGATGTTGTTTGTCACATCAGTTTGAACTTTTGCCATGAAATGTCAAAATGGGTGTCCAAATATGTGATTGTTATGTCGATGTTTGTTGTCATGTGTTTTATGCATTGTCTATCATTGAAGTGCATGTCAAATTAAATGTCTTTAATTTGCAAATTTTGATTGATGCGATTTTATTTGATTGTATTGTTATGTGAGTTACTGATGCATGGTTTGTTGTGTTTTGGACTGGTGAAGATGCTTGAGCCCCATCATCAAGTGAGGAATTCAAGGAGGGTTTTGAGACATTAATGAATACTGATGACGAGTTACGATGGTTGGATGACATACATTTCTAGAGTGTGTGGGAATGTATGAGTATCCACACTAATAGAGCATATGTGTCTACACTATGTGAGCAGTGGGATGTAGATAGGAACACTTTTCTTTTTTCCATTGGGGAAATGACTGACTTTGGAAGATGCATATTATATTTAATGACTACCGATTGAGGGAGTACCTATGATGGCCACCATAGAAGAGAGCAAGGATACTATGTTGGAGAGATTATTTGGAGTAGCATGGAGAGAGATTGATATCTCTAAGGTATATTATGAGTGGCTATGGGTAAAGAATAAGATATCAGAGTGATAGGGTGTAGTGATTATGATGATCTCGACATACGCTCTACCTGATAGTTTCAAGGTGTTGTTTACCTGGAACATGTTGAATATAGAGAGTGATGTGGTGGATAGGAAAGTTGTATTTTCATGGGCACCTACACTGTTGGCCCAAATGTATCATGAGTTATACGATGTTGTTTGGGGTAGGAGTACATGATTGAGTGTGATTTCCTTACAATAGGTATGTGCATGGGAGCACATATCTATTGAGAGGCTATATTTGTTTCCTAACCCTATACATGTGGAGGGCAAAGAGTATTTTCTCTATGCTCTTATATAGAGTACAAATGCAGAGTAGGGTATTAAGAGGTCACATGAGGGTGACCCACTATTTTGGAGGGGTAAGTTTGAGGATGCTACTCCTGAGGACATCATATGGAGACCCTGGTTGGATGGAGTGAGTTGGGATGAGGATGATGAGTAGCTACGAGCCATCAGATAGGGTAAATGGTTTGTGGGAAGGTATACTCGACAAACTAAGTATTTTTAGTTTGATCGAGTGAGGAGGAAGTTTTATTTACAGCAAGATGTCCTTGGTACTCCTGTAATTTACTTTAGGTGATGGGGAGATAGAGGAGAGTGGCCTATACTACCACTATGGTTTGGAGAGAGGGATCCTCCTATGGATATACCAGTTTTAGGGGATTATGGGATGACTTCAACATTTGATGCATGGTAGGCTTGGCAGAGTTGGGTGCCTAGGAGGGGTGTGATTGATTGGTGGGTGGAACCTAATGTTGGGGTACCTCCATTAGAGGTGAGGATGGGTAGGATAGCTTAGGTCAAGGATGTGGTTGGTGGTGTAGAGGAGGTTCCTTTATGACACTCATGAAACCACTTGGGTGGTGGAGTGAGTACCCAAGATGTGAGGGTGAAGGAGGTGCATGTGAATGTAGATGCTGGTATGGGACAGGCTACTAGGGCCAAGGTGGAGGAGGTGTTGGTATTTTTATGGGTGATTTGGATGACACAATTCACATTGGTGTATTCATAGATGTAGCATAATAGATTCCTATTGATATCCTCATGAGATGGGATGTAGTGAATGAGGCACGGGTGCTATAGGATAGAGTACATCAATTTGAGACTAAGGTGGAGTAGTTGAGGGCTGATATGATTAGGCACAGGATTGAGACAAAGTATTTGAGGGTCACGATGGCAAGGTAGACTTAGATGATTATGAGCCTGACTGGTCAGCTGGGCACAGAGACTACCAGGAAGTTATTGTGTGAGACTTCTGTATTAATGCATGGGATTCCTCTACTTGACTATACATAGGTGGTGTCATAGTCTGGTACATAGTGATAAGTGCAAGCACCCTCTCATCATAGTCAGCACAGTGTGGCTTTAGTTGTAGATGTTGGCGCTAGAGTTGAGGTGTAGGATCCACCTATTATGGAGTAGCCCATGGTAGATCTAGTTCCAGAGGTCGTTACAAAGTCGAGCCAGGTAGTAGAGATGTGAGAGAGCTGAGAGGGGCTTGGGGACACTCATGGTGATAGTTAGGAGTTATATCTTTTATTGTAGCCTATGGGCATTTTGGATGCTTATATGTGAAGGGCATGTTCTGAGGTTGTAGCCTTCGTGTATTTTTTTGATGATGATATATATACCTTGATTTTGGCTGTTATGTATAATTTATGATTTTGATGGTTTGAAATGTATTGTGTTTATGTTTGCATAGATAGCACAATATAGTTCATAGGTATGTATGATTAATAGATACATATGTGTGAATGGTTTAGATCTATTATCGTTCTTTCATATGAATGAATTGTAGAATAGTATGCATGATTATGTTTCAAATGTGGTGTGATGTGATATCAAATGTACTATTGTAATGAATATACATAGAATAAATGCAATGTTATAATTTTATTTTGGAATGTGTGTAGCATGAATGCATAATGTAATTTAATTTCATGAATGTATGTAATATAAATGCATAACTATAAGGTGTAGCAAATGTATATGACATAGATGCATGGGTGCATGTATGGACTTACTAAAATGCACCAAGGAAGCACTTGTATCATGGCATTTACCTATATGGATGCAATCCATTTCATGATTTCAAGGATTGTGGATAATGTAAGGCATGTGTAATGATTTTGACTAACATAGTTATGACAACAAAATCTTAGACCCTTAGCTATACAAGTTTTATGGCAACTTATAACATAATCAGGCTTGTTCAAAGTTTGTCTTGGACCTATGTGTGTGAATGTGTAAGGTTCATTTATCCATTTTGAGGGAGGTAGGATAAACCCATTGTAGACCCTAATAGACTAGCTAGCTCATCCGTCCACAATAGTGATCTCTATAAAAGTGAGATGTTAATGTGAGAGATGTGTTTTCACCTGTAATACTATTCCACTGGTAGGCAAGCTCTTGGAGCCTATTGCTAGTGATGGGAATCATCCCATGGTGTTATGTTGAACCTAAGGACCAAAGGCGATAAGCATAACATGGGTGATATGAAGAGGTGTTTCCTTTTGTTTTCTTCCACTGTTCTAGTGTTAACCTATCTGATTTTAGTAGTGCTCTTTTTGTTTCTTTTCTTTTCTTTTATTTATTTTTTCTCTCTTTTTATTTTTTTCATTCTCATGGTACTCTTTTTATATGGGTAATGAAGTTTATTTTCTACCCAATCATTTATTTTTTCTTATGCTTTATCCATTTGTTTATCCCCAGGTCATATGTTGACCATGTAGGTGATAGGACAAGTAGGGGATACCATTCGCTAGATGTTGATATATACTCAAGATGTCCTCTTTCCTAAGCTCAAAATTGTTCAATGTATAACCTATTGTGAGTGATCCATGACAAAAGTTGAACCAGCCTAAAGGACAATAAGAAGAATGTATAAAACTCAGTAGCTATGGGTGACACTTGATTGCATAAACTACAGAGTAGTTAAAATTAAACATGACACTGATGTATACCTTGATATTGAAAAGGGGGAATGGACATCCAGGTGGTGATGCTAAAAAATGCATGTATTATTCCTACTAAGGTACATTTTGAGGGAGAATGTACAAAAATGAATTAAAATTCTAACTATAAAGCATATGAATATGTGCAATGAATGTAACATTAAACGATGGAAGTGGAGGAACACAATATCTACAAGAGGAAAGTTATACTGTGTAGAAGGAGAATTTTAGAAGAACCTATTTACAGATGAGTAAAGTGTGTAATGTGACAAAAAGTGTGATGCTATGATCATGGTTGCCCCAATGTGTGGGGTGTGTGTGTGTAATAGATGTATAAGCTATGAGTTGTATAAGTATATGTAATTTTACACACCTAAATCATGTTATGCCTAGGGGATTTTCTCACCTAGACACATTCATAAGACCATAAGACATAATATTGGACTTTCCAAGCATCAATAGTGGTTCTCACAACTCATTTGGGGCATTTTCAAGCCATACAAGCCTAGTCGCTCAAGCCAAGAGTGGCCAGATCCTAACTTCTCAAGCCTATAGCAGCAAAACCTTAGCTACTATGGATGATAGTAGCCATATCTTAGTCATTGCAAACAATATCGGCTAAACCCTAGAAGTAGTTTTGTTGATAAACATGCCTAATCATGGGTGGAAGTGGTAATATGCATGTAATAAAGGTGAGCGGGATTAAATTTGCATTAGTTTTCACAATCATTTCACATAGGAGACTTGAGTTTGCATTTAAAATTTAACTGGTCTCCAAACATAGAAAAGACATAAAACTTCTCATGCTAACTCACACTACGCATGAGAAATTCATTCCTAGGGCTTGGACATAGACCTAGGGTTTCACACTATAAAATGTGCAAGCCTAAGAGCACCAAGGGACATCGGAAAGAGGACATCATCAAGAGATATTTTTTATCAAAGGATCCATATTTTATCCATCAATCTTGGTCATTGAGGAGAGATTTCAAGACTAAGAGAGTTCCCTTGGAGATCACGAGTACAGTGAAGCCCTGATGGATTGAAGACCATAGCAACCGTTATTTCAACATCAGATACAAGATTTTGAGAAAAGAGAATGAGGTTTACCTTAGTGGCCACTGTCTCGAACGGTGGTCCGTAGGCTTAGATTAGGGCTTTAAACATTAGAGTCATTATTTTATTTAGCATATCATTAGTATAACATAATTTCATTCGTTTGCATTCATAGCATTAGCCTAATTTGCATTTAATTTCATTTGTTATATTTAGTACTAACAACCTCATTCAGGGAGGCATTCTCGGACATCTAAGCATGTATTATTGTTTCATTGCTTACAGGGCCACAGGTTCATCGAAGGAAATCTACAACATACGAGAGCAAAAGGGATCCCTCTAGGAAATAGACCTGGAGAATGAGGCATCTATAAGCCCTCATACATTGTTGTGTACAAAACTCGGAAGCCTTTATAAGCACACCATATCTTCATGAAAGGGCCACTCTTTTCCTATTTGTAACCTTATTGTATCAAAATGGGTATCCCTAAGAGGGACCGACATGTAACCGAGATTCAGTACGAATAAAGAAATCCATATTTGTCATTTCCATGTTATATGATTTTTCATTGTATTCCATTTCATCTTGGATTTTTAATAACATTGCAAGTAGAGTAAAAAAGTGGTGCGTGCGTTCTTGGGGTCGCTATAAATGGCGATCATAGTGGGACATCCACTAATTTTTTTATTTTCTATTGGAATACTACCTTAATTTTATGTGCAGTTTTAGCCACTCTGAGCTATAGTGGCTATAAATTAGCCGCTTTGAGCTACACCGACCAATAGACCTTTAGCCACTCTAAGATATAACGACCAAGAACCAACTGCTCTGGTCAACAACAACTAGAACTGGAGTGCAATAGAGGTCAAAACATTGAATCTTTGAGCTGGATCAAAGGTTGGTATAGCTTATCTAATATTTTATAGCTTTCTATCTACTTTTGTGTGTCTAAAATAGAGAACTTAAAGCACATTTATGTTTGGAAATTGAGAGAATAAAATGAGAATGAATTAAGCATTTCACATATCTTAGATCTTCTTTTAAATTTTCCAGTAGGCGTTGCTAGGAACAATGACTTATGCCTAAAAATTTGGCCCTAGAATTTAATGTGCTAGACATTGTATGTTATTTTCTTGCTTTGAGGCCCTGCTAGAGGCTATAGCTACATGAAATAAAGTGCACTCCTACAAATCATAGTATTTCATGCATATTTCTGAATATTGAAATGTATTTTTGCACTTAGGCATATAGGAAAGATTCATTGGTGCTATATGATGCACTTTATGTTACACAAGCTTAAAATGAACACCACACATGCACGTCTCATTTAAAAATTAGGGAGTTGGATTTCATCACCAACCTTCAATTTAGTCTAGTGATGTTGGAATTCATCTCCTTCCACTGGTTTTCCCCCTAGATCTTCCTAGAAATAGATTGAGAAACTTACTTATAGTGATACTAAGTTACTTGTACTCAAACTGTCTCCCACTATTGGAATAACCATTGGTTCAGAGTGGAAGAGCTAGGCAAAACCCCCACTAGGTCTTCAGTGGTGTACCCTATATTATTTTGAGAAAATAATGTTTGGAATGGGTATACTTGATTGTCACTATGGATGAGTCTTCTCATTCTTAATCTAAGAACAAGAGAAAGAAATAAAAATAATAACACATCAAAATACATCAAACGATTAGGGCACACTGAAATCAGTAATCAAGATAAATATTTGTTTGGTATTGTGTGGATTTTCCTAAATTGCAACTTAAAATATCAATTCATAGATAACATGGTAAAAACAAGAAGTAAGCACCTTCGGTCTGATACAGAGGGAGAGACAGAAGTAACTCATACCCATAGGTAGAGTCGTAGTAACATTGAACGACCTACCTGTAAGAATGTGAGATGTAGCTCAGCTAGCCTAAGGGGTGATAACTCAACCCTTAGGGGATCTCCTCGAAAAACCTCAAGCAAGAAACCACATCATGGAACAAAGTCACACAAACAAAAATAGGCTTCACAACCATCCTCATCAAAGAGACATGAGGAGACCTCAAGGGCCTCCTCTAAACACATAGAAACATCTCAAAGATGTGAGGAAGCTTCAAGGGCTTCCTTCTCACATGGACATAAAGAAGGTTCTAAAACTTATTCTTCACATAGGGATGATGAGACTGATACATCTCCATCTACATGGAGAAAACATGTTACCATGAAGCCATCTTCATCAAGAAGACAAACAAGAATTGCAACTCCTCAAGACTCACAAGAAATATATGAAACAGGTTTGCCCACTGAAGGACTACATATAGTCATGGAAATCATATAGAAGAAACCATTCACACAAAAGAAAATATTCTCGTAGATTATGACCTCATAGGAGTAAATGGCACCCCATGGGACCAACCATGGAAAATAAGACAACTAGACAGGTTGGATCGGTTTCCTACATGACCAACTCAAAGAACTATAGCTACTGAGAACTTTGCATTTGGAAGCTCATGAAATATAACTTCTAAATACATATCTCAATTTTGGGGTACCTTATAGCAACCCCATAACAGATGCCCAAAGTTTGATCATAGGTATACTCAATAGCACACTGAACAAGTCACCTTAGCTAGCAGAGTACAAATACAACAAGAGTACAACAAGAACAGATTCAGATAAACATGAGTCTTCTATAGCAATGCAAATTGATCAAATGAGGTGGTTAGAAAATTCACTATGTAAGGAGTGAGATCTAATGGAATCTCTCAAATAGGATAAATAAAGAGAAAGACTCCTACATAAACATGAGCAATGTTTAAGAGAGCAGGCTGAGCAACTAGCTCTTACCAATTTACAGACAAATGGTGGTGACCACCAAATAACTAGATGCATTGACTCACCTAAGAAGAGGTGCACTAGACAAGATACCCCACAACAAAATCCCCCACCAAATCATGAATAAAATCCAACTAATGGGGGAAGGGAAAACACAAAAAAATAGGATCACAATCCTGAGTCCCCTCGTAGGAGGGAGGAAAATGGAATAAATAAAATGGATAGAGAGTTACCTCCATTGCCACTATGAATAGGCCTACAAGAGGAGGAAATTTATGCATCAAAGCCATTTCAAGAGCTTTCTAAAAATATGAAGACCTTTGAGAAACAAGAGGCAGCTGTAAACTCACCAACAATGAGCAAGATACACAACCAACCATTGTGCCCATCAATCCCTAGCCCTCCATATCCTAAGCACTTTGAGATGCCTAGGTTAGAAAATTTTAAAGGTGAAGAGGATGCACAAGAGCACATCACTAATTTTATCAATGCCTATTTTCATCTTGAAGACAATGACGCTCTCATGCTAAAAATATTCATAATGATATTTTTAGGTGCTGCCACTCAATGGTTCAACCAACTACCTAAGCATAGCATAAATAACTTTGAACAACTATTAAATATATTCTTAAAGTGTTTCTCATTTGGTACTAAGAATAAGGTGAACCTTTCAGACCTAGCCAACATGAAATAGTATGATGACAAACTAGTAATGGATTATGGGAATAGATGGAGAAAAGTCATGGTAAAATTATCATTCTCCATTACCATAGAAGAGATCATTCGCATGTTCACCAAAATTTTCTCTAAAAACATCTCCCTCTTGCTAAAAGTTTAGTAGTATCCTTCGTTTTAGGAATATTTGGCACATGCCAAGCTCATAGAAGAAATAAAAGTAGATGAGGGAACCATTAAAATCCAAAACAAAAAGGAGTGGAACAAGAATGGTAAGAATGACAAGTATAAATAGAAGCAGGGCAATCCTGATCCAGTAAATCAAGTTGTATTAGCTACACCCAAGGATGGGGGTTCACAAAAACCCCAAAACTATCAAGCACATCCCCCACCAGCTAATTACGACCAAAAGAACAATAAGAGAAGAAACCAAGAATGCAATCCGCCTTGTTATTTCATGTCTCTAACAAAATCAATCCAATCAATCTTTAATCAGTTGAGCAAGGCCAAGAGGATCAGATTTCTTGATATACCTCTTATATATCCCAACCATCCTAAGCCAAAAGGATATAGGGAAGATCAATTTTACCCTTATCATAGGATACCGGGGCATGACATTGAGGCTTGCATCGGGTTTAAGAATCAAGTGCAAAACATGATTGAGGCGGGAGAACTCAAAGTTGACAACCCATTGGCTCCTTATAATAGAGACATGGGCATATATAGAAACCCATTGCCTAATTATGAGGACCCTAGAGATCAAGGGGCCCAATTCAATCAGGTTCGAGCTGACATACCTACCCACGGATGCGTTGGGATGGTTGAGATTGTTAACATAGCAATAAGGACTAGGTAGTATGGTCAACCACAACTACCTACAACTCCCATGAACATCCTAGCCACCCCTAGGTAAAGGCAAGACAACCTTCTAGGTCCACCAACGCAACATGTGGTAACTATTATGAGTAGATTGGAGCAAAACCTATAGACAACTCCAGCTAATTTATCCATCTATGAGATCATACAACAGTCGACAAAGTATAGGGAGACTCTAATGGATATTTTGAGGACAATTGAGCTCCAACTACAAGATGCAAATGCATTCACTCACTTTGTGGGACAAGTACAAGAATTCCAGGAACCTATAATTTTATTCTATGATCATGAGATTAAAACAATTTTTTTTGCCTTACCATATCCTTCACTAAACATTATAGCAAAAATCAACAACTTACATTTAAAGAGAATCTTGGTTGATGCAGGTTCATTGATAAACATAATTACAACAACTGTAATAGAGCACCTGAAGATCCCCAAGTCCAATATCTTTCTAGGAGCTTAAACATTGGGAGATTTTAATGATGCTTTATGCAATACTGTGGGAATGATAGTCCTATCCATCAAGGTGGGGTACAAGACCATTCATGTGGTGTGTCATATCTTGGAAGGATATATGCAGTAAACATCCTCTTAGGGCATCCTTGGATAAGGGCCATGAAGTGTGTGCCTTCGATCTTGCACCAGTGTGTCAAGTATGTGCACGAAAATAAAGTCTATGGTTCTGCCCAATAAATATCATTTTAAATACATCGATTAGGTGGACATTCTAGGATAATTTGTAATCCCTTCTACCCACCTATATGTAGCACCTTCATCCCCAACCACACAAGTGGATAATGAAGACAAAGGGGTAAGAAAAGACCCATGCACTTCAACACCTCCTCGTGCACTCAAAGTAGTCAATGCTTCTAAAGTGCCATCAATATCAAAACCAAAAGATAATCAGAATCTAAAGGTACCCTTAGTTAAGGAAGAAATTCCCAAGGAAGTGCCAAATGTAGCCATTGCTAAAATACCAAGTCCTATGGAAGAATAATATCTTCAAGATCAAGATGAAGATAGTGATTATCACCTCACTTTTCCAGTATCATCCGTAGGGTCATCCATGTCGCATGCATCAATATACTTGGCAAGCACGGGCATAGGGGAGTGCCTTGTGTATAACATCACCTTTACACCTATCATTGAGTCTACACAATATATGGTAAGGCCTAATGACTTGAAGCTACTAGTGGGAATAGTGGTTCCACTTGGAATCCCTCCCAACCAAACCAATTTTGTCTATGTCATCCTGGACTGAACTCTTAAGTCTTCAGATATAGAAGTGGATAATGATGAATTATTCATGGTCAATGTTCGTTAACTCTCTAACTCTGAGTTTGATCTAACCTACTTTGAGTGCTTCCATTGGCATGGCTATGGCCTTGGCATATATGAGCGGGGGTACAGATGGCCATACAAGCCACAATATTAGCTTCCCTCTGATAGATTTTGGCTAGGCTATTATATCAGAGGTTAAGATGACTCTCTTGTAGCAGCATTGGAAATATTAAGCTTAGTGTTAGTAGAAGACATTGATTTATCACCCCCTAAGAATAAGAAATTTGAGCAACAGACAAGTGGCCACGGTAAACATATCACAACCAAAAATTTATCATCCAAACATCTCAGTTGATTCCACCCAAATAGGATACAACTCATGGGATGAGGAGAATGGATATGAAGCAAGTGATGATGAGGTGCAACTTGGCTTAGCCTACTAGGGGCCTCTCTATTTACAAATATTCACATGGTCCATCCATGATGAGAGTGGATATACATCAGAGAAAAGTGACTATGAATCAAAAGACTCAATAGAAAGATCCTACTTAGGCCTAAGCAATCAACCCATGACTTTGAGACAAAAAACAAATACAAATGGATTCTTCATAAGTGGTGAAGAATATGAAGATGAAATAGAGATGGCCTACTTAGGGCCAAGACATGAGCCCCTTGTATTAGGGCTACATACCAATGCTAAATTTTTTTGGATAAGTGATGATGACTTTGAGGATGATATCGAGATGGCTTATATTGGACCTCACCACTTGCGGTAAGTCAATGAGCTAGTAGGGAGAGAGATGGAACTTTGTGCCATAGATCCTCATCTATGATTTTTGGGAAGACTTGTTGACCTAGATGCTATTCATCGAATGGTAAATTCCCCTTTACCTACACTTAGAGTGTGATTAGAGCCCAATGATCATATTGTCCACCCTACTCATGGGTCAGATCCAAAAATTCCCATGCCTCAAGAATCTCATCGTGAGTATGAGAGGTAAAAACTTGAGATAATATTGCACCCATGTGGTCCTGGAGATTTCATCCCATCCATCAACATGATATCCATTGATTTGACCACTCCACTTCATAACCAAGCAGATCCTACAAAATAATTGTGTCTTGATGTAGAGGCTATTTATTGGGATCATGCTAATTTTCCTATAGATCCTGAAGACCTCTTCCCCAATGAAGAGATGTTGCAACCATTCCATTTTGCATCAAGTTGTGCGTATGATGTATTTCATGTTGGTTTGGAACCTGAGTTAGTTGTAAATCCCATCGATGCCAATAATTTGATACCCAGGCCTCATAATCTAGAGGATGGGTCACATATGGCTATAGAAGCAACTCTCGAGTTGGACATCAGTGATGATCCTACCCAACCGAGAAAATTCAAGTTCGAAGAAATTCTATCTCCAGAGGAACAAGCAATCCTAATTTCTCTCCTCAAAGAGAGGCCCAATATTTTTGCTTGCACTTACAAATATATGCCAGGGATATATCCATAGTTAGTCATTCACAACCTTTCATTGGATCCCATGAAGAATCCAATCAATCAAAAGCTAAGGAAAATTCATCCAACCATTTCTTTGATGGTGAAAAATGAATTGCAAATACTACTGGATGTAGTATTCATAGTTCCTATCGACTACCTTGAGTGGGTGTCAAACATGGTACCCATGGGGAAACCCGATGGAAGAGTCTATATCTACACAAACTTCAGAGATTTAAATAGGGCAACATCAAAGGATTCATTCCCATTGCCAAACATATATGCTCTTGTAGATGCAACCATAGGTCATGAGATGCTCTACCTAATGGATGGTTTTTTTGGATACAACTAGATCTATATTAAGCCCGAAGATCAGTAATGATCCTACCCAACCAAGGAAAGTCAAGTTTGGAGAAAGTCTATCTCTAGAGGAATAGGCCATCTTGATTCCTCTCCTTAAGGAGAGGCCAAATATTTTTGCTTGGACTTACAAAGACATGCTAGGGATAGATCCAAAGTTAGTCATTCACAACCTTTCATTGGATCCCATGAAGAAGCCAGTAAAGAAAAAACTGAGGAAAATGCATTCGTCACTTTGATGGTAAAGAACAAATTATAAAAACTATTGGATGTAGTATTCATAGTTGCTATCGACTACCGTGAGTGGGTGTCAAACATGGTACCCATAGGAAAACCTGACAGAAGAGTCCATATCTGCATGGATTTTAGAGATTTGAATAGGGCAACACCAAAGGATTCATTCTTGTTGCCAAATATAGATGTTCTTGTAGATGCAATCGTAGATTATGAAATGCTCTCCTTAATGGATGGTTTTTTCATATACAACCAAATCTGGATTAACCCTGAAGATCAACACAAAACTACTTTCATTACTCCATGGGGAACATTCTGTTACAAAGTGATGCCATTCAGTATCAAAAATATCGGTGCCACATCAACAAGCCATGACATACATATTCCATGACTATATGCATAAGATCTTAGAGGATTACATGGATGACTTACTGGCCAAGTCCCTGTTGCTACAAGAACACACCGAAGTCCTTAGACAAGTCTTTGATCACCTCATAGAACACAATGTTCGATTGAATCCTAAGAAGTGTGTATTTGGCATAATTTTTGGTAAGATTTTGGGATTCATCATATCCAAGAGAGGCATTGAATTCAATCCTACAAAGGTAAAGGATATACTAGAAATGGCTGCCCCTACCAACATTAGGGAGCTGCGGAGCCTACAAGGCAAGATAGAATCCATCAAAAGATTCATCATGAAATTATTAGACAGATGTCAAACTATGAATTGGTTGCTGTGCAAGGAAGTTTCCTTTCATTAGGATGAATAATACCATCAAGCCTTTGTAGAGATTAAAACTTATCTGGAAACGTCACCAGTATTGGCTCCACCAAGGCCAGACATACCATTTTTAATATATATATATATCAACTACTAATTTTGCATTGGGTACCATGTTATCCCAAAATAATGCACAAGATAAAGATCAAGCCATATATTACATTAGTCATACCTTGGTGAGTTATGAGCTAGGATATGCGTATGTTGAGAAGTTGTGTTTAGCAGTGGTATTTGCAACTCAAAAGTTGCGACACTACATGTTGAACCACATGATCTACATCATATCAAAATAAAATCCTTTGCAGTACATGATGAGCAAGACATATCATAATACACATACCACAAAGTGGATAATGCTATTGACATAATTTTATCTAGAGTTCATAAGCCAAAATTCCATCAAGGGACAAGTCATAGCAGATCAATTCACAGAGGCACCTCTTTAGGATAACAAGCCTCTCACCAAAGAATTTCCTGATGATGCAGTATTTGAATTATAAGATCTTCCAGAACTCAAATAACCTAATAAAGAAAGAGAAATGTCATTGTTCTTTGATGGTTTGAAGTATGAACAAGGAGGTGGAGCAAATATTGTCTTTATCACACCATAAGATGATCCATTGTCCTTATCATTCAAACTAGACTTCCCATGTACAAACAATAATACAGACTATGAAGCGTTGATCCTAGGACTCAAAAAAACCATAGCAATGGGCATTAAAATATTGAATATCCTTGGTGACTCCTTGCTCATAACTACGTCAAAGGACTATTTCAATGGAGGTGCCCACTCCTAAAAACTTACAAGGAACTTGTTGACACTTACCTAGCCCAGCTAGAATGGTACGACATCAAGGCAATCTCTCACACATCAAATATATTTGTAGACACTATGGCCTCTTTGGGATCCTTAATCCCTTAGAATCCATCTGCTAATTTTACAACCGTTCATGTGAAAGTACTTTCACACTCAACAATATGTCGTTAAGATTTTGATAATCAAGAATCAGTCAATTGGTCCTTTGCAGCCAAAAATTTCTTACAAATGACACCTTGGGGGTCTTTGATCTCCCAAGGACCTGTGGAGTATGGTGCAACCATACACCATAGAGTTGTTCCTCAATATGTGTTCACTAGCTCGAACTATAGGACTTCCTAAAACTTGGAATAGTACCTCAAGGATTTTCACATACTAAAAGGTGAACATTCAAATAGAAAGCAACAAGATACATCTTGCTAGGAGAAATACTCTATAGACGAGGATATGATGGAGTATTACTCCATTGTCTTGAGCCCCAGGAAGCATCCTGGGAAATTTTGCAAGCTTACGATGTTACATGTGGAGGTTATTTTAGTGGCATGGCCATCATTAATTACATATTGAGAATGGGTTACTATTGGCCCACCATGGAAAGGTACTACTATGAGTATATCAATAAATGAAGTAAGTACTAGCATCATGCAAATTTAACACACTTGCCATCGTAAGCCTTGCAACCCATCTAGGCAACATGGCCATTCTCATAGTGGGAACTAGACTTGATTGGGAAGATCTCACCCCCATACTTAGGCTGACACACATTCATCATAATGGCTATAGAATAATTCACTAAATGGGTAGAAGTGATCCTCTTAACATCAACAACTGGATCAAGGATTGTGGAATTTATACTCCATAATATCATAAGTCCTTTTTGGGTCCATTATAAGATAATATCAGATAATGGGCCATATTTCAAGAACAAAAATGTGCATGCTTTAATGAACAAATATCGTCTTCAACACAGTTTTTCAATGCCTTATTATCCGTAAGAAAACGGGAAAGCAAAAGCCTAAAAAGAAAAAATAGTCTCGATTTTGAGGAAGACGATGCAAGACAATCACAAGGATTGGCACATGCAGTTGCCTCTTTCACTATGGGCATACAAGACTAGTATATGGACTCCCACTAGGGCAACACCATTTTCACTAGTATATGGCATGAAGGCCATCATGCCACTAGAGTTGGAAATTCCAACTCTACGCATAGCATTAAAGGACTTCATAGATGATGATGCCATGCAAAAATGCCACCTTGATCATTTAATGCTTCTTGATGAACGCTGAGTCAATGCTTTAGAGCATCTTCACTTTTACTAAAATTGCCTTGCACGAGCTTACAATAGTAAAGTCCACCTAAGGGAATTTAAGGTTGGATATCTAGTGCTCAAAGAAAACCAGCAGAATTCAAATCTGTTGCTGCACCTACGAGATAAGTTTGCAACAAATTAGATAGACTGATACATGATTTCACATAGAGTTGGGTTGGGAGCATATCGCCTTATATCATTAGATGGTGTTGAAGAGCCTGAACCTCTCAATATCATTCACTTGAAGGCATTTTACACATGAAATCCAAAAACATTCAAATATATCATAAAAAACAAAAAAAACATTCAAATATATGTAAAAAAAAACATTCAAATATGTCAAAAACACAAAAAGATCCAAATATTTCAAAAACACAAAAACATCCAAATATGTCAAAAGCACAAAAAAATCAAATATGGCATGTCAAAACACAAAATAAATCATAAAAACATAAAATTTCAAAAATACAATCAAAGTATCCAAGGGTAATTCATCCCGCTTGGTCAAAAGCAATTCAAAATGCTCCAAGGGTATTCAAACCGCTTGGTCAAATCCAATCAATTCAAAAGGCTCCAAGGGTAATTCAAATCGCTTGGTCAAATATCAATTCAATGGCTCCAAGGGTAATTCATTCCACTTGGTCAAAAGCAAATCAAAGGCTCCAAGGTTAATTCAAACCGCTTGGTCAACTTCAATCAAAATGCTCCAAGGGTACTTCATGCTACTTGGTCAAAAATTAAAAAGTCCCAAAGGCCTAAATAAGCCCTTTGGTCAAATTAAGAAAAAATACAAAAACAACATACTAATCAAAAATACAAAAACAATTGCATCTCACATCTTGCATTCACATCATTCCATTGCATTTTTATATCCACTACAATTGCATATGTCATGAGAGCCTTAAAAGTGATACCATAGTTTGTCACACAAATCATTCAAATCCATACCTCCATCAACACCAGTGTGTAATTGTGTTTTTCAACACAACCATTATTTATTGCTATACATAATATACTAAGGTTTTTTTTTTAATCAATCACACTTAGTGATCTTATAAACCTTTGTGGAAAAAACTGTGATTAGTAGAAGGTAAGGTCTAGCTGTGATAATTCCTTGGATATTCAAGATCCCATCACTAATCAAAACACTAAAATCCTAGATGGTACAAGGAAAAGATGAAAGCTGCAAAGCGGTATAGGTTACCTTAAGTGAAAAGGATTTTCCTTGCTTATCCCCCTGTGCAACCAGTTTAAAGGTGCTAAGAATTGACAAAAGGACAAGCTTTACCCTATCCAAATCCCTTTCTTACATCAAAATAAGCAAAATCCAAAAGCAAAGTACATAGTCAAAAGGCCAAGCATACAGTCTAGATTTCAAAGCAATAATTCGATACACAAATCATAAATTCAAAGAAACATAGCTAAAAAAAAATCAATAAAAAATAAATAGTGATTTTCATCACTACATATTAGCAAAATAAACAGTGATTATCATCACTACAAAAATCCTCACTCAAAAAAAAAATCAATCAAAATAAACAATGATTTTCATCACTACATATGAGCAAAAGGCCAAAAGGAAGCCAAAAGGGAATAAAGCTTGAATCCCTGGAATTCTCAGCATTGTACAAAAATGGAAGGAGAAATCCTTACGCATGACGATATGTCTATCACAATTGCTTCATGCATTTGTGTAGACCAATATTTGAATGTGGATGAGCTAGCTTAGGTAACCCAATATTGCCTAGTGGTATATTCCAACTAAGTCCAACATAAGGATGAGATGAACACTTGAGGATACTTGATCTTAGAAATGGGCTGAAAGAATCTCGCCTGACATCGGATGAAATGCTTGAGTTCTACCTCAAAATATACAATCACTTGCACACATAGAGATCATGAAAAAATAGGTCCATGGTAAAATCCTTACTTTTCAAAAGTCTAAGTGGCAAGTAGACAACTGTTGATAGGGTAACTAAGCCCAAAAAATTCTTACATAGCAACAAATCATAACATCATTCACACCATCACTTTATTTATAAGATTCTATAAATTAGGGGGTATCAACATAGTAGAACAAATACCGCATATATATTATAAATAGTATATAGACGATCACTGACTACTTTATATCTTTTAATTTATAGAAACTTATTAAGAAAATACATTACACACCATTACATCTCATATATGAATACTTAATCAATTCTTATGATAAGAGTGATTATTTAAATTCATGATTATTTTTTTACTTTCTATGATATCACCCATTAATATTGTCAATGTCATATGCATTTCGTACATTTTAAGTGATAAGAGCATACAGGTTCCTTTATATCATCCCATCACATAAGTTAGATGCATAAAATTAAAGCAAAGTTAAAACGTGCATTTAGAAATAACATCGCATCCACAAACACAATTCATTAATCGTTCATCATAAAGCACATCATAAAACACATAGGCAATATCCATTTGCATACAATCATGAATTCATCATTCATCATCAGAATACATCACATCATATAATCAAATCATATAAGCATATACACATCCATTTAAGCATCTTCAATATCATCTATCATCTAACATATTCATCAAATCATCATAATACCATCATCTCATCATATCATAAAACAAAATAACAACAAAAACATGAGCAATAAACGATACACATAATAAGTCATAATGTAAAGATATCATAAAAGTATGTGTGTCAAGTCCATGGATGTACAAAAATACCCATGGGCTACAGTCATATAGGTCATTCGACCTCAAAAATGAATCAAGGACCAAGTCAATAATTAATCAAATATTGGGCCTGAGCCCCCTACATCACCTCCTCTAGTGCCACCTCAACCTATGGTGGTGTCACGAGTCGAATTATGTGAACCTATTGGTATCTCTGTCTGAGTCTGGGTCCTCTGGATAGGACGGGAAAAATACTACCCCGAGGTGGAGCACCCACTGACTTGCGAACCACCCACACCGGGTGGCTCCTTAGGGACAATCCCATGCCTCCTGAGCTACATCTAAATAATGGTGATGTGATCCACATGTCCCCGGATCCGCTCCTCATACTCATCCAATACATACTAAAGCTATCCCACATTTGCTCTTGAACTTGCCTCCAGAACCTCCTGTGGTGTAGAAGGAGGAACAACAAACTGCATCCTAATGTCACAACCTCTAATAGTAGCTTGCAGAGCCTATATCTGTGTTGTGAGTTGCTCAATGGTAGCATATCATCACTGCACCTAGATATTAGTTGCCTGAAGCTCAGCCTTGACCTCATGTAGTTGTGCTCTTATAGGAGAGTCTCTCTCCTCAGGATCTAACTCCTCCTCCTCCTTAGGAACATTAGGATCCTCCACTACCACTTGCTCTATTGGTTGGCCCCATACCTCGATCCTAGATTAGAATTTGCATCCTATCATATCTGCACCATCACCCCCACCATCATCCTCACACCCTAGGCTACCGACACCATGCCACATACGATCACCCCACCACTGAGTGTATGCCTCTATAACTCCCCCAACCACTCTAGGATCAAGTTGGGGCATCCTCCTCGTATGAAATATCTATAATATGTCATGAAGGGAGGTCCCTCTATGCTGTGAGGCACCTATACAAGAATGGTACCAGGGATACATCCTACTATAACCTGTACTGATGAAGAACCTAAAAGTAGAAGTACTCTTGGATGGTAATATTATGGTCAATGAGCCATCACTCATGTTGGTGTCTTGGTAGTAAAGCTAGTTGGATCATCCCAAGTAGGACATTCATGGTAAGGGTGCCATACGACATCTCCAACCAAAGGTATAGTAAAAGCATCAGTGTAATGGGATGGATCCCCTACAAAAGTGTGGCTCTTACGCTCCTCATACTCTTGAGCCCACCTAGCAGCATAGCACTATGTTCGAGCATCGATCACTATAATCTCAATCGAGATCCCCTTAGGGTGATCTATCCTAATATGCTCCCATACCCAAAACCTGTAGGAGCAAGCTGTAGGTAATGCTGACACATCCTTGTTGGTGGATGTGGTACAACTCATCATAGCACTGAGCCAATAATGATGTACCCCATGCATAGATGATAGGCTCATCACTATCCAATAGATCCTGCACCATCACCAAAAGGTTCCACAAGAACCTCAAACCCAAGCAGTTCACGATAAGAACATTGATGATAACCATCAACAATACGATATGCCTCATCGTAAAGATACACTACCCATGCTAGCAACTGATAGACACTCCTCCAGAATTGGTGTCCTTGAGAGCATCCTTAGAATACCTCTCGAACACCTGAGTGAAGACAACCACCTGATCATTAGTGGCCAAAGATACAATGTCCACCCTATCAAATGGAATCTGAAAGATCCTATATACATCCTCCAGCATAATGGTCATCTCACCAGTCGAGAGGTGGAAGGTATTAGTTTGTGGGTCCCAGCGATGAGCCAAGGCCATAAGGTAAGCCTAATATTCCATGATGTAAGGTAGCCTAATGACATACTGTAACTCGCGGGCTTTGAACCATGCCCAATCCATGTCATCAAATCTAGGAAGTAGCTCAAGTAGGAGCTTTGGGTCCTAAACCCGAGCAGATAGGATCTAATAACAAAGGAAAATAAAACATAAACTATAGTGCATCTAAGGCATAAATCAAACAAAGCATAACAACATCAACACTCCTAAGTCCAAAATAATGAAGGATAAATACATATATTCGTGCAACACAAAGCTCAGGAGTGGTTCAAAACTTTCAAAAAAAAACAAAAAAAAATTAAAAATATGTCTTAAGAAAATCATAAAAATGCAAAAAAATATGGCTAAGGGTTTAGTCACTATCACCTACAGTGGCTGGAAACTGGCTATTGGAAACAGCAGCAGCCAAGACCCAATGGTCAAATTTTTTACCATTAGAATTCAAACATGTCCTCTCTAAGTGACAGTGGCTTAGAAATGGCCGCTCTGAGTGATAGTGACCAAGGGATGACATGGAAAACCCGTGAACCCTTGGCCAGAAAATGCAAAAAAAATCCAAAAATTGTAAAATAACATAAAAAACACAAAAGGGAAGGAATTTTTTTTTTTTTTAAAAGCAAATTCCCACTCAAGTATCAAAAACTAAGCTAAGTTAAAAAATGGTTAACATGGCAGCAACAGGTGAACAGTAGAAAACTTGGGAACCCTAGGCTAGAAACTACCAAGGCAAAGCAATGAGAACAAAAAGGGGGACTAACCCACCATAGCAAAAGGTAAGTTAAGCCTAACTACTAAATTTATTTATTACAAACAGGTTTAGTGAGGTTCATTTTACCCATTACTTAGTGAGGTTCAGTTTTACTCAGACAAGAGAAAAGAGGGTTAGGGTTTAGAAAAGATAAATACCCGAGAAGCTCCGGTTCCTCCATCAGCTGATGTCTCACCTTGCATAGCCATGTCCTCAATGCCAGCAAACTCCAAAGTCACAACCATCACCATAATACCAGAGCTCTGAAAAGTGAATCTTCAACAGTGAAAATGAAATGTCAAACCTTAGAAAATGTAAATTTTATGTTTCTTTAATTACACCTTGGTCGCTGCTGATATCAACAGCCTCTAGACCTGACAACGGCCAGATCCATACATTAAAATAAGGGATTTCCTCCTTGAGGGATCCCACAAAAATAGTAAATATGCACACTTTGATGGTTTAAGATCATCAAAATATTTAAAATAACAAAAAAATCACATAAGAGCACAATCTTAGGCAGGCATTGTACCTAGTTACTTACTCTATCCACTCGATGATTGTAGCGATTTGCACTCCATGTATTTCGGTGAGATGAGTAGATAACCATAAGGCCACTGGGGGTAAAAAAAATTCATTTTGGAATTACGATGTGCCACCCTTCAACCCCAAAGAAGACCAAGATGGTCAGACAGCTCCATGGATGCAAAATGATCATTCTAATTCCCCTATGACATCAAAAAAATTAAGTCAAAGTGATACAATCTAAACATAAATAGAATCACTTATCCTAACTCCCTAAGAAAGCTATTGATAGTTAGACCGCTCCTCAGGATAAGGATGGATGATTATCATAAACAATTGGAATCACACTTGGATGTGGGGATTGCCCATTAAAAGAAACAAATGTTAGAAAGGAACCAGATTAGTCATATTGGTCAAGCAACTTAACGCTTCATTCATTGCAATTTCTTCTGTAGCACCCTAAAATTGGTGCAGTAAACCTTAGCAATAATTAAAATTACCTTAGTAATAATTCAAATTCAAATTTCAACCCCGAACCGCCTTTTAACCGCTTTCCTCGTTTTCCATGCCATTTTTAGGATTTGTTGTGACCGTTGGACGATATCGTCGTCGATCAGACGATATCGCCTCAGATCGGACGATTTCGTCTAGACTAGGACGTCCAGACGATTTCGTCCCAAAACTAATTTTTCATAATTAGCTTCTGTTTCAACGACGTCTCTAACTTGGGCAAAAGCGTGTCTACGCGGTTAGAGACCTCCCCCATTGGAGATCTCCCAAATTGGGATGATCTCCAACCTCCCAACCTCCTTCCTAAGCCTATTTAAATCTTAGGCCCTCCCCTTGACATTCCCCTGGCTGAAATTTTCTGCACTTCGAGTTTTACATGCATTAGAATATCTTAGACTACCGTTTGCCTTTGTCCCTTTTCAAATTTTCTTGCAGGAACTTTGTTATTCTTCAGCCGGAGCAAGCTCAGATCGTCGCAGACGATCCTGTTCAATCTTGGACGATCTCGCACCAATTCGAGATGATTTCGACTGTAGTCAACATTGGGGGCAATCAGTGCCTCGAGTTTGCATTCTTTCTCCACTATCTACTATTTTGCTTTGCATTTAGTTAGACTTATTATTATTTTGCATCTTGGAGTTCACCCATATAGTCTTAAGGCATAAATAAATAATGATTTGTCATTAGATCATTGTAATGCACTCGTGTTTTTGCTTATTATTATCATTTTAATATTATTACTGTCATTCTACATCATTGCCCTTTGTTAGAATAGTTGCATTTTCTGTATTTTGTATCTATTTCTCTGATTGCAAGTTTCTGACGAATTCATTTGATCTCAGATGATCTTGTCTGATCACAGACGATCCTGCCCGATCAGAGGTGATCCTGACTGCTTCAAAAATTAGAACCTCCATCAGACATCCGGATCAGGTATGGCTTTTTCATCTAGCATATTCTCTATGTTTTCTGTTTAATTATGTTTTTTGTATTTATTTAAATCTGCATTTCATATAGAACAACTTAGATTCATTTGGCCAAACCTAGGATTTGAATGATTAAAGATAAAATTGAACACATCAAACACATTCCCAACCTAGGCGTGGAAACTGCCATTCAAAAGTTTCCTGGTGAACCCCACCATCCATCAAAAAATCACCTTAATACCCCCTCCCCGAGAGGCGGGACCTTCAAAGGGCCTCTCGGTCTGAGGTATTGTCCCATCCTTCTCGCATCCCCCTTCCGGGCGCGGATCCTTTAGCCTGAAGGTAAGGGTGCGGAAAATTTGGAACGATACATTTTGGTGAACCCGACGTGAAACTAAAACCTTTTGAAAACAAAAACAAAAAAAAACAAAAACATAGATGCATTTAAAATCATTAGAAAACTACTAAGTTGCATATCATGTTTAGATGGTAGCTCCTAAGAAAAGACTAGCTATTACTATAAATGTTGAAAACCAATTAGCAGCCATAGAAATTAATTTTGTGCTTAGTGTGCCTGAAACAGATAGAAACCAACTTTTGTGGGACGAACTTGATAGGAGACTAGGTATCATTTCATCTAGGTCAACAGAACTTAAACAAATCAAGAGGCTTGTCCTAGATAGAATCCTGGATCCTCATCAACTCATTTTTTATCATGAACTTCAGAGAGCTTGCCATAGGTGGTTAGCTTATAGGAGAGCCCTTGTGTCTTCAGAATTGTTCACCTTCGAGGAATACCTCGAGAACGTAGCCACTATACACCAATTCCTAGGTCGTGTAGAAGACCAAGAGGTCGTTCTTACGGATAGGGAAATATGGAATAGAGTTCCTAGAGCTGTGTTATATCGAGAGTATTGCCACGAGCTTTATTTCTACCAACCAGAGTCTGAAATAGATAATATCACTATAGCACATTTTGTCAAATTCTTGAAAGAAAATTTTCAATTTGAAGAAGAACATTTCATGACTCCTGAAGAACTTGAGCCCATTAATGATATTTATAAATTGTTTATAGAAAACTAGATCATTGCTTTCATTATTATTATTTCTTGCATTTTGTGTGTTGTTTGTTATCTTTATAATATTGTTATAAAAAAAACAAGAAAAACCAAAAAACATAACAAAAACCAAAACATTTTATTTTAAATATTATAGTAGGTATATAATTAAAATATATACCTCTTAAGCTTGTTGCATATATATATATATATATATATATATATATATATATTTGCTGAAATCTAAGTTTAAGCACAATGACTAGACTTAGGAATGGTAAACAAACTAGAAGAAGAAGAAGAAGAAGATTGGTTAGGAAAGAAAAACAAAAAAATAAATGCCCTTCCTGAGGATCCAATTCCAGAAGGAGAAACTCTAGAACAGCCAGAAGATGAGCTGGTTGAAGAAAATGAACAACAAGAAAATGTTAGAGAGGAAGGATCCTCATCCCCTAGAATGGCTCCAGATGGAACTATTGCTTTTGATAACTTAGATCATTTCTGGAAATTCTTCAATAATAATATTGGTGCTCTTAATATGGCAGTTCGTATTGATAGGGGACAAATTAGTGACACTCAAGCAGCCATGGAACATATGTTTGACATACACACTAATCCCTTGTCTTTCGTTGATCAAGAAAGTGATAAAGCTGGACCATCCAATATGGATATGGCCACTATAATTCAGAACATGCAAAAACAACAGGTTACCCAACCTCCTAAGGAACCTCGTTATTGAGCCTAAAATCATTCCCACACAAAAGAGACCTTCATTCACTGCTTTATTTCGCCAAACTATTGATCAATATGCTTCAAATCGACAAAAACCTAAAATGAAGCCAAACACCAATTTTCAACACTCTGGATACAACATAATACAACTTCAAAACTTCTTCATAACACCCTTCCTACCAACAATTTACACAATAGTAATATAGCATCTAATCTTCATGTCCCTCCATCATATGCTCACAAATCTCATATTAATACCCTACCGAACCAATATGGTGGGCAAACCAGTAATCTGGAAGCCATGGTGAAACAGTTAGCTTCCCGCATGGACCAGATAGATCCCTACCATCCCTCGTACAATTATCGAGAGATGTGTAGTCAACCTCTAGATCCTATAGTTGTAGCACAACCATACCCTAAACACTTTCCCATGCCCGTCCTGCCTATATATAAAGGAACTGAAGATCCCATAGAGCATCTTCGCATGTTTAGGATAGCATGTCATGATATATCACATGATGACTTGTTATTACTAAAAATGTTCCCAAAAAGTTTAGGAGGAATGGCATTAGAGTGGTACTATCAATTGCCCACTCATTCTTTGAGAAATTTTGAAGAGACCACTGAATCTTTTGTGCATCAATTTAGTGCCTACATCGAGAGGCATGTAACCATTAAAGATTTGTACAACTTAAAACAAGACAAAGATGAATGTTTTGCTGATTTCTTAGCTAGATGGAGGCAGTTGACAGGAAAACTGCACTTTGTGCTACCTTATAGGGAAATGTTGGACATTTTTATTAATAATTTGCAAGAACAAATATCTTATGAGTTATCAACTGCTACCTTAACTACCTTCGATCAAGCTATAGACTTAGCTCGAAGAGTAGAAGATGCTCTCATTAGGAGAGGCCAGCTTAGGAAGAAAGATGATGAGAAAACATCCAGAAATCAATATAAAAACAAACAAGTTGTAGGTGACGGAGTCACTGACAGTAGAAATGTTGCTAATATCAATACAACGAAGACAACAGAAAAATTTATATTGAAACCTCCTGATAAACCTCCTCGAGAGTTTACTAGATTGAATCAACCATTATCAACTATTCTACCCCAATTACTCGAAAGAGGTTTGATTCAATTACCGGCTATCCGGGAACCTGATCCAACCATACCCGGATACAGAGCCGATTTACATTGTGATTTCCATAGAGGGCCTGGACACTCTACCAACTCTTGTAAAAGGTTAAAACATAAAATACAAGATCTGATTGATAATAATGAGATGGAGGTGCAAGCCTTCCAACCTAAACAAAATGCTCCTAATAATGCTCAAAAGAACATTCCCCAAAATCAAAATCAAAATGCTAATCAATCATTAGATATATTTCAACATCCTTTACCAAAACATGGTAAAGAGGTGGCCAATCAAATTGAGCATCATAATGTCCCTCCTCCTACCCGATATGTAGGAACTATTAGCGGACATTTACCTAATCATGATTTACAAAAATTTGACACAACTTTATCCATGGTCACGACCAGGCCCCTACATAATATTCAAACACCGGATCTCAGTGATGTAGAATCGGATACTGAAAGTGAAATAGACATCACCTCAAATCAATCGAATAGTTCTGAAAATGAATCAGATCCTATTCAACCTATCACAGATTCTATGGTTCCGGAAGAACCATTTCCTAGAAGAGTTACTACTCGACCCTCTTCTAATCAGTTCCTTCCTAATGAACAAGCTATAAATGCTAGACCGAGACCTATTCAGCATCCTCAATATAACATTGTAGGTACCATCGGAGTCGTTACCAGACAACAAGCTCAAAATTCTCAACAAGAACCAAATCAGAATGATGGATCAACTCCATTTGTTTTGAAAAATCCCAATAAAGGGAATCATGCTCCTAATGTTCAACCTAAACCTCCTTATAATATTAATGAGCAATTATCCAATACTACAACCAGAATTTCCCTTTTGGACTTATTAAGATCTTCTCCTACACATAGAGATGAATTAATGCTCACATTAAGCCAAATGATGGTACCACAAAACATTCAACCTGAAGCCATGACCAATACTATCATCACTAGAGAAGTCGATTGTATTGACTTTCGAGATAAAGATATACCACAACATAGTTTACATAAGGATAACCCCTTATATATTACTGCCCTAATTGGAGATGTAGCAGTCAAAAGGGTCTTGATTGATAATGGTTCATCTCTAAATATTTGCACTTTTGACTTCTACCAAAGATTTGGGTTTAGAAGTGATGAAATGAAGAAAACTGACATGATCATAAAAGCTTTCAATGACGAAACACAAGAAACGTGTGGAGTTATCACCATCCCATTGCAAGTTGGTCCGAGAACCTTAGATACGACCGTGTTTATTGTACATTGCCCCGCATCATACAATATACTCTTGGGTCGTCCTTGGATCAATGCAATGCGGGTCGTCCCATCAACTTTACACCAATGTGTTAAATTCGAATTTAAAAATCAGTTGGTCACTATCCATGGTGATCCTATACCCTTTGATATGTGTGCTTTGGGAGAACCCTGTTGGAGTTCAATTTTGCCCTGCTCTGTCATCCACACATCCTAATTCTTATTTTTCATCTAAACTGTGAAACACACACCCATAACTTCATCTATTTCTCCTCCATTAATTTCACCCTCATATATAGATCAACAATCTTCTAAACAAACCACACTAGAACCTCAAAAAGATCTTAAATCCACAACCAATCCTTCATGTTCCATCCCTATAATTTCAAAACCTATAGACCCATCTATTAACACCTCCACATTATCTACATCTATCATACCTTCCACATCTAAAGATATAGGGAATGATCCTTCTACATCTTATGCTCTTTCTGATGAACTCTTACCCGATTTATCTAAAATTCTTATATCAGAAAAAACAAATGCTTCTATGCAAAATTCCATTATCTTAAGTAATTTGCCGCCATCTCCTCGTACTTTGGGCCTCCCACAACCTATGGGAAGTACTTACCAAGTCGGGAGTTGTGCCTTCATTTATAAGGGATATGACTGGGGAAGAATACCCAGGAACATCAAAACTCATCATGAGGGATATGCTCGATGTTATTTTACTAATGAGTATATTAAAGCTAAACCTATAATGCTTAAAATGGGATATAAAGGGAAAGGCTTGGGACCTTTCCAAGATGGTATGAAAGAACCCTTTGAGGTAGAACCATGGCCCGCCCGATGTGGTGTGGGCCTATTTCCTAGTAAGGGTCAACCCTTCCCTTTTGAAGATGATGATCAACTCATATGTTATCAAGATTATTTGGATGGGCATGATGATTTGCCTCTAAAAAATCAGCCATTTACATGCAATATGCTATCCATAGCTTATCCTGAAATGATTGCTGAATCCGATGATGAGTTGGAAGGAGATATTTTCCATGATGTCTCCGTTGAAGAGATGTTACACAATGGTTTTTATTTTGATGGTTCTATACCTACTATAGCCCAACTTGAGGCCACGACTCCTCAAGATGAATTATCCAAGTTAACCTTAAAAGAATTACAAGAATTGGGCGTTTCACCCGCCCCACCTAATTTTGAAAGAGATCTACACATGGAAGTAGAAAACGTCATTAAAGTTAACATTGGAACTGAGGATAATCCCCACATAATCAATATTGGATCAGAATTAAGTCAAGAAAAACAAGAGCAATACATTGCATTCCTTAAAGAATATGAAGATGTCTTCGCTTGGACATATGAAGATATGCCAAGTTTAGACCCTTCATAGTCATGCATCACCTAGTAGTCCATCCGGATGCTAAACCCATTAAACAAAACTTAGAAAAATGCATCCCAAAGTGGCCTTGCTAGTCAAAGGGAGTTAGAAAAACTCCTGAATGTTGTTTTTATACAAGCTATTGATTATGCTGAATGCATCTCGAATGTAGTTCCAATCACCAAGAAGAAGCTACCAAAGTTAGGGTTTGCACAACTTTAGAGATATTAACACCGCATTCCCTAAAGATGATTTTCCTCTTCCAAACATGGATCAAATCATTGATTTACTAGTGGATGTCTTAAATGATTGTGAAGATAAATGATCTTGAGCTTATGGTAGTGTCATTGCTAAAAAGCTCCTTAGGATAGGATACTTTTGGCCTACCATGGAGAATGATGCACATGATTATGTGTGCCATTGCGACAAGTGCCAGAAACATGTTGACCTTGTCCATGCCCCTGCACAAGAACTACAGGCTATTTCATCTCCTTGGCCCTTTTCAAAATGGGGCTTAGACATTATTGGAAAAATTAATCCTGTGTCATCTGATGGACACAAATTCATCATAACCGCCACTGAGTATTTTATGAAGTGGGTTGAAGTTATGCCTTTAGCTTCCTGCACTGGAACACAAGTCTCTAAATTTATTTTTAATCAAATCATTTGTAGGTTCAGAATTCTTACAAATCTCATCTCATACAATGGAACTTGTTTCAAAAATAAATATGTTAAGAAATTATGCCAAAAATATAAGATTCAACATCGTTGGTCCACTCCCTATTATCCTCAGGGTAATGGCCAAGCAGAAGCATCTAACAAAACCTTAATCAAAATTCTCAAAAAATTGGTCAATAAATCTGGTCGTGATTGGCACATTCAATTATATCCAGCTTTGTGGGCATATCGAACTAGTGTTCGTACTCCCATAGGTACTTCACCTTTTGTTTTGGTTTATGGCGCTGAAGCTATTTTTCCCTTTGAATTAGAAGTTCCTTCTTTGGCTCTACTACTTCAAGATACCGAAGTAGGAGATGAATATCGAGCTGGCAGACTCGACCACTAGGAACTCCTAGATGAAAAGTGCATCAATGCTTTGGAGCATCTTCGTGCCTACCAAAACAAGCTTAAAAGATCATATGCTAAGAAAGTTCGTCATCGATCCTTTGAGGTCGGCGACCTTGTTTTAAAAGAAAATCAAAAAAATACTAATGCAACTAAAGACCTTAAAGGTAAATTTGAGCCCAACTGGCTTGGACCATATATTATCACTGCTAAATTTGAATCGGGAGCATACAAATTATCTACCTTAGATGGTAAAGAACTTAAAGAACCCATGAATATTTTGCATCTTAAACGTTACTATGCATAAAAAATTGGTCATTTCATCATTGTATATATTTGTTTAAAATATTTCAAAAAACCACTATCTTGTATTTCTTTCAATTTATAAACTTAAAAATATAAAAACAACAAAAACATTCAAAATCATCAAAATCTTCAAAAACATCTTTTATTTTTGTACTTCTCAAATTGTGACATATTGCAGTTATATTTTCAAATTATTTTGGATAAATTAGCATTTATTTGGAATCCCGCACTTTCACATTCACATGAATAAATATCTTGATTTTATTTGGCATGATTACTAATCTCTCTTATATCAAAGTCCACAAAATTCAATTAAATAAAGTTTTGAGCATAGAGAATTGATCTTGTTATTTACTTAAACCAAGCATATCCTTTCACAATAAAATGATTATATTTGTAATGTCCATGCTATGCTACATAGTAGAAGTGGTTTCTTGAGCGAAAAGTTTCCCCTGCTATCCTATCATGCACATGGTCTAGAATCTTTGAGAATTGACAAAAGGACAAGCTCACCCCTACCCGGAATAAAAATCCCTTGCTCTACAACTAATCCGAGCAAGTATCCCTAGCATAGGAAGCAAAAGAAAAGTTCAAGAAAAAGAGAAAAAGAAAAAGCGCTATTTCAGCATTATCTCAAATATCAAAGCAAAAGATACAAAAAAAAAAAAAAAAAAGAAAACAAAGAAAGAAAGAAAGCAAAATGAGCAAAAGCAAAAGCAATAAAATCCCTTTCCCTACCCATTGAAAAGAAAAGAAGGGTTGATGAGCTTGAATCCCTGGAATTCTCAATTATTCGAAAACTGTGAGGTAAGCCCCATAACAGGTGGTTTGTGCCCAACCCGCTTGGCCTTGGGTAACTCCTAGCGTGGTGATATGTCTGTCACATTAGCGACCTTCTTTTGTACAGACCTATGTCTGCTTATGGATTAGCTAGCTCTTGATAACCCGACTTACATAGTAGTCTGGTATGGTTATATGCATCTAAATCATGGTTAATGAACACTTATTTGGTTAATTCAAATCACTTGTATCAAAGTATCTTGCTCAAAACTGGTAAATGAACAATACAATTGCACACACATTTGTATTTGAGAGATTTTGTGTATCATTATGATAAATCAAGATCGGAAATGAACTCACATACGCACATGGGATTCCTTATAAATCTAACTTTTGTCTTTAAGATACTTTGAAATATTTTTGCAAATTGTCTGGAATAATTTCATTTTCTTCTCTGAGAACAGCTGTTTAGTATAAAGACAACTACATGCATTACCAAAAAAAATCAAAATCATTTTTAAACAACATGCAATAAAGTTACATTTATATATAACTTTTGACTTTCGCGACGATGGTATAGTTCCAAAACCAAAATTGGAATTTTATGCCTAGCACAAGTCCTCATCTTCATATTTTCTGTTTATTTTCAAAAATTAAAAATCAACCATGCAATAAAACTATTTATTTTCTTCTTTTGGATTTCGTGATGATGGTATAAGTCTATACCTAAATATTCTATGCCTAGCGCAAACCATTGTTCTAATTTTATTTTCCCATTTATTTTAAAACAAAATCATAAAAAACATATGACTTAAATCATTATGTTACACAATTATGCTTTACAAACGAACGAACACTTATTACTATTTCATGTCATTATGTTCAAATTCAATATTGCAACCATGGTATAATTTCTAAGGAATTATTCAAAATTTTATCACACTTAGGAATTTATGCCTAGCAAAAATCATTTTAAAATATTTCATGCATACTATTTTTATGAAAATCTGAAAACAAATCACCATCATCATCATCATTCTGCATCATCACAACAAAGTCTTAAGACAGTCTCTTAAGCACTCTTTTACTTTTAACAATATTTCTATACTGGGATTAGCTTGACGACCGAGTGAGCGGCGACTCCATGAAATGGTCTATAATAGCGACAATGTCCTTTGAAATTATTGTTAGAAGTCCCTTTTATTTTTTATCAAATCACATCACAAACAACCAATTTGTTTACATCAGATTATTTCATTTAAATTTTAAAAGCATGACATTCAAACCATAATATTTCCAAACGACATAATTACATGAATCATCAAATCAATCACATCAAAACATTAAAGCATCATACAAACACATAAGACAAGTCATATGATCAAAAATATCTCATCTATATATATATCAACAATATATACATCATCTCAAAACTGGATCGGTATGCCACAATCTGCACCTCGGCATACTCAATCCTCTATCAAAAATCATAAACACTATGTATCAATCTATGCAGTGTAGTCTGTAGCAGCTAGCCTCGAGAAGCCCTCGAGCTCTCAGCCTCATCTCCTCCCCCACCCTGAGGTGGAGGAGGTGGCCCCATCATAGTCCGTGTGGTGCTATGAGTCCTAGACATCGATCGTGATGATGTCCTCGATGACCCCATCACGACAGGCTCTGCAATATGAGCTGGTAATGGCACCCTCTGCTCTGCTAGCACCACATGGTAGTATAGAGCCTGATAGAATGTGATCTGGGCAATAGCCCATGCTAAATCCTGAGTGCTCGCCCCTCCCCCCGAGCCCTGAGTCATGCAGCCTCATCCTGCAAGGACTGCACCTGAGCTTGGAGACGAACAGTCTCCGCCCGAAGAGTAGCCATCTCGCTACTCTCTCCTACCTCGACACCCTTGCCCTTATCGGGCGATGGTGGCCTCTCTCTCCATGGAGAAGGGGGTCTCTCCTCCCTCCTCTCCCCTGTCATGGCCTCTCCGAGCCTGTGGCCTCCTCTGCTCTCTCCCGCCGTGACCCTGTGCCGCCTCAATGGCCGCCCGGCGCCGCCTCCCCATCCGATGCACAACTACGTGAATCGGACCCTGAGCCCTCGTCATCCGAGGAGGGCGGATGCCTGCGTACCAGGCATCATAGCCGTATACAACCCCAATGTCATCCCCATCCACTGGCTGGATGGGGGCATCATCCGTGTCCTGACTCCAGAAGCGCTGCATATCTGGAGCCCCGCTAACTGTAGTGTTATCCCGGATGGTCCAAGAAAACTCGTAGTCCCTGAGAGATGGGATCCCCTGCTGTAGACCGAACTGCCTCAAAACTCGGTCATAGCGATGGAGCTCCACCTCTCCCCTCTCCATCCTTAGCCAAGAGGTTCGCCTGATGTGAGCCAGCTCCTGTCCATCCTCGGCCCACCCTGGATGATCTCTCCAAGGCCTCCAGGTGATCTGGTCGGAGACAAGGTCATCAAGTAGTCTCCGGGACATTGGCAGATCTATCCGCCATTGTGACCCTCTCTGGAGCCACCAGTAGAAAACTCGGGGCCTCTCCCCATCAATCCCTATCAGTGGGAGCCCTACCGGCCTCTGCACCACGATGTGCTCCTAGCACCAAACCTGTAGTAGTGATGTCATGACCAGACATCGGCCGCCCTTGTATACGACCCCATGTAGGATCCTATACAATCGGCATAGTACAAAGCTCCCCCAAGCAAACCTGTACCCGTGGTCTCTCATGTCGTAGACCACATCTATCAATAGCCATGGTAGTCTGCATCCACTTTGATGGCATAGCAGCAGACCACCTACCACCCCAGCCAAAACTTGTGTCAGTCTAGATGCCCTAGGCATCTGGCGTAGCGACTCGATGTTCACTCCGCCCTTCTCCAGGGTGAAGCTCGGATCTCCGCATAGTCGCATCATCGCGTGGCCCTGATTGGCCATGGGAGTTATTAGCCGTCCTTGTATGGGGATCCTCAAAATCCTCCATACATCCTCCAATGTGGGAGTCATCTCCCCTGTCGATAACCGAAAACAAGAAGAACCCGGATACCACCTCTCTGCTAGGGCTGTCAATAGCCCCATATCTGTAGACACCTGTGGCATATCTGCCACGTGCTGCAAGCCGACTTGAGCCAACTGATCTCGCTCTACCTGAGATAGAGTGGCCAAGTCATCCCTCAGTCCATCGTATTTCCATTCCCAGCTCTTTAGTAATCCTCTCTGCAACATAAACAACAAAACAATAAAAATCATTAAATAATTAATTAAAAATGCAAGTAAAATAAGTTCACTTTCATACAAATGATGATATCGTCCACTATTGGACGATATCGTCCCAAATTTGAGCAAATTCGTCTCCGATTTTGCATGAGGGAATCGTCCCTTATTGGACGAAATCGTCCCCATATCGTCGATTTCGCCCTTGGACGAAATCGGCGATATCGAGACGATTTCGGTGAAATCGAGACGATTTCGTCCCGACGACGTCGACGGCCCAAAAATGGCCACGATGCTCAAAAATCATTCAAAATTAATCTAAAAAGCATGAAATTCAAAATTAAAGCATTCTAAACTAAGTTTAGACCCTTACCCGTAGCCCACGCCGGACCTCTGTCGATCTGTGCGCTGTCTCGACCATCTTGTCTATAGAGCTCTAGAAACCAAGAAAATGAACAGTAACAATGAATTAGGGTTTTACCCTATTTTTCTTAATTTTATTCAAAAACAATTAACAACATTTTAAAATTTTGCTTTTCCGTGTTTTTACCTCAAACGTTCGATTTGGGTAAAAACACGGAGGGGGCACCATAGTAAGTCGTCGTACGATTCGACCTAGAATCGTCGCCTAAAAATGGGAATAATTTTTGCTTTCTCGTAGATCGAGAAGAACTCATCTTTAACGCATTTTCTTCGAAAAATTCGCTAAAGAGGGGGCAAAATGTAGCACCCTAAAATTGGCGCAATAAACCTTAGCAATAATTAAAATTACCTTAGTAATAATTCAAATTCAAATTTTCAACCCCGAACCGCCTTTTAACCGCTTTCCTCGTTTTCCATGCCATTTTTAGGATTTGTTGTGACCGTTGGACGATATCATCGCCGATCAGACGATATCGCCTCAGATCGGACGATTTCGTCTGGACTAGGACGTCCAGACGATTTCGTCCCAAAACTGATTTTTCATAATTAGCTTCTGTTTCAACGACGTCTCTAACCTGGGCAAAAGCGTGTCTGCACGGTTAGAGACCTCCCCCATTGGAGATCTCCCAAATTGGGATGATCTCCAACCTCCCAACCTCCTTCCTATGCCTATTTAATCTTAGGCCCTCCCCTTGACATTCCCCTGGCTGAATTTCTCTACACTTCGAGTTTTACATGCATTAGAATATCTTAGATTACTATTTGCCTTTGTCCCTTTTCAAGTTTTCTTGCAGGAACTTTGTCATTCTTCAGCTGGAGCAAGCTCAGATCGTCGCAGATGATCCTGTACAATCTCGGACGATCTCGCACCAATTCGAGACGATTTTGACTGCAGTCAACATTGGGGGCAATCAGTGCCCTAAGTTTGCATTCTTTCTCCATTATCTACTATTTTGCTTTGCATTAGTTAGACTTATTACTATTTTGCATCCTGGAGTTCACCCATGTAGTTTAAGTGCATAATAAAGTCACGATTTGCCATTAAATCATTGTAATTCACTTGCATTTCTATTTATAATTATCATTTTAATATTATTATTGTCATTTTACATCATTGCCCTCTATTAGAATAGTTGCATTTTTTGTATTTTGTATCTATTTCTCTGATTGCAGGTCTTTGACGAATTCGTTAGATCTCAGATGATCTTGTCTGATCGCAGACGATCCTGTCAGATCAGAGGCGATCCTGACTGCTTCAAAAATTAGAACCTCCATCAGACATCCGGATCAGGTATGGCTTTCTTCATCTAGCTTATTCTCTCGTGTTTTCTGTTTAATTCTGTTTTTTGTATTCATTTAAATCTGCATTTCATATAGAACAGTTTAGATTCATTTGGCCAAACCTAGGATTTGAATGATTAAAGATAAAATTGAACACATCAAACACATTCCCAACCTAGGCGTGGAAACTGCCATTCAAAAGTTTCCTGGTGAACCCCACCATCCGTCAAAAAATCACCTTAATACCCCTCCCCCGAGAGGCGGGACCTTCAAAGGGCCTCTCAATCCGAGGTATTGTCCCATCCTTCCCGCATCCCCCTTTCGGGCACGGATCCTATAGCTTGAAGGTAAGGGTGCGAAAAATTTGGAACGATACATCTTCACTAATTCATTGTGAGGAAGTAGTTCAAAACTTTAACATAATCATAATCAAAATCAACAAAATATCTCTCGATCATAGAAAAATTGTGTTCGTCCTACGAATAATTGCATACAACAATCAGAAATTTCCCTTGTTTGTTGGGAACATAAGCATACATGACATCTTCAATTGTAGCTCTCCTACTGATCGAAACTATTGTAGCAACTAAAGCTATCCGATTTAGTTTGAGGAATGAGTGCAATTTAACATGCCTAAGCCACTAATCTAAGTCCTCCTAACATTGAGGTAATTATTAAAGGGATGCGTGCCATATTGCATGATTGGGCCATCCAGCATTGATCAGACCATTGATCACCATACACCCTACAAATAGATCAGTCTACATTTTTGCTCAGCATTTTGTTTTCCACACAACATGCTACAAAAAGGGGCATCCGTAGACACCTAAATCATGTCATGCTTAGGGAAGCTACTCATCTAGACACATTCATAAGACCATAAGACATAATATTGTATTTTCCAAGCATCAACAGTTATTCTCACCACTCATTTGGGGCCTTTTCAATCCATCCAAGCCTAGCTTCTCAAGTCAATATTGGCCAGATCCTAGCCGCTCAAGACTATATTGGCTACACCTTAGCCACTGCAGATGACAATAGCTAAATATTAGTCACTACAGATGACAGTGGATAAATCCTAAAAGTAGTTTTACTGACAAATATGCCTAATCACGGGTGAAAGTGGTAGTCTGCATGTAATAAATGTGAGCGGGAGTATCTTTGCATTCCTTTTCATGACCAGTTCACATAGGAGACTTGATTTTGCATTTAAACTTTAGTTAACTAGACTCTAAACATAGAAAATACATAAAACTTCTCATGCTAACTCACACTACGCATGAGAAATTCATTCCTAGGGCTTGGACATAGACCTAGGGTTTCACACTATAAAAGGTGTAAGCCTAAGAGTGCCAAGGGACATCAAAAAGAGGACATCATAAAGAGATATATTTTATCAGAGGATCAATATTTTATCCATCAATCTTGATAATTGAGGAGAGCTTTCGAGACTCAGAGAGTTCCCTTGGAGATCACGAGTACGGTGAATCCCTGATGGATTGAAGAGCATAGCAACCATTATTTCAACATCAGATACAAGCTTTGGTCCATATATTTGGATCAAAGAGAATGAGGTTTATCTTAGCGGCTACTATCTTGGAAAATGGCCTGTAGGCTTAGCTTAGGGTTTTAGACATTAGAGTCATTATTTTGTTTAGCATATCATTAGTATAGCATCATTTCATTTGTTTGCATTCATAGCATTATTCTAATTTGAATTTGCTTTCATTTGTTATATTCAGTACTAACAACCTCATATGGGGAGGCTTTCTTGGACATCTAAGCATGTGTTGTTGTTTCATTTCTTACAGGGCCATAGGTTCATCAAGAAGAATATGTAACATACGAGAGCAAAAGGGATCCCTCTAGGAAACATACCTGGAGAAGGAAACATCTATAAGAACTCATACATTTTTGTGTGCAGGATCGGGAAGCCTTTATAAGTGCACCACCTCTTCATGAAAGGGGCACTCTTTGCCTATTTGTAACCTTATTGTATCGAAATGGGTATCCCTAAGAGGGACCGACATGTAACCAAGTTTCAATACAAATAAAGAGATCCATATTTGTTATTTTTGTGTTATATGATTTTTTATTATCTTCCATTTCATTTTGTGTTTTTAATAACATTTCAAATAGAGTAAAAGAGTGATGTGTGCGTTCTCGGGGTTGCTATAGTAATAGTCACCGAAAATAAGGAAGATGTGGAAGTGGAATTTATAGGTAGAAGAAGTGAGAAGAAATAGGATTTGGTAATTGGTCAAGAAAAGGGGATGACCAAAAGCCAACAAAGTAGGAGAGAAGAAATAGATCAACGTATGTAAGAAGTAGAAGAATAAGATAGAAGAAGAAGAGTAACTGAAGCTACTATCAGGTGAAATAGTGCGAGTTTGGTCGAGAGTGGGATGGTGAAGTGATGATATGGCTTTGGTTGTGATTATTACTATAATTCGACATGTTGTGTATGTAGCAGGTGGGAACTATCAGGGTGCTACGAGGAGGCAAGATCCTAGGAGTGGTGTGGCACGAAGGACTGACAAGTCGACTAACAAAAAATAATGCTCTGGTGATGGGGTATGCTCACCTTGTAACATGTAGTGCACCAGGGTTTTGAATGATCTACACTCTTTGATATTGTGAGCTGGCTGGTGATGGTAAATGAAAAATTTATTCTTGTTGTAGTTGCACAGTTTGGGACACGATGGATCAATGGGTCGATTCTCGGGTAGGTCAATAAGACCCTGATGCATGAGATGATGGAATATTTTAGAGAATAACGTGTGTGGGATAGGCATAGGATAAACATATAAGTCTTCTAGAGGTGAGCAAGGCCTAGGTGAATGATGATCTGGTAATGGAGGCATGGGTCTGGGTTTTAGCATGGGTCAAGTTCGGGGTCGGAGAAGGGGTATACATGGCGGTGAGTATGGATGGGTCATTGGAGATTGTCGTGGGTGAATATGGCAATGGTAGTGGCTCATCTGCAACTATAGAGCCTTAATACGAGAGATGATATATTGTATTTCATGGTGTGGCAATGATGGTATTGGGAAGAGGGATGATCAAGATTCTAATACGAATGGAATGACCCAATGCATGGTAGAAAATAGGTGTGGCTAGGATGACGATGCAACAGATTGGAATGACTATGGTGATTGCAAGAATTTCTAGAATGGTATAAATCGTAATGGTGAAGGTGGTGTCTTAAGAACCAGTGGCATAGGCAATGGCTCTAAGCGGCAGTGTGAATTGTAATGGGGTATGTTTGTGCGACCAGCTTGAGTAGCTTGGGCCACGCGGGCTTGTAAAGCCTAGGTGTAGGTAGACTCACCATTGGAAAGGAGAGCTGGTAGAAATGTGGGGTGAGGTGGATGAAGTGTATACTCCCTATTAGGTGAGTGAGAGGATCCTATGGGATGATGGGGGTGATTTGTGGGTGAATAACAATGTTTGAGATCATCAGATGGGTGAGAGGATGACCCTTCTGCTTGGGGTTGGGTGGATTCCTCTTTATCATCGAAATAGAACATGGTAATCTAGCTGTCGCTTGAGTGTGGTGAATAAAATAAACCTCACTAGTAATGGGAATGGTGTTGAGGTGAGGTATAATGACCTGAATGAGATGAATGCGAGGAGCACTGTAGGCAGCAAATCCACCTCCCAAAAGAAGAAAAAGTGATTTTCTAGATTTTGATAGTTTTGGGAATAATTTGCTCAAGTTTTGTAAAACCATACAATTGGAGAAAATCATACAATGGAAGAAAAAATTGTACATCTAGATTGGCATACCATATAGAGTAGTAGCAAATCATACAAGGCACACCGAAATTCACTCAGATGTAAAGGAAATGTAATTTTGGGATGAAATATCACATGGATTTGCTAAAATAAGGTGTAAACTTAGGAAAATACCAAAATAATGTATTCAGTTGTAGATGGGCAGTTGTGAATAACATATTGTCTCAGAAACCACTTTGGAACGGCCTGGGAAATGTTATATAAGGCTCCATTTTGAATTTGTGGGTCTGGCTACTAGTTTACTAGTTATTAGTTGCTAGAATAGAGATATAGACATATTTCTAAGTTATTGCAATTACCTTGAAAGAGTTTTCCACATTGTAACTGAATTTATAGCCATTAATGAGAATAAAAAATGTTGTCGATGACAGTGTATGGTCTTGTTGTGAATGGGTAATGCATTGTGGATTAACAATATGTAATTGAATTTCTACCTTACTGTTATATGTTAGTTTTAGCCTTATTGGAACTTTGTGGGGAATATGATCACTAGTGAATCATGGGGAATTATTTAGGAGTTTAATAACATTGGTAAAGATGTGTGGAAGTAGACTGTACAATTCTTGGATGGAATTACTTGTATGGAATCTTTCATCAGCCCAGTTTGAATGATTTGTTTGTGAAAGAGATTGTCTTGTTTAGGTTGATAAACCTTTACAAAGCATCCTAGAGAGTGATTGGAGTAGAATATCATAGCAAGTAATACATTTCTATACTTGTAGTTTGTACATATCATACATCATACATCATACAAATTGTAGAAACAGTTGTTACCCGATTTGGTAAAACAAGAGATTGATAGGAATTTATTCAATTTGGCAGTTTTGGTGAATCAACTTGAACATTTATAAAACTATGTATGAAAACCCCCAAAACAACATATGTTAGTTTTTTTGAGTATAATATCATACCATATCGTCCACTGTATGATCTCAGATCGTACAGTGTTTGTAATTAAGGTCCGTACAAGGAATTGATAGTTCGTACAAGGGTAGTTCGGGTGATTAGAAGATTGTCCAATTTGGTCATTGAGATAGAATTGGCCTAGGAATCATTATTGCCTTTGGAAAACACATCCCCACTGGGAATACTCCACCGCTATGTTACAAGTACCTGGTATGAAGGGCGGTTGGTGTTCAGGCGAGATCGACCGGTGTAATGGGTTTTTACTGTGACTATGGATGGTCCTGCATGGTGGTAGGTGAGGCCATTGTAGAGCTCTCCTATTGGTGATGCGAGTCTTGCAAAAGGAAAAACAAATAGCTCAAGCATAAAAATGGTAGAAAGGTGAAACGTACATGTATAGAGAAATAATGAAGCAGAAATAACAGATTCACATAGTGATGTGTTTAGTGATTTAATTCTAATACTATGTGACACTCGTGATGGTGAATGTGTTTATGCATCATGCATTGAATGCATGAAGGTCCAAGGTGTTGATGGGTACAATATCATTAAGACTTCAATATTGTCCAGATGATATGCTTCTAAACCGTATTTGTGTGTGATAATAAATGGGCCTAACCAGTTTGGGGTGAATTTATCATGCTGCTGGCGAGGCTGACTTGTGATTTACTGGTTCTCTTTGAGAACCAAGTCACCAATATTAAAATCATGTTGATGTACCTTACTATTGTAGGCATGGTGAAGGTGATATTTATATACTTGTGTGTGCTCGATTGCATGGATTCGACATTCATCAAGGAGTGTTAGTTGCTCTAGATGAGCTTGGCGAGTAGTGTCGTCGTCAATGAAATATTTCATAGATATCCATAAGGGTATCTCAAGCTCAAGGGGCATGATAGCTTATGCCCCATATACAAGTGAAAAATATGTTGCCCTAGTAGGAGTATGGATGCTTGTACGATATGCCCACAAGGCTAGGGGTATTTTATTATGCCAGTCCCAGTGAGATTCTGCTATAATTTTACGGATAATAGAACAGATGGTTTTGTTTGTGGCTTCTATCTGGATATTTTCTTGAGGGTAATATGGGGTTGAAAAGATATGGTGTATGTGAAATTTGTCACACAGGGATTGAACAGTCTTATTTTAAAATATTTCCCATTATCTAAAATAATTTGGATGGGAATTCCAAAGTGGCATATGATATGCTCCATGATGAATACTACAATTTTGGCTCATGTAGTTTGGACCAGTGGGATGGATTCGACCCACTTGGTAAAATATTTTGTTACTGTGATGATAAATTTATGACTATTGGAGGAAGCAGGTGTAATTAGTCCAATTAGATCCAGGCCCCATTGGGAGAAGGTCCACATGGACTAGATTGGTTTAAGTGCTTGGGATGCTAAATGTGTTAGGTTGACATGTTGTTGGCATTTGATGCAATTTTTGACATACAAAAATATTGATCCATTTTAGGCCAGTAGTAGCCTATACGGAGGATGCCTTTGGTAATAGCCATGCCATTGAAATGGCCACCACAAGTACCATCATGGATTTCTTGTACAACTTATTGTGATTCTTGCAATTCTAGCCAATGCAATAGTATGTTGTTATGGCTACAATGATAAAGGATGTCCCCCAGCAAGATGTAGTGGATCACTCTTTGTTTAAAGGTTCAGCATTGAGTGTGGGGAAAATCACATGGTAGGAAACCTAGTTTAATGTACTCTTTGATCTGCGAGAACCATGGGTCGTGAGGTTCGGTATTTACCACATACACACCACCACCATCTATGGGAGGTGTGGGTGATATAGCAGATTATGTAAGTGTATGAATGAATACATATGTTGTGTTAGATGTTGGGTTTTGTAGAATGAGGGACCCTAAGGAGGCCATAATATTTGCAAAATGGTTTGATGATCATGGATCAGCTTCGATGTAATACCATTCAAATTGGGATAGGAGTTGTTGGGTGATTTTATTGTATTATTGGAGAACTAGACAATTGCATATCCAGAGTTCCTCATTTGATTTACTATTAAAAGTGAATTGCCTATGATGTGGGGTGTTTGATGTGCATAGAGTGTGCTTGTTTTAGTCCTAGGATTAGGGCTTCTTACTCTGTATTGTTATTGGTACAAGGTAAATCAAGTTTGAATGAAAATGGGAGTGGTTCTCCTTTAGGTGTAAAGAATACAATGCTTGTACCCCCAGCGTGGAGACACCTGGAACTATCAAAGAACATGGTGAGGTCAGCCATGAATTTTGGTTTGATGTATTCCTCATCTTCGATTATGTGTAAGATAGAATCATCAGGGAGTTGAATGAGTATGGGTTGACTATCAGTTATAGGGGCTTCAGCTAGTTGGTCAATGATGACTTACCTTTTGATAGACTTTTGACATACGAATTCTAGGTCAAACTCAGTTAGGAGCATGATCCATTATGTTGTGCATGAATTATGATAACTCGTGTTCATCATGTACTAAAGGGAATTATCTCAGGCAATGACAAAATTTGTGTGGTTTAACATGTAGTGTCTTAATTTTTGGGTGGCAAATACTACTACTAGGCATAGCTTCTCCATGTATCTGTACCTTGTTTTGTAACTAACTAGTGTATGACTGATGTATTAGATAACCTGCTCTTTGTCGAGAGCATTCTTTTGAGCTAAGAGTGTACCTAGTGCAATTTTTGTGCCTGAGATGTATAAAGTCAGTAATTATGGGTGCGATGGTGACATGACTAGTGGTGATTTAAGGTAAATTTTTATAGCATAAAATGTGACTTGACAGTTATCATCCCATTTGAAGTGTACTCCTTTTTGTAGGAGATTATTGAATGGTTGGCATTTGTCTAATAATTGCGCTATAAATCTATGAATAGAGGTAATCTTGCCCTGGAGGCTACGCAATTACTTTAGTGTAGTAGGAGGAGGCATATTGATGATGGCTCTCATCTTACTAGGATCTACTTCAATGCCTCTTTTGGAGATAATGAATCCTAGTATTTTTCTTGATGTAACACCGAACACACTTTTTTGGATTGAGGCGCACATTGTGTTCTAGTAGTCGATCAAAAATCCGACAGAGATCTTCGAGATGGTCATCACATTTATTTTATTTGGCTATGAGGTCATCTACATAGTCTTCCACTTTTTTGTGTATTATATCATGAAAGATGTAGGTCATGGCTCGTTGATAGGTTGACCCAGTGTTTTTAAGGCCAAAGGGCATGACCTTGTAGCAAAAGGTCCCCTAGGGTGTTGTGAAGGAGGTTTTGTGTTGATCGGCTAGGTTGATCCTAATTTTATTATATTCAAAAAATCCATCCATAAGGGAAATCATTTCATGACCTGCGATGGAGTCAACGAGGGAATCAATTTTGGGTAAAGGAAAGTTGTCTTTGGGACAATATTTGTTTATGTCATGTAAATTTGTGCAAACACGAACATAACTTGATGGTTTGAAGATAGGGACAATGCTGGATACCCACTCAGGATAGTCGATGGGTACTATGAAATCAATGTCTAGGAGCTTTTGGATCTTATATTTTACTATCAATGCAATAGTTGGATGCATGCATCACAACTTCTATCTTGTTGGCTTGGCATTGGGATCTAGTATGATATTATGCACTACTACGGCAGGGTCAAGTCCTGACATGTATTTTTAAGACCATGCAAACACTTTTATATACTTGCATAGGAAATTCGTGAAGGCAATGCATTCCTCATGTGAGAGGCTAGCGGTTAATTTGAGGATGTGCAAATTTTATGGATTTTCACCGATGTCTACATTTATAGTGTCCTTGATGAGCATGCGATATCTGTCATGCAACTGTTTAGGGATAGGAATGAGATTGAAGTCATTAATAGCCTCACTGAACTTGTACTCATCATCTATGTAAATACCTGTGTGATGGAATTGAGGGGTTTGGGATGAGGAAGGGGCATTTTCTTCCCACAAGATGTGAGGAGAGAGAAGGAAGTCTCCAGGTGCTGGTATGTGTGAGATGTGTGTGAGATCGATAAAGTTTGGATTTGGGGTATCTTCTCGAATCTGCTGGTGGCTATAATGGAGGGGAGATCATAAGTCTACCTCAACCATGTTAATCGATTATGTAGGTGAATTAGGTGGGGTAAAGTCTTATGAAGGAGGTTGGATAGGTTGTGCACATCCTAAGAGACTCAAGGGAGGTTGCAAGATGATTGTTGGTGAACAAGGATGAGAGGATACTCTCTATAGATGTTGATGTATAGGTGGAAATATAGGTAAGCGTATCGATGGTGGATCAGGTGGAACCAGGTTTAGTTCTATTAGTGGTGGATCAGATAGGAAAGTGTCTAGATATATTGGTGGTTTAAATGGGGATAAGGTAGCAAAGTGTTCTTCCAATCTCTGAATATCACAGAACAAGGAGGTATCAAGCATAGGATATTATTGGAAGAAATCATAGGGGATGGTGATGGTTGATGTGGGTGACGACGTGTCTTCTAACATGTCCATATCAATGTAATCTTCCAAGGTGTGTGTTGGATGTGGAGGAGGATGTAAATAGAGATCCTGTATTTTATCTTCTAATGTATATATGATGATTGGGCGATAACCTGGGCTGGTTTTATCAATAAGTGATCAAACACGAGGGTTAATGGGTGTATGTAGCCCTTGCTCATAATGACCTAATATGAACCCATGCCAATAAAAGCACTGTAGATAGTGCAAGGAAAATTGAGAGTTGGCTAGGTGTGTAATTGCATCACCAAATCTAGATTGTGGTATTGGAGTAGGTTTTGGAGGGATCGAAGAGTTGAATCCCACATACACAAAGTTGGTGTGGTTTTCAAGACTTCCTAACTATATGAAAGTTTTGATAGTCAACACTAAGGCTGAGTAATAGCCAAAATATTGGGTAGATTGGATAGGGGTGTCACTTACATGGGCATCATGTACATTATAGTCTCCTAAGCCATTGTCTATCATGAAGATGGATATGCATGGTGTGGCACGCTCTGGCGACTGGTGTGGCATATCCAAGTCAAAAAATGAAGGAGAAAGTTAGGATTCCCTAATGGTGGTAGCTAAAGAGTGTCGAGATTCATCCGAGTTAGGTGTTGGTTGTTTGGTTTCATGATGGTTGGTCATTATGGCTTGAACAAGCTATTTGTTCTACATAGGGGATGGCATCGGTGAAAGTGCAAGGATGTGTGGAGACATGAATGTCTTAGGTTTTGTTCAAAAGGGTAGAGGATGTTTTTGTGGTGTGGGAAGGATAGGGGCTTCCATATTCAATGGTGGAGGAGGTAGTGTAGTCAGTTGTGTGATGGGTGGCAATGGTGGTTGCAAAACCATGGGTGGAAATTAGAATGGTAGATTTTGGGAGGATTCTGGAGGCCACAAGAGCGATGGTGAGGAAGGTATGGTATCGGTTTTAGATCCCCTAAAAGATTATTCTAATGGTGTAGATGTCGAAGCTTATGTTGTTGATGAATATTAGGATTTTGCGATGGAAATTGGGGAGGATATCGATGCTCCTATTGACTGGTGAGAGGATACAGGGAACAATTGGGAGGATAAGAATGAAGGCGTAGGGGGAAGGTTTGCGATATTACAAAACTTAAATGGGTCTCCATTGGTTGGGAAACAATGAACAAGTCTATTCCAGATGTACTTGAGGAAATGGTGCAATGTATATGAGACACACAATATGTCTCTAATACAAGGGCAACCAAGGAGAATATTGTATTATATTTCTCCTTGGATAATGTGAAAGAGGATGGGGATTGTAAGGATGCCTACACGGATGGGTAGAACTATGTATCCTACGGTAGGTCCCATAGAACCATTGAAAGCACGTAGGTCTAGGGAAGGTGTGGTGAAATGGGTTGGAGAGAGGCATAAGTGATGTAGGTCTACTATGGATATGATGCTAATGGATGAGCCCATGTCAATGAGTATTTGCTTGTAGGTAATATCATTGATATTAGCTTGTATGTGGAGGGGAGTATCGGCTCCTTCACAAACAAGTTTCATTATCTCTTGGTCATGGAAACTAATTGAAGGTTGGACGCATCATGGGATGTTCCCTAAAAAGTTGACAAAGGCATTTGTGTCATGTGTTTCTAATTCAATGGAACATAGGATGTCATTTAACGCATTGCGATGGGGTTGAGACTGCTATAGGAGATCAAATATGGATAGCCATGCAAGGGCATTTCTTAGCTAATGGGTTAGACTACCATGGATGGTAACCACATTTTGAGATGGTGGTGGTATAGTATTAGGAATTTTGGGTGTTTGCAAGGATGTAAATTGGATAGGGGGAGAAAAAATAGGTGTTTTTTGGCATGACGAGTACCATTGGTTCCTCGTAGTAAGGTTGATCATACCTACTACTCCATGTGATGGAGGATCACCCTAGACATTATTGACTTCGTGAGGTGGAACTGAAGGATTGTTTTGAGGTTTAGGGAATTGGATCCTCTGTGATTCAGTAGAGGGTTTTGGAAAATACCTAGGTTTTGGTTTTGTGGGGCTAGAGGGTTTGCTACCTAAATAGTGCCCCTATCGATTAGGTTTTGAACTTACCCTTGAAAGGAGCGACATGAATTGATATTATAGCCATGCTACCTATGGAAAGGATAGAAGAGCTGCTCGTTATAGTCATGAGGCTTGGGTGAATTGGATCTTGTAGACACCTAAATTGTGTCATGCTTAGGGGATCTACTTACATAGACACACTCATAAGATCATAAGACATAATCTTGGAATTTCCAAGAATCAACAGTGGTTCTCACCACTCATTTGGGGCCTTTTCAAGCCATCCAAGCTTGGATGCTTAAGCCAAGAGTGACTATATTCTAGCCACTCAATATTAGAGCAGCCAGACCTAGCCACTGCAGACAACAATGACCATATCATAGCCATTTTAGGTGACATTGGCTAAGCCATAATAAGTGGTTTGCTAACAAACAGGACCAATCCTGGGTAGAAGTGGTAGTCTACATTCAATAAAGGTGAGTGGGAGTGACTTTGCATTCATTTTCATGACCAGTTCACATAGAAGACTTGAGTTTGCATTTAGACTTAAGTTAACTGGCCTTCAAATATAGATAATGGACAAGAGCTCCTCATGCTAACTTGCACTACGCATGAGAAATTCATTTCTAGGGCTTGGACATAGAACTAGGGTTTCACAGTATAAAATGTGCAATCCTAAGAGCCCCAGGGCATATAGAGAGCCTTATCATATCTAGAGATCCTTTAATATTTTATCATACAAAGAATAGAGACCTGAATCACATACAGGAGATCATTTCAGAGAGAGAGTTCTCTTTGAGATCATGTTTGCAGTGGAGCTTTGTCAAATAAAAGGGCATAACATCTACTTTCTTCAACATCAGATCATAGTCTTTGAACCATAGCCTTGAGGCAAGGAGAGCAAGGTTTTATTTAGTAGCCACTATCTTGGACAGTGGCCCGCAGGCTTGGCTTAGATAGAAACAGTATATTTTATCTTATTTTATTATATCATTAGCATAGATTTACTTGATTCCATGGTATTGTTTTATCATATTTCTTTTACATTATTTGATTACTAACAACCTATCCGGGAAGGCAATCTCGGACACCTAAAAGTGTGTTGTTGTTTCATTTCTTGCAGGGCCATAGGTACATCGGATGAAGATTACAACATACGAGAGCAAAAGGGATCCCTCTAGGAGACAGTCCTAGAGAAGGAGGCATTTGTAAGCCCTCATACATTTTTGTATGCAGAACCAGGAAGCTTTTATAAGTGCACCACCTCTTTGCAAAAGGGGCACTCCTTGCCTACCCTTAATTTATAGTATCAAAATGGATATCCCTAAGAGAGACCAACATGTAACCGATCTTAAATATTAATAAAGAGATTTATCTTTTGTTATTTTGTGTTATATGATTTTTCCTCTTGTCTTTCCATTTTTATCTTTGGTATTTTAAATAGCATTGCAAGTAGGGTTTTTAGGAAAGGGATCGATGTGTGTTCTCAGGGTCGCTACAGATGGCGATCACGGTGGGACGACCACTAGTTTTTTATTTTCTATGAGAATACTAACTTAATTTTGTGTGTAGGTCTAGATGCTATGAGTTACAGTGGCTAAAAACTAGCCACTTTGAGCTATAGTGGCCAAGAACCAGCCACTCTAGTCAATAGTGGCCAGGACTGGATTGTAGCAAAGGTCAAAACATCGAGTCTTTGAGCTATATCAAAGGTTGGTATAACATTTTTGATATTTTATAGCTTTTTGTTTGCTTCTATGTGTTCAAAATAGAGAACTTAAAGAACATTTATGTTTGGAAATTGAAATAATAAAGAATAAAGAATTAAGAATTTCATATATCTTAGATCTTCTTTTAAATTTTCCACTATAGACACCAAAACAACACCAATCTGATTATGTGACTACAAGCATTGATCTAATTGGTATGCGTAACCCCTAAGGTAGCCTCCAAAGGTTAAAAAGTTTTCCTAACCACTCCCAAATAATTTTTGGAAGGTCAGAGGTCAGTTTTGCACCTTTTAAACACTTTGCTCCTTATTCGTCCCACCATGGGATGATAAGAATCCTATTCGTCTCACCCTGGGACAATTAGAAGCAATCACTCCAGGGTGGGACAATTAGCAGGTTTGACAAGTAAAAATTCAAACCTTGACAAATGGTAGCCCAGATCTACCACATAACTCTGCCTTCAAGGCATGCAATTACGAGGGACGGTTTCAAATTAGAGAGACTTCATCCAAGCCTGCCTTGATCATGGATATCTCAATCAAGGAGGCCCTAAATCAGGGAGGAATATTCTCTTCCCCAAAGAGGCATAATGAGCCAAATTGTGCCCTCGCATGTGCATTCAAATGAGACCCTTAGGTCTATAAAAATATGAGCCTCCTCACCCCAAAATAGAATAGAGATGGAGCATTTGGAGCAACGAAGTGTTGCCAAATGATACCCCCATTCCTCTTTGTGCTTCCTACATCCCTAATCTCCCCCTTCTAGAAGAGAGGTTATCGGGTGAACACTAGGAATGCAATGCAAATCCAAAAATGTAAGAAATCAGCCACAATCCAACCCCAAACTCGTCGACACAACCCCCTAGGAAGTTTTGGACCCATCCCACTTGGATTGGTGTCAAAACTAGGCCCCAAACGGTGGTCGTCCCACCCCCAGGTGCCCCCCAAACTGCTGCAGTACTAATCGCCCCACCCTAGAATGATTAGAAATCTATGCATGATTTCCTTACTGTTATTTTTGCATTTTTTTATATCTGATGTACTTATGCTGCTATCCAAATTTCATTGCTTTTTGACATGATTTGACCTGGTTTCTGTCATTTTATGCGTCTACTAACCTATAGGGAGCACCTTCAGATACAAGATAATCTAGGTAGAATCTGCCAAATATGACCTTCTGGGTCATCTCAAAAAAAAATTCTTAGTCTAACCACAAGTTTACATGAGTTTTGGAGGGCTTTGGGTAGGACATTTGCAAGGTCACTTTTTGCAAGTTTTATGACAGTCCCCAACATCCCACCCCGGAGCGATTAGAAATATGTGTATTATTTCCTTACTATTATTTTTTCAATATTTCCTAGATGATATCCTAATGCCTCTGTTAAATTTTGAACTCATTCTGACATGATTTGACTATAGTTTTATTATTTTATGTGTTAACTAGCTCGTAGGGCACCCCTGTCACATACAGGAAAATTTGGGCAAGATATGCACATTTCGAGCATCTAGGTAGTATTAGAATTACATATAATGCCTAGCTCATGAGTTTTAGGTGATTTGGATAAGTATATGTGGGAAATTGGAGCACTCGCTTCGGAGAGGCCCCTGACGGGCAAACGAGCATAACAGGGCCGTCCAATGCCACCTTGATGAAAAATCAGGTGATACCAATTCTAGAAGTTTTCCTTTACATTTATGTATTATTTTGTAATTTATTTATCAATCTTATCACTAATATCCCACAAGTGCCCATTGGAGACCTTGACGATTGCATGTTTTTCTAGACACGCATATGCTATTAATGATTTGTTGTCTTTCTATGCATAGGATCTCACTACCAAGGATACTAGAGGGGTAGAAAGGAATGAAGAACACATGAACACAAGCGGTGACAAATTTTAGCTCGCCCACTTTGAATATGGGCACGTAGAAGATGCTGGAAGCATACCATTCGATCTTGGAAGCATGACTTCTTTAGGGAATCCATTAATATAACAAATTTTATCAAATTTCCTAAGACCTAAAGGGGGATGCATTATAATCATATTAAAATCAATATCAATAAAGGATGCCCCACTTTTGTTTGCTCACATCTCATTTTTGTGTCATTTCCTTCATGCATTGCTCTTCGCATTCGTAGGACTTAGCATCTGTATCCATTTTTGTTTGCATCATATTATTATGCCATTTTTTTGCATGCTTTCACTAGCGATCATGGTGGAACCCTATACCCTACTTTTAAGATCAATTTTCTAATACAAATTTTGTGGTTTTTCTTTGCAGGTGTTACTCATTTGGGCACTGGACTACTACTCGTGCCACCCTGGGATGAATACGTATTCGTCCCATCCTATAATGAATGTAGACCTGTTATTCATATCACCCTAGGATTATTAGAGCTCTGTGCATTTTTTGAGTAGAAACTCAGAGGCATCTGGTTTATACAAAGAAGAGGTAGGCCATCCTTTGTGTTTTTCTACTTTCTATTTTTACAATTTTTTGTTTTCTTTGCTTTATTTCAGACACTCACATAGAAAGGTTAAGTAGTTTGTTTTCCTTTCTTGCAAATAAAAAATAAAATAAAAACATAGATTAAATTATATGGAAGGAACTTGATTAGGAATGCATTTTTCTTTGGTTTTCTTGCATGATACTTGCACAAATGACAAGTCCTCATTATAGGTTTTAGTTCTAGTTACGTTTTGTGATTTCCTTTTTGCTACTAATTGTCTCTAAAAGATAAAACGTACGTTAAAGCACTGCATTAGTGAAAATCATCTTTTGCTGTATGTTTTATTTATTTACACAATTAAAAGGAACCACACACACCACCTAATACAATTAACATCAAGGAGTTGGTATTAATACCCTAAAACTTGATCAAGACCAACGGTGGGTTTCATCACCACCTTGGCTTGGATTTTGCATACATATACCTTGATTGTGACTATTGCTAAATGTAAATATTGATGAAAGCTGACCTAGTATAGCGGGGGTGATTCCCAATGCATGAGGATAACTCTTCTAAGGTAGGTGTCAAAAATAGAGCGATCCCCCTTCCATACCACCTATGTTCCACTTACTGTTCTTCTCTCGCATACCAATAGTTTTCCTCATGTAAGGGTGGGTATATTGAGAGGTTCGGTATAACGACTTGACAATGGTATATTGAAGGGGCGACCATTTTGGAGATACAAGAGCCCTCATTATGCATATATAACAAATTATTCTTTACAAGATTTACACAACAAAAATCAAACACACTGAACTAGATCTAGGGCACACAATTAATATGTAAACGAGATAATCATTTCTTTGTTTGGGTGGTCGCATTTTGTTTGGTATAGCATAAAAATTGTAAAGGAGATAAAAATATATGTATCTTTTTAGAAAAACCACCACCATGGTGTATACCCATAACCAAGCCCAATCACGGGAAGAAGCTACGAAAAGTATGCAAGGAGGCACAAGTCACCTCTATTATAGCCCTAAGGACTTGGTTATACCACCTTGGTAGCCTGACCCACAACATAGTCCACACTATACCACTATAGAATAGGACTATAGAGGCACCCCTTTGAGGGGCACTCCCGTTCAACACAGACCCTCTCAAGAGGAGTACACACATGGGAAGGCCCCCTTAGACACTCATTATGAGTGGCCACTATGCGATGAAGCGCTAGAGCAACATAGGGTTCATAAGGAGGGGCCACATGATTATATCATTCCCCCTCCACCCCTCATTACTGTTAGAACTAATAGGCCAAATCTAGAGCACAAGGCTCTTCAGATAGGGTGATCCAACTTTACCCATCCCTTTCACATGTACAAAATGGAGCACAAGGAAAACTAGTATATTCCTCAAGAGCAATACACCATGCGGGAGTAATGTGCCTCCACACCTGCTGATTATGAAGATCACCTATTGAGGCCAGAGCCTTAGGTGAATGTTGCTAACCTTGATAGAGTAAAGTGACCCATAGAGATCTTGGATCACCATGACTGAGATAGATGTGTAGGGAAAGCATCTAGGCCTCCTAGACCTAGGACGATAGAACAAATTGACTTAGCATTTTCCAAACATACCACCCGCCAAGCACAAATCAAGTAGCTTAGGCAAGATCAGCAGCAGTTAGAACAACTGTATCATCTTAAAAAAGAGTGCATTCAGTGCCAAAAAAATGTGTTTCTCCAGAACACTATGCATGAGAGGATTCCATCCCCTCGCATGCATAAGACAAAAATTTATGAGAGGCACAACCCCTTAGTACGAGATAGGTCTCCATGACCTTATCAAGCATTGCCTCCAAGACCTCCTAGACTTGAGTGGGAGGCCACTCCTAGAACCAATGATGGGTGCCTTCCCCAGGCACCCACCCATGTTTATAGGTCATGCCCAGAAACTCCTCAAGAGGACTATGAGGAATTTAAGTAAGAAGAGGAGCGGGTTGAAATGCCCTACCAAGGCAGGGGGGCGCTATCCAGCCACCCCTCCATAGGCCTCAAGTTACTTGCAATTCACAACAAGAATAAACCAAAGAATAGAAAATCAAATCCTTTGATGCATACAAAGCACTTCTAGAGCACTTAGAGTCTGTGGAGACTAAGACTTTAGGGCCCCAAAATCCCACCTTATGCCAGCTTCGTAGTCACCCTGTGCATCCTTCAATTTTGGCACCTCCATACCCCGACCACTTCAAAGTGCCTCAATTGGTAATTTTTAGAGGGGATGAAGATGCCCAAGAGCACGTAATAAGGTTCCTGAGTTAATGCTTTGGCATTCACGACAATGATGCATTGCTTCTGAGAAAATTTATAACCATGTTCCTAGGCTCTACCTCAGATTGGTTTACCCATTTATCGAAGCATAGCATCAATAACCTAGACCAACTATTGGATGCGTTCCTTGAATGTTTTACCTTCAACACCAAGAATAAGGCATCCTTAAGTGACTTAGCTGGCCTTAAGCAGTATGATAATGAGACCATAGCCACTTATGGGAATCGATGGAGGACATTGCTTTAAAAGTTACCTTACCTCCCTCCCATGGCCGACATGACTCAAATGTTTTTAAAGAGTTGCTTAAGGTCAATATTCATGCTATTACAGCTGTAGAAATATGCCACCCTCGAAGAAGCCCTGGCACAAACCAGGATAATTGAGGAGATCAAAATACAAGATGATGATATTGCCAAGCCGTGCAAGAAAGAATGACCCAAAAATGCTAAAACTAGGCTCACGCAACCGAAACCCACTGCAGTCAATCGGGTTGTCATAACTATACCAAAGCCTACACAAATGGCAAAGCCCCAAAAGGCTAATTATCAGGAAGTTCTTCTTGATAACTATGAAAAGGAAAATCATAAATAAGAGCAAAATCAATAGTGTCGCCCTAGGCGATAATTCACACAATTCATGGAGTCTAGAGACTCCTTGTTTGATCACTTGTTCGTGGTAAACCTGATAAACTTGCAAAAAAGTTGACCCATTGATCCCAACATGCCAAAACCCAAGGGCTTTAGGGAAGACTTATATTGCAGATTTCACTGGCAAAAAGGACACAAAATCTCCACTTGTTGGAAATTCAAACACTTAGTGCAGGACCTGATAGGCAACAAAATGCTCGTGGTAGATAGTCCCATACCATTGAGCAACCAATATATGGAGGTCTTCAAAGACCCCATTTCTGCCCATGATACGTAGGCAAATACTTTACAAGTGAACGAGGTAACACAAAACTACCCCATGCAAGGATACGTAGGGATGATACGCATCGTGACACGGAACAAAAGATACCCAAACATGGCCGCACTTGCTACACCTATAGGAGATGTTCCATCAGTGTCACAACCTCCACAAAACCCTACATGACCTCCCTCGCCTAGACGAATGGCCATGATTCAAATGAAACTTACTCAAAGTTTAAGGACCACATCGGCTAGGCTCTCCATTTATGAGCTCATCCAACAATCACCACCCCATCAGGAGGCTCTAATGGAGATACTCAAATCCATTGAGCTACAACCCCATGAACCCAAATATTTGAAAAATTTTGTGGGACATGTGAGACAATGCACAGAACCAGTCATAACCTTCAAGGAAGACAAACTGAAACTAGTGACTGGTGATATGATGGATCCACCCCTGCATGTCATTGTTTAGGTCAACGGGATTCCATTCAAGAGGGTGTTGTTGGACATTGGCTTGTCCAAAAACATAATCATGACAGTGGCATTAAAACATCTTAAGCTACTAGCATCCCACATTATGGCATCCACTTACACTCTTCGAGCATTCAACGACGCGTTATGCTCGACCATTGGCACAATTTTCCTGCCCATCCAAGTAGGACAAAAGACCATTCCTATGTTGTTTCACATCCTTTATGGTGAGATGGCCTACAATATCTTGCTAGGTCGGCCTTGGATCAGGCACATGAAGTGTGTCCCTTCGATAGCCCATCAATGCCTCAAATACATATACAAAAGGTAAGTACATGTAGTCCCAATAGACTTAGAGCCCTTTAAGTTTTGCAATGTGGTGTAGCTGATGCCACAATTGACCCTCCCTTTGATTCCACCTACATCCCTACTATTGAGTCCCTCAACTCACCAACCTAGCCCATCTTCATCATTTGTTCCTTCACCAATGACACCACCTATGGTGGCCACATTGAAGGACAATGGGAAGAATCCCCTAGAGGAGGTACCACCATTAGTCTCAACCATATCTATCGAAGAGGTGCCCAGCTGAATGGAAGTTGAGATACCTGGTTCACCCAACATGGAGTGGACTCAGGGAGAACTCCCATTCCCTCCCCCTCAACCATCAACGATTACCATTGAGATGGACAATATGGGCCTAGGGGAGTACCAAGTGTGGAACGTTGTGGCAACACCCATGTTTGAATCCAGGCAAGACATGGGAAAACCTCGCCTCCCCATTGGCACTATCGTTCCTTTAGGCTACCCACAAAATCAGACCAATTTTGTATATGGGGGTCTCAAGAATGGAATTGAACCCTACCTACAAGAAAAAGAGGACGAAGAGCTATTTGCTAAGAATTTTGACTATCTGTCCAACCTAGACTTTGCCTTGAAATACCTAGACCACTGTAATTGGTATGTATATGGATTGGGTAGATACGAACAAGGAATGCACACTCTTTGTCAACCGAGATACCAGATGCAATATGATAAATCAGGAGTAGGGTTCAACCACCCTTTGACCCTTGACATCTTGGTAGAAACCATGCAAGTTATAGGTCTAGGAAATAGGGATGGGTTGGCACAAGATCCATATGCCAATCCCAACACAACATACACAATGTGGGATTATCTCCCATTGTTAACAACAAACGTTGTTGACCTCAACAACCCCTCCTATTTGACAAAGGAAGGGGAAAGTTTAAGAAGTAGCCTCCAAAAGGGATATGAACAAGATCAAGGGGGTGTCTTCTAAAGATGAGTCATATTATGAGGTAGCACCTTGGGATCCTTTTGAGTTTGATAGCAATCACTCGCAGGTGACACCCATTGACTACTATTAGGAGAACTTCGTGGTAATGTTCCCATTTAATGTTTCGATCGGGCAATTACTACCTCCAAAGAATCCAGCCCTCCCGTAGAGAGCGAAACAACCCAGAAGGGACCAAATCAACTTGCTTGAACAAAACAATCCTCCCATGCCAACCATAATGCCAAGTGATCCACCAGAGGAAGAAGATTTGAATATCTTCTTCAGCATCGACTACCTGCGTGCTGAATTTTTGGCTTTCATAGAGAGTGAGGATAGTGATCAAGAAATGCCTAGTGGGAGGCTATACCAGTTAGAGGGACATATAAGTATCGAAGCCAATGAAGGCCTATGGATATTTGATAGAGACTATTAAGATGAGACTGAGATAGCATATCTCAACCATATGAGGCAATAGGAGTTCCCCATAGACATCGATGATATGTTTGAACATTTAAATATGGGACCAAGGCATAGGTGGAATTTAAATCAAGTATAGTTAAACCAAGTGCTTCATCCACCACTTTAGGCATACAGGGAGCACATCCCACCTAGATACCGTATAGGTCCATTAGTGCCAAGGGCAAACCCTATCCTTCTATCTACACATAGGGTTGATACTTTTATGCCAGTACCCACAGAACCAGATCTAGGGTACAAGGATCACCAAGAATTTTCAAATCAACACCCATGTGGAAATGGAGACCAAATTCATTCCATCAACATGATATCCATTGATTTAACCACCCCCATTCAAAATCCAGCCGATCCAACATGACCATTGTATCTAGACCTAGATGCCATAGAATGGGATTGCGCTGACTCACCACCATCCCCATCAAAGTACTGGCCTTGCGGTGAGATGTTTCATTTCACCCCAGGACAAACTTAGGATATCTTCCATGTTGAAGAGGAACTTGACGTTCCCAATGTAGATCTAAATTTAGAAAATGATATCCACTTGATCCCAACTCCACACTAGTTGGAGGACGGATCCCACATGTTAGTCAAAGAGACGATTGACGTAGACATTGGTTCTGATCTGATGAATCCGCAAATCATCAAGCTGGGGGTAAGTTTATCCCTCAAAGAGAAAACCAATTACATTGCATTTCTCAAAGAGAATGAGGTTTTTGCATGGTCCTACAAAGACATTCCGGGGCTAGACCCATAGCTAGTCACACATAATTTGACACTTGATCTGACAGTCAAGCCAATCAAGCAAAATCTATGTAAGATGCACCCAACAGTTGCCTTAATGGTCAAAGATGAGCTACAAAAGTTTTTGGACGCATAGTTTATCATCTGCATAGATTACCCACCATGGCTATCCAACATGGTACCCGTCAAAAAGCCAAATGAGAGGATTCACATATGCACAAATTTTTGAGATTTAAACAAAGTGAGTCCCAAGGATGATTTCCCCTTGCCTAGCATCAAAAAATTGGTAGATGCTACAGTAGGCCACGAAATGCTTTCCGTCATGGATGGTTTCTCGAGATACAACCAGATTCGTATCAATCTTTATGATCAACTAAAAACAACATTCACGATGCCTTGGGGGAAATTTTGTTATAAGGTCATGCCCTTTGGCAGTAAAAATGTTGGTGCCACTTACCAACGCACTATGACATACATCTTCCATGATCACATGCATAAAACTTTGGAATATTATATGGATGATTTGTTGGAAAAATCTCTTTTGTGCCAAAATCACCTCGATGACTTATGCAAGATCCTTGATCATCTCATCGAACATAAGGTTAGGCTAAATCCCAAGAAGTGCATATTTGGCATCACATCTAGAAAACTCTTACGTTTCATAGTCTCAAAATGAGGCATCGAGGTAGATCCAAATATATTCAAGGTAATCCTTGAAATGCTTCCCCCAACCATCATCAGGTAGCTTAGAATCTTGTAGGGAAAGGTCGTGTCGATCAAGTGCTTCATAACGCAGTTATCTAACAAGTGTCGACCCATGAATAAATTATTACACAAGGGGTAGTATTTCATTGGGATGACGAGTTCTAGTCAACCTTCGACGATGTCAAATAATACTTGGCTTCACCACTAGTATTGGCACCACCTAGACCAGGAGTTCCATTATATTTATACATCTTAGCTACTAAGGTGGCACTGGATGCCATGCTAGCCCAAAAAAATGAATTACATAAAGAATAGGCTAGTTATTATCTTAGCTGCACCCTGGTCAGTTATGAACTTAAGTATGCATACATTGAGAATATACGCTTGGTGGTGGTATTCACCACCAAAAAAGCTATGCCATTACATGCTAAGAAATACGACGTATGTGGTGTCTAAGGATAATCCATTGTAATACATGATGAGTCGTACTTATCATAGTAGTCACACGGTGAAATGGATCATGTTGTTGATAGAATTTGACATCAAATTCATTGGAAAAAATTCCATCAAAGATCAAGTCATCATCGATCAACTAGCAGAGGCTCATCTCGAAGATGATCAGCCTCTAACCATAGAGCTTCCCGATGATGGGGTCTTCCATGTATCAGAATTGCCATATTCTAATGATCTTGAGTCACAGGCCAACATAACCTTATTTTTTTGATGGTTCTAAATGTGAGCAAGGGGGTGGTGCAAGAATTGTGTTTTCACACCGCAAGGGGCTCCAATGCCTTTATCATTTAAACTTGATTTTACATGCACAAATAACAATGCTGAATATGAAACCTTGCTCATAGGTCTTCAGAAAACCATCACCATGAACATAAAATGCTTGAATATCTTTGGTGATTTTTTGTTAATTATCAACCAAGTGAAAGGTGTATGCCAATGAAAATGCCAAGTTATGCAGGCCTATAAAGCCCTTGTGGATAAATTCCTAGAAAATCTTGAATGGTACAACATCGAGGCACTCCTTTGATCATCGAATCATTTTGTGAACACTATGGCCTCCTTGGGGTCACTAATCTTGCAAGACAGTTATGGTGAGATGACAACCATTCAATTCAAAACGTTATTGTAATCCGTGATGGAGCGTGCAAGATCTGACATAACACCAAGAATCCACCTGATCCATATTGAACCATCTCAATATTGGTTCTCTCGAATCCATGATAGTCTAAATCATGCCAATTGAGGGTCTTTGTTCTCTCCAACCCCTCTTAATAGCAACACAACGCTATTTCTACAAGTTCTTTCCTGCTCAGCTTTTGCTAGGGACAAACTTCAAGAGGGATTGGTCATTCATACCATCGAGGTTTCTGATCAGCAGGATTGGTACACACCCATAAGAGACTACCTCAAGTTATGTAGCCTCCCACTTGGATCGTTGCACACGAAAAAAATATCATTCAAATAGAAAGTGGCAAAACATGTCTTTCTAGGAGACATTTTATACCGTCGAAGCTACGAAGGAATCCTCCTCCGTTGATTAGACCAGCAGGAGTCCACTTGGGTGATAACCCAAGTGCAAGATGGTACATGTGGTGGCCACTTCAGTGGTATGGCCATCATAAAGCACATTATTTGCATGGGATTTTATTGGCCATATTTAGAGCGATATTGTTGTGCATATGTGCAGAAGTGCATGAAGTGTCAACACCATGCTAACTTGACACACATACCTTCTTAGGCCTTGCAACCGATCCAATTGGCTTGGCAATTTTTGTAGTGGGCTTAGATCTCATCGGAAAGATCTCCCCTACGTTGTCAGGTCATCACATGTTTATCATAATGGCAATAGAGTACTTCACTAAGTGGGTGGAAACAATTTTACTTACCTCTACGACTAGGCCCCGTATTGCGAAGTTTATTTTACATAACATCATATGTCATTTTTGTATTCCATCCAAGATCATCTTGGATAATGGGACGTCATTTAAGAACAAATATGTGCGTGCTTTGACAACAAAGTACAAAATTTAGCACAGTTTTTTGACACCCTATTATTTGTAGGCAAATGGGCAAGCAGAGGTGTCAAACAAAATGCTAGTTGCCATCCTTAAAAAGATGGTCATAGATAGTCATAAGGATTGGCACATCAAAATACCACTATCCCTATGGGATTATCACACTAGCATTTAGATGCCCATTGGGGCAACTCCATTTTCGCTAGTGTATGACTCCAAGGTAGTCATGCCTCTCGAGTTGGAAATACCCTCCCTATGCATATCAATGCAAAAGTTCATTGATGATGACGCTGCACAGTAGGCCCAGTTAGACCAGCTTACGTTACTCGATGAAGGATGCGTCAATGTTCTCGAGCATTTACATATCTATCAAGAGCGACTTAAGAAAGCATACAATATGAAAGTTCACCTAAGGGACTTTCAGGTCAGTGACCTGGTCTTAAAAGAGAACCAACAAAATTCTAACTTGCCGCCCCATTTAAGGTACAATTTTGTGGAAAATTGGTTAGGTCCGTATGTAATCAATAGTAAAATAGGACCTGGAACATATCGGCTTGCCTCTCTTGAAGGAATCAAGGAACTAGAATCCTTGAACATCAGTCATTTGATGCCAATCAATATTTAAAGAGCCATGGCCCACACCAAAATATCCAAGGATTCTCGTAATCACTTGGTCAAACTAAAATGCCCCAAAGGTATCTGTAATCCCTTTGGTAAAACCAAAAGCTCCAAGGATTCCCACAATCGCTTGGTCAACCAAAAATGCCCCAAAGGTATCCATAACCCCTTTGGTCAAACCAAAAGCCCCAAGGGTTCTCACCACTTCTTGGTCATCGAGAATGCCCCAAAGGTATCCATAATCTCTTTGGTCAAACCACAAGCTCCAAGTATTCTCGCAATTTCTTGGTCAACCAAAAATGCCCCAAAGGTATCCATAATCCCTTTGGTCAAACAAAAAGCTCCAAGGGTTCCCACAATCGCTTGGTCAACCAAAAAAACCCCAAAGGTATCTATAATCCCCTTGGTCAAACCAAAATATCCAAGGGTTCTCACTACCGCTTGGTCACCCAAAACACCCCAAAGGTATCCATAATTCCTTTGATCAATCCAAAATATCCAAGGGTTCCCACAATCGCTTGGTAAAAAATGAATATTAAAAAAAACAATAGATAATCAAAAATAACAAAAAAATTGAATCTCACTTTCAAGCATAATCTTAAAAACCAAAACAAAAAAAAGAGCTACATTAGGCATCGTATATATACATTGCATATTTGCTGGTCATACATGTAAAATGCACCATAGACTATAATTACTCGACAATTCCATCATTTTCCACATTTGTCCATTTTGTAAATGATCCAACAAGAATAACGCCATTTGCATTTTGCCATATCATAGTCAGTTGTCTTCTAATGTCTTTAGGGTTTTCCTCATCCAACTATCTTTATATTTCTAGCCAAATGATGTACAAAGTCAGACTAATTTTTACAAGGTCGAGTTTTACTTGGATCACGCCTTGTTACATAGCATCCCAACACAAGCTTAAAACACAAAAATTCCCAAGTCATGTGAATGAATGATGAAACCTGCAAAGTGTTCTAGGATACCATACAGTGAAAAAATTATCTCATTCATCCCCATATGCAAATTACCCCAAGAATGCTGATATTTGGCAAAAGGACAAGCATCTTCCCTACCCAATTCCCCAAAATAAATAGTGGTTTTTACCACTATCAGAAATCTCAAATTCTCAAAAAGTTTCAAACATCAAAAAACTGCAAAATTCAAAGTACAAACTCCAAAGTTTGACATCAAAACCCTCAAAGTGCACACATCAAAAAGCATAAGAAATAGTGATCCCCATAACTCAAAATTCAAATCCCTTGCTAAAAAAAAAGAGAAAAATAAATAGTGATTTTTATCACTATATATGAGAGCAAGTATCCCAATAAAATTGAAGAAAAGAAGGGAGTCAAACTTGAATCCCTGGAACTCTCAGCATTCAAAAGGTCATGAGATGATCCTCAGTCCCAGTTTTGTGGATAGCATACTGGTCACTAGTGGTAAACCTCCTGCATGATGATATATCTATCATATTAGATGTTGGGCATATGTACAAATAAATGTTTGCATGTGGATGAGCTAGCTTATGGTATCCTAGATTGCACCATGGATTAATCTTACTAAATGCAAAAAAGGAGTTAGTGGAGCTAATTAGGTGATCCTCAGTACAGGTTTGGTGGATTGTCTACCTAGCACTGGTGGTATCCTTATGAATACCACATCAACAAACTCAATCGCACACACAGGGATGTGAAATAACTTGGTCAAACTCAATTCTGATTCATACCTTGTTCGAAAGTCTTGAAGATAATGTACAGTCTTGACTAGTTAGTTAAATCATTTGAGTCTCAGAAAAACCTTAACTACATTATAAAACAATTGTTGTACATTTCATTACTTACATCACCATTAGAAAATACAAAACAAAAATTACAAATGCAAAGTTATTCCATAAAGAAATCACATAGTACAGAAAGCCAGTAAATCCTGTATAGTCTATGGTGCCATCGCTTGTATACCAACAAATCATTCTATCCATTCCATATGCGTACATCTATATCATATAATTAAAATCATCCGTAGTCATAATAGCATATGCATACATCAACATAAATAAATGTGCATAAAGAAAAATAAACCTTGACAAGTTTATAATCACACCAAAAAGAGTCATGTATATATATCAAGCCAAAATGCCCTCAGGATACAACAAGAAGGTCCTCTGACCTTAAAAAAAAAAAACAAAAAAAAAAAATCCCCAACACCTAGGGAGTCGACCACCATGATCACGTAGGATCGATGTGATTGGTACTACCCCTAGTAGTATGGGTCCTATGGGACATCTCAGGGTAGCTGTTGCTAGCCCTCGCACCCTACCCATGAACACTACCCTCATCTAGCCACCTACAATGAGATGATGCAGACTGCTCAGTCTCAGTGCCTCTCATACGACATGATGACCCATCTACATCAAGCACAGGCAAGTGTCCACCAAGGCGGACAACATTTTTCTCTAACTCTACCCGGTATCGACCCCACTCCATATATCGTTGGTGATACACATCTAATGCACTATCCCGCTGTACCAACTGAGTCAGTAGGATATGCCTCTCCTGCGTTACCTCCACCAAAGCATATTTATGTTCCTCCTCCCATCTTCATAGGAGACTATCCAATCGCACTATCTCAACATGAAGTCCAGCCTCCACATCCTCTGATATAGCTTGAGGCATGGGCACCTCCAGGACAGCCTATAGCTCTAGCACCCACTGCTCTGGGACATCCTGTACATTTGACTGCTTCGAAACCTCCAAATCATCTCCATCGTCAATGAAATCATCAACCTCCACCATGTCAGCATCATCAAGCGAAGCCCCCCTATTGAGTGGTATTTTCACCCAGTTGTGAAAGTACAACTCTCCTTTAGGATTTGGGTTCCAAATCCCCTCTTGCAAAGAAGTCAAACAAACAACTTCTCCAAGGTCTCCGTTGTATTAGCATTTGCATATGTGTATTAGTAATCTCAAATAAAGATATTCAATTTAAATGCTTGGAACACCTTAGTGATTGCAAGTAACTGTAAACAAGGGGCAATGTTGTTTTATTTCACCATGAAACTTTAGTGATTGTTCATTGTTTTTTTTGGATTTTGTAATTTTTAAATGTTTATTTTAAATAAGTTAAACTTTCTGAAAAAATAAAATGCAGAGAATGAAAATGAAATGCGAAAACTGAAAATAAAATGCACTCAGTATGATGCTATCCTGTTTCGACAAAACCGAAGATGTGAGGTCTCCATGCATGCAACCTAACCTATTGGACTTGCAAAACATGCACAATCCCCATAGACTAAGTGTTGGTTCCTAGGGTACGAAATAACATTTCAGATTTCAAATATTCGCCTAATGTAACCCAAAAAGATGGCATTTAACATTATCTATAAATTCGAAATCTAAAAAATGAAAGAATAAACATTAAATCCATAGCATGCAAAGAAAATCTCCTTCTTTCTTGCCCACAAGATGCAAATTTCTGAACACTTCTGCATTAAAAATATGTCATTTTACAATAGCAGAATTTCTGGTTTTTCCAAACCAGTCTGTGGAAGAGAAACAACTCAAACAGGTCCAGAATGGCCTTCTCGCCTTCAGCTCTGCAACTCTGCTTGCAGCGGTTTTCGACCCCCTTTTTGGCCTCTTTGAATGGCGTATTTAAACTTCTGAACAACATTGTTTCTCCTTCCATGACGGTTCGTTTCATTTTTCGATGGCTGCTCGTTTCACCTTCCCGTTAGTTTCACCTTCCCTTGTATGCGTGTGCTTTGGTTTCCATTTTGTGGCCCTTCGCTGCATTTTCTCCACATGGGCTTGCGTCCGTTTCCCTCCGTGTGTAACGACCATCTTAAATGATCATGTAACGCTTTGTCTTATTCATTAGATTTTGTCCTTATGTCCACGTCACTATGCAGGTCCGTTACCTTGGCGAAACTGGAACATGTCGCGATATCGCGACACTTTTGCCTCCTTGCTCTCTTTTGTTGCTTTTAGCCATGAAAATGTAACATGTCACGATATCGCAACACTTTTTCTCTTTTGGTCATGAAAATGCAACATGTCACGATATCGTGACACTTTTTCTTTTCTTCTCTTTCTTTCTTTTTAATCAAAAATGCAACATGTCACGATATCGCGACACTTTTTCTTTCTATTCTTTCTTTTCTCTTTGGTCACGAAAATGCAACATGTCGCGATATCGCGACACTTTTTCTTTCTAGCTCTTTCTCTTTGCTTTGAATCATGAAAATGCAACATGTCGCGATATCGCGACACTTTTTCTCCTTTGACCACGAAAATGCAACATGTCGCGATATCGCGACACTTTTTCTTCTTTTTGCCGTGAAAATGCAACATGTCGCGATATCGTGACACTTTTTCTTTCTTTGTCACGAAAATGCAACATGTCGCGATATCGCGACACTTTTCTTTTCTCTCTTTGGCCACGAAAATGCAACATGTCGCGATATCGCGACACTTTTTCTTCTTTTGCCATGAATGCAACATGTCGCGATATCGCGACACTTTTTCTCTTTTGCCATGATAATGCAACATGTCGCGATATCGCGACACTTTTTCTCTTTTGGCCATGATAGTGCAACATGTCGCGATATCGCGACACCTTTTCTATTTTGCCGTGATAGTGCAACATGTCGCGATATCGTGACACCTTTTCTATTTTGGCCATGATGGTGCAACATGTCACGATATCGTGACACCTTTTCTATTTTGTCATGAAGCAACATGTCGCGATATCACGACACTTTTTCTATTTTGGCCGTGAAACTGCAACATGTCGCGATATCGCGACACTTTTTCTCCTTGTGGTGTTTTGCTTTTTTCCTTGATCTTTAGCCTATGGGCCACTTCAGTCTTCTTGGAACACATGCAAAAAGGTGGGTCCCCAATTTTGGGGTACGTTGTGGAGCAGCCACAACAAATGGTGACTCTACTGGGAAATGCTCCTGAGCATTTCGGTGAGAACTCAACCTGAAAACACAGACTCAAATACAAGCATCAAAAAATATCCCAAGAATGAAACTAGATGAGAAATACATGAAGCATTAGAATTATTAAGCATCAGCTCGGTGTGTGCAATGTGCTTCATTCCCTATCATTTGAAATTGATCAACATTCCATTGTCAGTTTCACTTATGATTCGTATGCAAGGCTATGAATGATTTGTGCAGGATTTGATGTATGATGAAGATGCTAGAGATATAACAACCTGCTTTGCAAAGGCTCAAACCTTCTAGTATCATGAACAAACATATCAAAACTGTCAAACCCTCTTAGGACCAAATATATGCATACTGAATTAATTTATTAGATCCCAAAGTTGGTTATGTGTCACTACCATCTTGAACCCATGTGCAAGTGTAAGTGAAATCAGAGCTTTGGGGAATAGGATTCCCAACCTAAGCGAGATGGGAATTTAACCCTATCCTTACTACTCTGATCTGGAGTTCATTACCTCATCTTGAACAAAATGATTTAACCTGTTATGGATGAAACTGTCAAGCTAGCCTGTCCGTTTGAGCAATCAGTGGTCTTGTTTTTAGACAAGACATGTTGCCACGCATGAGCATACTCCACTGCCAGCCAGGCGTCTATAGCCCCGATGGAGATTAACCCCATAATCCATGATTTGGCTCTACTTTTGATTTCTTGGACCTTGGGGATGACTACCCATCCTTGCAAGGGACATGTAGTACGATCCTTCCAATCCAATATTAATAAAGAAATGAAAAATATTTGCTTTGGAATTTCAAATTCTTGAATGGGCAAAATAGAAGCTTTGGGGAATCGGATTCTCAACCTAAGCGAGATGAGAATTAGACCCTATCCTTACTACTCCATGAAGGTCAAATTAGAGCTTTGGGGAATTGGATCCTCAACCTAAGTTCGATGAGGATTTAACCCTATCCTTACTACTCTGATTTTAGGCTTTAAGCATTATGGGAGTGGTAAAAACCACTATTTTAAGGATTATGTTGCATGATAGGACAGACACGAAATATTCCTTTCGCCTCACCTTTTCTTCCAAGTATGGTTTTGACCATTTTGCTCAAGATTCTCTTTAATATGCGTAGAACGTGCTTGGTTCAAGATAGTTCGAGCATCAGTTCCCAACCTTAGGATCCTTTTAATATATGTTATGTAATAACCCTAAGAGGATTCGACACCTTTTCAATGATTGTATATGAAATGAAGATGCAACTGAGATGAAATGTATATGCAATGTGGAATGTAACATGAGATATGAATGCATTGCTCCTTTTGAAATGCGGATGGAGTATATCACCTACTTTGCCATAATGTGTAAAACTGACAACTTCATGCATCACAAGTTCCAAACGATATTCCTTAATGTGTTTGCGATATTCGTGGAGCTTTCTGCAATACAATTCCGATGTTTCATATTCTCCTAGTCATAGTCAACATTCATAAGGACATAAGTTGACATCTCGCTTTTTTTTTTTTTTTAGAACAAACCCAAAATGTCGAAAGGACCAACACACAACTTGAAACCAAAATAGAAATGCAAAACCAACATCAAAACCAAAAAATTATATACAAATGTACAATATGATACAAATCTCACATGATTTAAGGGCTAAAATAGTGCTTTAGAACTTGCCCGTTAACCGGTAAAGTCAAATCTTTCCCATCCAAAGTTCTTAGTCTGAAAGTACTCTCCCCTAGAATTTCTAAAATTTGATAAGGACCTAACCAAAGACAATCAAACTTTTTGTGATCCCCTTTCTCATCATGCTTTTTATCCCACAATAAAACCAAGTCCGAGATCCTGAAAGACTTAATTTTGGCTCTTTTATCAAACCATATTTTGACCACATCTTGATGTTTGCTCATGTGGAGCATGGCTTCTTCTCTTTTTTCATCAAGGTGCATTAGATGACTTAATCTAGCCTCAATGTGATTATCAGTTCCAAGGTATTCTTGTGTGAAACGAAGGGTTTGAAGCTTCAAATTTGCAGGAAAAATTGGATCTTGCCCATAAACTAGATGATAAGGTGTATTCCCTATTGATTCTTTTTCTCTAGTCCTATCTGCCCAAAGAGCAAATTTTAATTGGTTGTGCCAATCCCGAGAATTCTTTTCCAATAATTTCTTAATGATGGTTAACAAATTTTTATTTGAAGATTCTGCCAAACCGTTGCCTTGAGGGTAATAGTTAGACGAAAACTTTAAACTCACCTTATTATCATATGCCCAATTTGCAAATTGAGTGGAAACAAAAGCTTTACCATTATCACTTACAATAGAATCGGGCATTCCAAACCTTGTTACGATATGATCTTCGAGGAATTTTATTACCACATCCGTGGTAGCATGCTTCGTAGGAATTGCTTCCGCCCATCTAGTGCAATAATCTGTAGCTGTGAGTATGAATTTATGGGAATCTAAAGAATTTGGGTTAATAACTCCGATGAAGTCTAATCCCCATTGTGCAAATGGTCTCATCTCAACTACAGGTTGCAATGGCATAGCTGCATTCCTTTCTCTATTGGCAGCCACTTGACAAATATGGCAAGATCGCACGTGTGCATGTGCATCTTTAAAAATGTGGGGCCAATAATATCCCGCTCTTAGGATTTGATGTGTTGTTGAATTTTTCGAACCATGGCCGGTTCCGTATTTACCATGAAACTCCTGCAAAACATTGGTAGCTTCTTCTTGATTTAAGCATCGTAGGTAAATTCCCTCATGATTTTTCCTGTAAAGAACACCAGAACTAATAAGATAATTGGCAGATTTAAGTCTCAAGGCTCTTCTTTGAGTAGAATTAAGATGTGATGGACACTTACCATTTAATAGAAAATACACAATATCAACATACCAATCATCTTTAGAAATGCGCTCTCCATCTGAATACTGGCATGTGACTTGGGGATTGTTCTCAGCAATTGTTTTCACAAGTCCTTGTCCATGGACTAATTTCATGGGTTGAATTTCAAGGTCAAATTCTTGGATGGTAGAAATCCATTTACCTCTTCTCTCACCTAGCTCATTTTGCACAAACATGGTTTTGACAACAGGGTCAGGCACAATGGCAGAGACCCTACTATGCACAATGTAATGTCTGAATTTTTTTACTATTTTGAAGAGTGCATACATTTGCTTATCGAGGATAGAATACCTCAATTGAGCATCCTTCAAAGGAGCGCTTAGAAAAGCTATGGGATTTTCTGCGTTATCTTCACCTTTCTGAGTCAAGACACTCGCAAAAGAGTGTTCAGATGCGAAAGCATAAATAAAGAAAGGCTTAGAATAATTTGGACTTATAAGGACAGGGGCTCTAGAAATAGCATCCTTGATGCTTTGAAAGGCAACCCTACTTTCTTCGTCCCATCTGACATTCACATCCTTTTTGAGCATCTCATTCAGTGGTTTAGCTATCTCAGCGAAGCCAGAAATAAACTTCCTCACGAAATTGATTTTCCCAAAGAAAGATCTCAATTCCTTTTTGCTAGCTGGGAGAGGCAAGTTTTGGATAGCTTCTATCCTTTTCGGATCAATGGAGATACCTTCTTTTGAAATGATATGGCCAAGCAATCTTCCTTCTGTCACTCCAAAGATGCATTTTTTTGGATTTAAAGAAATTTCGTGCTCTTTACACCTTTGGAGAACTTTCCTCAAATCTTTCACATGGTCTTCCCTTTTCTTTGAAAACACAGGAATGTCATCCACATACACAATGATACATTTACCTATGAGCCCTTTGAACGCATAATCCATGGCACGTTGAAATGTTGCGCCTGCATTTAATAATCCGAAAGGCATTCTTCTATAGGCAAACGTTCCCCATTTGGTTGTGAAGGCCGTCTTCATCCTGTCACTGGGATGAATAAGAATCTGATTGTATCCAGAATACCCATCGAGAAAAGACATCATTTCAGACCCATTCACCATTTGCAAGATTTCATCAATTGATGGCAGTGGGTAATTATCCTTTTGTGAGGCTTTGTTGAGATTTCTAAAATCTATGCATAGCCTTATCTCTCCATTCTTCTTTCTCACCGAAACCAGATTAGCGACCCAAGTTGAGTGCCTAACAGGAAATATTATCTTTGCGTCCAACAATCGCTTGACCTCTTTCTCTATCAAGGGCTCAAGTAATGGGTTAACAGGTCGTTGTCTTTGTCTGAAAGGTTTGGAATCTGGTTTTAGAGGGATGGTGTGCATAATAACATTTTGATCATACGTTTTCAACTCATTGTAATTCCAAGCAATGCAATCCATGTAATACTTTAGTGCACATATTATATTTTCCCTCTCATCAGTCGTACATGCCTTTGCAATGTACACTTCACGCGGATTATCCACACTCCCTATATTGATCAGGTCACAAGCATCTTTAGGAGGTGGAACCCTTTTTCCTTTTCTAGCTTTATATCCCATATCAAACACCTTCTCCAATGAAACGATGTTCTTAGGTATCTTGTTGGATTGAAATGTAACTTCGCTTTCTCCTTCTGTTTCTTCTTGCCACCTTTGATCTTCATCAATCACTTGGTTCTCAAAAATACCTGAATTGGTGACAAATTTGAAAATGTGCCTATCATTCTCAAAAACTTGCAAGTTTTTGACGTTATCAGGTATCGATGGGCAAGGGACCAACTCAATGGAAAACTTCTTGCATTTTTTTATGTCAACCGGATTTAGCATGCTTGCAGCGATCGCAAGAGAATCAGCTATACGATTTCCTTTCCTAGAAATAAGGGATATATTAAAAGCATCAAATTCCTCAATGAGGTCCCTCACCCTAGTTCTATAAAGGCTTAATCTCTTATCGCGGCAGGTATATTGTCCTTTAACTTGTTTGACCACCAACTCCGAATCTCCCAATACTTTCAAACACTTAACCTTCTTGCTCAAAGCCAATTGTAATCCAAAGATAAGAGCTTCATATTCTGCCACGTTGTTAGTGCAAGGAAATTGCAATCTATAGGCAGCAAACAATGGTTTACTTCCCGGACAAGTGAGTTCAACTCCAGATCCTGCCCCTTGTTTTGACTTAGATCCATCAAACTTGAGCAACCACACGAGATTATCTTCCTCAAAAGAGCTACAAGAAAATGTTTCTTTTTGAGGTTCTTCGGTAGCTCTTTCAACATCAAAAGCGTAGACTCCTAACTCAGGTTCAAAAAATTGAACTTCATTTGGCTTGTTGTATTCTGTGATGATTTCCTTAAGCCTTGGTTCATTTTCCACTCTAATTTGATTAGCAATCCCTTTCCAGGGTAGCCACATGTGTGAGCAATCAGTGGAGAAATAACCATTCAAACTTTTCATCCAATCCCTAGCAAGTAACATTCCATATCGACTTGGGATATTGACAACCAAAATATCAACCACCTGCTGGACCCTAGGTTCAGAATTGAGTTGGATCTTAACATCGTAGAGGGTCCCTACCACATTTACCTCAGACCGATCCAATTGCAAAACCTTGCATTTAGCAGAAACAGGCTCCAGGCCTAGCATTTGACAAATTTTTGCAGGCATGAGGTTACTTGTGGCACCTGTGTCCACCAAACAATTGTGCAAATTTTTGCCAGCAATCCTCACAGTCAATAAAAAAGGAGGGACATCTCATCTTTCCTTTCGTAAAACCATGTGAGATTCAACTTCCTTTCCTTCCTGTATTTGACTAGGTGAACCCAAAGCCTTTATCAATGCTTCCTTTTGGCCAGGCAACCTAGCCGCCTCTAAAAATGAAAGGCTAGACTTGGATTTCCTTAAATCCTCCACTATGTCATAAGTTGACTTCTCAGGCTTCAATGTTTTTTGCGTGTCCTTAGACGTTTCTCTTCCAGATGGAGGAGGGGGATTATTATCAGCCTTAGCATCGGGAGGAAGAATAGAATTGTTTGGTGGAGTTGAGGATGTTTTAGGGGTTTTGGACCTACTCCTCAAACGGTATCCATGGTTCCCCTTTCTAAATTCTCTAAAAGCTTGCACTTCCTGTTCCAAGATTTCATCCTCTTCTTCCTCATTCTCACTCTCTTGATGATATAGAGTTTCCACCACCAAAATGTTGTCGTCTCCTTGTTGATGTTGGGGTGGACCCTCGTTTGGCACAAGTTCCAAATCATCCACTTGAGCTTGGAGACAATGGGTATACCTAGCAATTTTGGGACAATTCCTTTCGTTATGCTCCTTCGTATTATGCAATCTACACCCCTTTTCCCATGCAAAATCAGAAATATTAAGAATGGAACTAGAGTGACTTGGTCCTGCAGAAGTATCTATCTGATTAGCAATAGGGGAAGGCACACCCCCATTGTTTGGCTTCGTATTCCACTGTCTCCCTCTATTGTTGAAGTTTCGATTTGGGTGAGGGGCATGGGATTCATACTTCTATTTTTGAACCAAATCATTACTCAATTTGTGAACTATCTTTTTGAGCTCTTCAACCTCTGAATAAATCTCTTTTGGTTGAGCTATGTTATTGCTAGTTCCAGTAGGATTTGAGTAATTGGTGAGATCTTGACTTAACATTTGAGTTGGATTTTGAGCCACTTGATTTGTGTAGGGATTCACACTTTGAATCGGAATTGGATTGGGGAAAGGAACTATAGCCTGAGAATTAACCGGATTGGCTCCTTGCATAGTCTATTGACTATTTTGCAAAAATGAAGGAATGGGGGGAATGGATGTGATTGGTTGAATTGGAATGGGTGCGTAAGCGGGTGTTGATGAATATGGTTGTTGATAAGGCAAAGCATTTATGCCTGATATTTGTGGTGCCATGATCTGATTCATCATAGGAGCTTGACCATATGGACCATATTGTCCTACCATAGGCATCTGGGAAAACCCATAACCCTGTGGTGTCATTTGTTGTTCAATGGTCATAGCTTCATTGTAGGCTAGAGCAAGCGTGGTAACTTGAGGATTTCGCCTTGCAAACATTGCCGTCATAGGATCCAATGCCCCAAAATATATTTGCAAAGCTACTGCGGGATCAATGGCAAAATGTCGAATTGCTCTATTGTAGCACTTCTGAAATCTCTGATTAAAAGTTTGGATGGGCTCACCCTGGCCTCTTTTGCATGTAATGAATTGATTATAGATGATTGTGGGATCTAATGGTGACCTGAATTGATTGACAAAAGCATCCTCCATTTGCGTCCATGATGTAATGGAACCAGTAGGTAAGCAAATATACCATTCGTAGGCCACTTGGTCTAGGCTCATGGGGAAGAGTCTACAAGCCACATCCTCATGTTGAACTTGTAATCTTATCAAAACATCCCTATAGGCCTGAATATGTTCCTCTGCGGTCCTTGGGCCATCCGGTTTATATTTGGGCAAAAATCTCTCTATATTCTTAGGGATCTCGTGAATATCCCCTGCAATATTCAAAGGAATGTTATTGGCTCCGTACCAAGGAGGTGGTGGAGGTTGGGCCATTTGATTCAAAATCGATGATGATAACCCTACAAGAACCGTGGAAATGGTACTGATAATTGGTACACTAGTGGCAAATGACACCACCGGTGCAAGTCCGCTAGATGCGCCTGAAACAGAAGGATCTTCTGTAACAAGAATATCTGGTGGGACCACAATTTGCTCGGTTTTATTCCTTGGATTCCTATGAGTGATTGGGAGGCTTTGGAATATGGTTTCCTCGGTTGTTTTGGACCTAGTTGCGATGCGATGCGGTGGGTCCAGCTTGTAAATGAAACTACCCTGCAAAACCTGACAAAACTCTCAATACCTCAAAGACAACCTGCGAGACAAAGAAAATCTTGTAATTAGTGAAATTCATAGAATAACTTCCAAAACCAATTTGTTAGTCATGAATGAAAGAAGGAACCATGACAAAGCAATATTCTAAAACAATGCACAATCAAAACACCTTATTCCAAACATCTTATTCCTGTATGAACAATCAAAAAGCGTTAGGACAATGAAATAAACCAATTAGGCCCTCCTTCTAGCGCCAATCTGTTGAGTGGTATTTTCACCCAGTTGTGAAAGTACAACTCTCCTTTAGGATTTGGGTTCCAAATCCCCTCTTGCAAAGAAGTCAAACAAACAACTTCTCCAAGGTCTCCGTTGTATTAGCATTTGCAACTGTGTATTAGTAATCTCAAATAAAGATAATCAATTTAAATGCTTGGAACACCTTAGTGATTGCAAGTAATTGTAAACAAGGGGCAATGTTGTTTTATTTCATCATGAAACTTTAGTGATTGTTCATTGTTTTTTTTGGATTTTGTAATTTTTAAATGTTTATTTTAAATAAGTTAAACTTTCTGAAAAAAATAAAATGCAGAGAATGAAAATGAAATGCAGAAAACTGAAAATAAAAATGCACTCAGTATGATGCTATCCTGTTTCGACAAAACCGAAGATGTGAGGTCTCCATGCATGCAACCTAACCTATTGGACTTGCAAAACATGCACAATCCCCATAGACTAAGTGTTGGTTCCTAGGGTACGAAATAACATTTCAGATTTCAAATATTCGCCTAATGTAACCCAAAAAGATGGCATTTAACATTATCTATAAATTCAAAATCTAAAAAATGAAAGAATAAACATTAAATCCATAGCATGCAAAGAAAATCTCCTTCTTTCTTGCCCACAAGATGCAAATTTCTGAACACTTATGCATTAAAAATATGTCATTTTACAATAGCAGAATTTCTGGTTTTTCCAAACCAGTCTGTGGAAGAGAAACAACTCAAACAAGTCCAGAATGGCCTTCTCGCCTTCAGCTCTGCAACTCTGCTTGCAGCGGTTTCCACCCCCTTTCTGGCCTCTTTGAATGGCGTATTTAAACTTCTAAAAAATTGTTTCTCCTTCCATGACGGTTCGTTTCGTTTTTCGATGGCTGCTCGTTTCACCTTCTATTTCACCTTCCCTTGTATGCGTGTGCTTTGGTTTCCATTTTGTGGCCCTTCGCTGCATTTTCTCCACATGGGCTTGCATCCATTTCCCTCCATGTGTAACGACCATCTTAAATGATCATGTAACGCTTTGTCTTATTCATTAGATTTTGTCCTTATGTCCACGTCACTATGCAGGTCCATTACCTTGGCAAAATGGAACATGTCGCGATATCGTGACACTTTTGCCTCCTTGCTCTCTTTTGTTGCTTGTAGCCACGAAAATGTAACATGTCACGATATCGCGACACTTTTTCTCTTTTGGCCACGAAAATGCAACATGTCGCGATATCGCGACACTTTTTTCTTTCTTTCTCTTTTTGAGTCAGAAAATGCAACATGTCACGATATCGCGACACTTTTCTTTTTTGGTCACGAAAATGCAACATGTCGCGATATCGCGACACTTTTTCTTTCTCCTCTCTCTTTGCTTTGAATCCGAAAATGCAACATGTCGCGATATCGCGACACTTTTTTCTCTCATGAAAATGCAACATGTCGCGATATCGCGACACTTTTTTCTTTTGCCGTGAAATGCAACATGTCACGATATCGCGACACTTTTTCTCTCTTTGGCCGTGAAAATGCAACATGTCGCGATATCGCGACACTCTTTTCTCTCTTTGCCGCAAAGCAACATGTCGCGATATCGTGACACTTTTCTTCTTTTGGTCGTGAAAGTGCAACATGTCGCGATATCGCGACACTTTTTCTCTTTTTCCGTGAAAATGCAACATGTCGTGATATCGTGACACCTTTTCTCTTTTGGCCGTGATGGTGCAACATGTCGTGATATCGTGACACCTTTTCTATTTTGGCCGTGATGGTGCAACATGTCGCGATATCGTGACACCTTTTCTTCTTTTGCCGTGAAACTGCAACATGTCGCGATATCGCGACACTTTTTCTATTTTGGCCGTGAAAATGCAACATGTCGCGATATCGCGACACTTTTTCTATTTTTGCCACGAAAGTGCAACATGTCGCGATATCGCGACACTTTTTCTCCTTGTGGTATTTTGCTTTTTTCCTTGATCTTTAGCCTATGGGCCACTTCAGTCTTCTTGGAACACATGCAAAAAAGGTGGGTCCCCAATTTTGGGGTACGTTGTGGAGCAGCCACAACACCCCCAATACTCCACTGGTGCCTCTACACCCCCACCTCCTATTGTTGTAGTATCCATGCCTCCTATAGGCCCCTCATTCTGCCATCACTGCATAATCCACCACCGGTCATACTTTATAGTCACCCTAACATCATCCACGTCAGGTGCATCAATAAACACATCAGACCCCTCACCTAGTGACTCAATGGTAGGCCAGACTAGATTCCTCTCATCATCACAATGCCGATAGATCAAGGGATCACTAGGAAATCCTTGGCACACCCCAAACTACCACATCACCTAGTCATATGGGAAGTACTCCTGCTCTGTCCCATGCTGCCCTATCAACCATCTACCCCTATGTACACACTAGAGCTACTCTACAACCTCAGGCTAGGCTGGACAGTCCTGATATGGCTGCTAGAACACCTACCCTAGCACTAGACAAGAGAAGGCATCATTATAGTGACCTATGTCACCTGCCCACTACCAAATCTATCCATGCTCCTCTGACCTCTACCATAAATTGGCATAGCCAATTTCTCAATCCACCATCTCACCTCAGGTAGTCCAAGGCAAATCCTATGGTCACTCCACAATTATGTGCTACCACCTCTAGCACTACAAGATATAGCTACACCCGATCCCCTTATGCTTCTGGTCATGGACCTTGTACAACTCGTCATACAATTGTGCCAATAATGTCTGACCCCATCTCATAATCAATGGAGTTGATGTAGGACACTCCACCAATGTGAAAACCAACTCAAGTATGTTCCAATGGAACCTCGCACCTGAGGAGTCAATAAGTAGCATATTGGAGATAAGGGTCATGATCAAAGCATGCCTCACCCCTAATATGCCCTTCTCCAGCCACCACCACACCAGAATACCGCCTATCTCGAAGTCATCCAATACCTTCTCCACAACCCTCTCCACCCCCTCTCCATCACCAAACTAAAACACTATGTCAGTATCACTATTCGTTGGTCACGGTGGGTCGTTCAGATAGGCAATCCATCTATCAAAATTCATAGAATCCGATACACATCCTCCAGAGTAACAGTCATATCCCTTGTTGAGAGATGAAAACTGTTGGTGTGGGGATCCCATAGATTGATCAGGGTAGTCAAATATTCCCAATCCCCCACCATAGGCTCTAGACATGTCACATGCTTGATCCAAAGGGCATCAAGCCACTCCCAATCCACAACGGTCAGGGCATCAGATAAAATAGTCGACTGGTGGTACCAACTCTTCACAACCTAAAACAACACAATAAAATGAAAAAAGATATTAAGTACATACTTAATATAAATAAAAACATTAAAATAAAATTGTACAATAGAAGTATAGACTACAATTTACAATTGTACAACAAAAGTATAGCATAAGAAGTACAATAAAACAAATGTACAATGAAAGTACAAAATCATTAAAATAAAACTATACAACAACAACAACATACATGAAAATAACTGTACAATCAACAAAAAACAAAACAAAACAAAAAAATCATATTAGGGTTTCAACCTTAATGTGAATGCAAAACAAAACAAAAAAATCATATTAGGGTTTCAACCTTAATGTGAACGCAAAACAAAAAAAAAAAATCATATTAGGGTTTCAACCTTAGTGTGAACGCAAATCAAAACAAAATAAAATCATATTAGGTTTTCTACCTTAATGTGAAAACAAAACAAACACGAAACAAAATATATTAGGGTTTCAACATTAATATGAAAAAAAACAACAAAATAAAATGAAAACATTTTGGGTTTTAAACCTAAATACAAACACAAACAAATTACAGATAACAGTTGTGTACTAGGTTTTTGACCTTAATATACAAAAATTAACAACAAAATAACAGAGAACAAAAACATGTGTTATTTTAACCTCATAAAAAAAAAAAACAAAAAATCAAATAAAGTTCCTATATTAGGTTTTCAACTTGATCTACGAATAAAAACAAACCAACACACAAAAAAAAAAAAAAAAATTTAAAACCTTAAAAACAAAATAAAGCGAACAAACATTTATATGTGAGATTTTAACTTCATATAAAACACGCACGAATAATAGGCAGAGAGAAGGAACATCATACCGGTCTTGCCTCAGCTCCTTCACTCAAATATCTAGTTCTCACACTCATGATGTGTGTGAAATTTTAGTTGTGCTCCGCTACGCACACTCGCACTCCTCCTCCTCACTGCTCCAAATCACCAAGAAAAAAATATTGCAAATGAGCCCAAAACCTAGTTTTGGTCCTTATATAGGCTGTTAGGCATGTAATCATTCCACCCTAGGATGAACACTCTAGTTAGCTCTTGTCCCACCCTGGGACGATTAGAAAATTGGTATTCGTCCCACCCTAGGACGATTACAGAGCAAAAAATAAAGCAACAAAAATTGCATCCAAAAAATACACCAAAAATAGCAATAAATCTGTCGAACAAAGGTGCATTTGCACTTACCACCATCAGGGTCACAAATAATCACTATCATACTCCCTAATAAGGTTAGCATAGCCGGACCGCTCCATGGGAAGGAGGATTTTTGATAATTTCTACCCCAATAGGCGTCAAAAAAAAAATAGGTCCAATGGTTGGAAAACTGTAATAAGCGTTCAATGAAAACAACTGAAGGCCCCCTTCCAAACGTCATATTGGGTCAAGCAACTCATCACTTTTCTCATTTTTTTTCATTCCCTCATCGATTCGTCACTTGAGGGTGTAGTCACAGTTAGTCACCAATCAACAAATACACACCCAATCAAGGAAATGGCATGCATTCAAAGAATCATTGACAAAGACAATCACGCTCCTTCTTGGGGTGGCAAACAAAAAATCATCATAGGCTAAACAAATACTTGGTATTCTGGAAGCATGAAGAAAAGGTTCCTTGAACAAAATGTTGTGCCCTTTGCCTATTCATGATTTAACAATGTCCAAGATCAAGTACACCTCACTAAAAAAGGTTATACTTGAGTTAAGCTCCTTAGCTTGTCAAAAGCAAGGATTCAAGAATGCATGCCCTTTCCATACTTGGGGCATCAAAATTTGGTTAGGTTACTAAGAAACCCTAATCATTAAGTGCTTTGGTCATCTATTTTTTGGTCAGTACTGTGCCACACACAACACATCCCAAAAAGGGGCATCTATAGACACCGAAATAGGACCAATATGATTATGTGACTACAAGCACTGACTGAATTGGCATGCATACCCCCTAGGGCAGCCTCTAAAGGTTAAATAGTGGTCCTAACCACTCCTAGATTAGTTTTGGAAGGTTAGAGGTCAGTTTTGCACCTTTTAAGCACTTTGCTCCCTATTCATCCCACCTCGGGATGATTAGCAGCAATCGCTCTAGGGTGGGACAAGTAGCAGGTTTGATTGTAAAAAAGTCAAACCATGACAAATGGCAGCCTAGATCTGCCACATAACTCCACCTTCAAGGCATGCAATTGCGAGGGACGGTTTCAAATCAAAGAGACTTCAGTCAAGCCTGTAGTGATCATGGAGACCTCAATCAAGGAGCCCCTAAATTAGGGAGGAATTTTCTCTCCCCCAAAGAGGCATAATGATCCAAATGGCACCCTCATATGGTCATTCAAAGGAGACCCTTAGGTCTATAAAAATATGAGCCTCCTCACCCTAAAATAGAATAGAGTTGGAGCATTTGGAGCAACGAAGTGTTGTCAACTTATACCCCCATTCCTCTTTGTGCTTCCTACATCCCTAATATCTCCCTTCTAGAAGAGAGGTTATTGGGTGAACACTAGGAACGCAATCCAAATCCAAAAACCCAAGAAATCTACCACAATCCAACCCCAAACTCGTCGACATAACCCCCTAGGAAGTTTTGGACCCATCCCACTTGGATTGGTGTCAAAACTAGGCCCCGATGAGCGTCCCACCCTCGAGCGCCCCTCGAACTACTGTAGTCCTAATCGCCCCACCCTAGAGTGATTAGAAATATGTGCATGATTTCCTTACTGTGCTAGACATTGTATGTTATTTTCTTGCTTTGAGGCCCTTCTAGAGGCTATAGTTACACAAGATAAAGTACGCTCATACAAATCATAGTAGTTCATGCATATTTCTAAATATTGAAATGTATTTTTGCACTTAGGCATATAGGAAAGACTCATTGTTGCTATATGATGCACTTTATGTTATGCAAGCTTAAAATGAACACCACACACACACGTCTCATTTAAACATTAGAGAGTTGGATTTCATCACCAACCTTCAATTTAGTCTAGTGAAATTGTAATTCATCTCTTGCCACTAGTTTTCCCCCTAGAGCTTCCTAGAACAGATTGGAAAACTTACTTATAGTTACACTAAGTTAATTGTGTTCAAATTGTCTCCCACTATTGGAACAATCATTGGTTCCAAGTGGAGGAGCTAGGCAAACCCCCCATTGGGTCTTCAACAATGTACCCTTGCTTCTTTTGAGAAAAATCATATTTGGAATGGGTGTACTTTATTGTCACTATGGATGAGTCTTCTCATTCTTAATCCAAGAACAAGAGCAAAGAATCCAAGAGAACAACACATCAAACAATTTAGGGCACACTCAAATTGGTAATCAATATAAACAGTTGTTTGGAATTGTGTGGTCATTGCTAAATTGTAAACTCAAAATATCAAGTCATAAAACAACATGGTCAAAACAAGAAGTAAACACCTTCATTTTGATGTCAAGGGAGAGACATAAGCAGTTCATACCCATAGGCAAATTCATAGTAATGTTGAATGACCTACTCGTAAGACCGTGAGATGTAGCTCCATGAGCCTAAAGGGTCATAACTCAACTCTTGGGGGATCTCCTCAAGAAATTCCAAGTAAGGAACCACATCATGGAGCTAAGTCACATAAAAAAAAGAGGCTTCACAACCATCCTCATCAAGGAGACATGAGGAGACCTCAAGGGCCTCCTTTAAACACACAAAAACATCTCAAAGATGTGAGGAAGCTTCAAGGGCTTCCTCCTCACATGGACATAAAGAAGGTTCTAAAACCCATTCTTCACATAGGGATGACGAAACTACCACATCTCCATCCACATGGAGGAAGCATGTTACCACAAAGCCCTCTTCATCAAGAGGCAAACAAGAATTGCAACACCTCAAGACTCACAAGAAACATATGAAATAGGTCTACCCATTGAATGGCAAGAAAGTAGAGCTACATCTAGTCATGGGAATATTATAGAAGAAACCCTTCACACAAAAGGAAATATTACCATAGACTATGACCTCATAGGAGTAAATGGCACCCCACATGACCAGCCATGGAGAACAAGACAACTAGAAAGGTTGGATCGATTTCTTACTTAACCAACCCAAAGAACTGTAGCTACTGAGAACTTTGCATCTGGAATCTCATGAACTATGACTTCTAAATATACCTCCCAGTCTAGGGGTGCCTCAGAGCGATCCCGTAGAAGATGCATGGAGTCTAATCATAGTGATATTCAACAGTACACTAAATAAGTCACATTAACTAGCAAGAATATAGATACAACAAAACCCCCCTTGAGAAATCTATGAGTCAAGACCATAAGAACAAAGTCAGATAAACATAAGTCTTCTACGATAGTGTAAACTGACTGAGTGAGGCGGTTAGAAAATGCATTACGTAAAGAGCGAGAGCTAGTGGAAGCTCTTGAACAAGAGAAACAAAGAGAAAGACTCTTGCGCCAACATGAGTAGTGTTTAAGAGAGCAAGCTAAATAGCTAGCTCTTAATAATTTACAGATAAATGGTGGTGACCACCAAAGAACAAGACATGTTGACTCACCTAAGGAAAGACACACTAGAAAATATAGCCCACAATGAAAATCCCCACCAAATCATGAACAAAATCCAACTAATTAGGGGAGGGTAAACATAACAAACCAAGATCACAATCCTGAGTCCCATCGTAGGAGGGAGAAAAATGGAACAAATCAAATGGATAGAGAGTTACCTCCATTTCCAATATTAATAGGCTTGCATGAGGAGGAAATCCGTGCATCAAAGTCATTTCAAGAGCTTGTTGAAAAATGAAAACCTTTGAGAAACAAGAGGCAGCTAGGAACTCACCAACATTGAGCAAGATACACAATCAACCATTGTGCCTATCAATCCCTAGACCTTCATATCCTAAACACTTTGATATGCCTAGGTTAGAGAAGTTTAAAGGTGAAGAAGATGCACAAGAGCATGTCACCAATTTTATCAATGTTTGTTTTCATCTTGAATACAATGACGCTCTCATGCTAAGAACATTCATAATGACATTTTTAGGTGCTGCCACTCAATGGTTCAACCAACTACCTAAGCATAGCATAACTAAATTTGAACAACTAGTAAACACATTCTTGAAGAGTTTCTCCTTTGGTGCTAAAAAGAAGGTGAACCTTTCAGACCTGGAAAACTTGAAATAGTATGATGATGATCTAGTAATGGATTATGGGAATAGATGGAGAAAAATCATGGAAAAATTATCATTCTCTATTCCCACAAAAGAGATCATTTGTATGTTTACCAAAAAAATGCTAAACATATCTCACTCTTGCTATAACTCCAACAATATCCTTTGTTTGAGGAATTTTTGGCACAGGCCAAACTCATTGAAGAGATAAAAGTAGATGAGGGAACCATTAAGCTTCGAAACAAAAAGGAGTGGAACAATAATGGTAAGAATGTCAACTACAAGCAGAAGCAGAGTAACCCTACTCTAGTCAATCAAGTCGTATTGGTTACACCCAAGGATGGGGGTGCACAATAATCACAGAACTATCAAGCACATCCTCCACCATCGAACTATGACCAAAAGAAAAATCAAAGAAGAAACTGAGAGTGTAAGCTTCATCGTTATTTCACGCCTCTAATATAATCAATGCAATCAATCTTTAATTAGTTTAGAGAGGTGAGGAGGATCAGATTTTCTAATAAACCTCTTGTAGATCCCAACCATCCTAAGCCAAAAGGATATAGGGAAGATCAATTTTATCCTTATCATATTATACCAGGGCATGACATTGAGGCTTGCGTCGGGTTTAAGCATCAAGTGCAAAACATGATTGAGGTGGGAGAGCTAAAAGTTGACAACCCACTAGCTCCTGATAATAGATACATGGGCATATACAAAAACCCATTACCCAATCATGAGGCCCCTTGAGAGCAAGGTGTCCAAGTCAATCAGGTTCGAGCTGACTTACCTATCCATGGATGCATTGGGATTGTTTAGATTGTTAACATAGCAATAAGGATTAGGTGGTATGGTCAATTGCAACCACCTGTAGCTCCCATGAACATCCTAGCTACCCCTAGGTAAAGGCAAGACAACCTTCCAGGTCCACCAACGAGACCTATGGTAACTATTCGGAGTAGATTGGAGAAAAACATACAAACAACTGTAGCTAAGTTATCCATATATGAACTCATACAATACTCCCCAAAGCATAGGGAGACTCTAATGGAGATTTTAATAATAATTGAGCTTCAACTGCAAGATGTGAATGCATTCACTCATTTTGTGGCACAAGTGCAAGAATGCTAGGAACCTATAATCTGATTCTATGATCATGATATTAAGACAATTTCTACTACCTTACCAGACCCTCCGCTAAACATTGTAGTGACCATCAATAACTTACCATTCAAGAGGGTTTTGGTCGATACAATTTCATCGATAAACATCATCACAACAACTACAATAGAGGACCTCAAGATACCCAAGACCAATATTATTCCAAGAACTTACACATTGAGAGCTTTTAATTATGCTTTATGCAATACTATGGGAACGATAGTCTTACCCATCAAGGTAGAGCACAAGACCATTCCCATAATGTGTCATGTCTTGGAAGGTGCTATGCGGTACAACATCCTCCTAGGGCACCCTTGGATAAGGGCCATGAAGTGCGTGCCTTTGATCTTGCACCAATGTGTCAAGTATGTGCATGAAAACAAAGTCTATATAGTTTTTGCCAATGAAGAGCCTTTTAAATACATTAATTAGGTGGATATTCTAGGATAATTCATGATCCTTTATACTCAACTATACGTGGCACCTTAATCCCCAACCACACAAGTGGATAACAAAGACAAAGGGGTAATAAAATATCCAGACACATCAACACCTCCTGGTGCACTCAAGATAGTCAATGCTTCTAAAGTACCATCAACGTCAAAGCAAAAATACAATCAGAAGCTAAAGTCCCCCTTAGTTAAGGAAGAGAGGCCCAAAGAAGTGACAACTTTAGCCATTGCTAAAATTCCAAGTCCTTTGGAAGAGGAAGATCCTCAAGATAAGGATGATGATAGTGATTATCACCCTGCTTCGCCAGTATCATCTGTGGGGTCATCCACATCGCATGCATCAATACAATTGGCAAGTATAGGCATAGGGGAATACCTTATGTATAACATCACCTTTACGTCTATCATTGAGTCTACACAGGATATAGGGAGGCCTAAAGACTTGAGGCCACCAATAGGAACAATGGTTCCACTTGGAATCCCTCCCAACCAAACCTATTTTGTCTATGCCAGCCTGGACTGTGCCCATAAGTCTTTAGATATATAAGGATATGGTGATGAATTATTCATATTTAATGTTCGTTACATCTCTAATACTGAGTTCTCTCTAATCTAATTTGAGTGTTTCCATTGGAATGGTTATGGCCTTGGCATATATGATCAGGGGTGCAGGAGGCCTTACAAGCCACTATATCAGTTTCCTTCTGACAGATTTGGCTTAGGCTATTATAGTGGATGTCGATATGACTTGCTTGTAGTGGCATTGGAAAGATTAAGCATAGGGTTGTGAGAGGACATTCATTTCATTCCTTATCGCCCCCTAAGAATAGCAAACTTGAGCAATAGACAAGTGGCCACGATGAACATACCGCATCCAGAAACTTATCATCCAAATACCTCAATTGATTCCATGCCAATAGGGTACAACTCATGGGATGAGAAGAATGGATATGAAGCAAGTGATGATGAGGTGCAACTTGGGTTAGCATCTCAAGGGCCTCACTATTTGTAGACACCAAAATCCAGCCACTTGTAAGTCATTTATACCTTCTTGTTAGCCACGTGTCAGTCATCCACCTTCCCGCCATTATTTGGCCCAAATCCACATCTTCCCACCATTATTTGGCCCAATTTCACCTTTCCCGCCATTTTTCATCCCCAAATTTATTTAAATTATTATTTATATATATTTTTTAATATTTTAATATATTTTAATATATATATAAATATAGTTTAAGTGATTTAATCTAAGCTGTCCATCCTTCATTTAATCTCATCCGTCCATCCATCTTAATTCGTTTCACAACCTAGATTTATTCTCTACCCTTGGATCCACTTTAATCTTAGCCACACATTCAAAGTGTCATTAAAACCCTAAAGTGTGCCCTAAGAGTGGATTATAAATTGAGTCACTTTGATGGCTCAAACCCTACCTACTTCTATCTTCTTCTCCTATCTTTGCTATCTTTGCTATCTTTTGGACCTATTTCTTCTATTTCATCTATCTCTTCAGCTATCCATCGTCGCATCCTTTTTGTCGCATCCATCGCCGCATCCATCGCCGCATCCGTCGCCAACTTCGCCGCCATCTCTTCTGCAGCACTCTGTAGAATTCCACATTCTTGTCGCAAGTGCCCGTGGGCGTTTACCGCAGCCACAGACGCAGACCGACGTCTGAAACCTTGATTCAGAAGCACGCGAGCATTCAACGAGTGCACCAGGGCACCTTCTGCGACCGATTTGATGACCACATTACTTCCGGTGCCGCTGGTCTAGCCGCGTTAACGAGAGAACAGGTATAAATCGGCTTAAAGCAAGTAACTTCTTTTCTTTTATTAATCTGTTGTTGAATTCCTGCATTCTATTTTTCTAGGGTTTTAAATTGTTTCTGAGGGCTCACACAGTGGAGCCCTCTTATTAATTTCTAACTCCTTGATAGTGTTAATGTGTGCGGGATTTTAATGGCAGATCTGGTGTGTTGATAGCAGCTGTTTAAGCTAGAGTGGTCCGAGCTACAGGATACAACAAAGCCCACTCACCTTGTTGGGGTTAAAGATATATTCTTCGAATACGCCACCCATTGTGCCAGCTAGGGTTTCGGAGAACCCTAGCACAAACTATAATTTTTTATCACAAAAAGGGTTACAGGCCCTGTTGTACTCAAAAGGAGTTTTTAAACTTCGTTGATTAATAAAAATCATTTGTTTTGTACAACTGTGTTCTATCTTACTTTTTATCGTGACTTATTTATCTTTTTTTTGGCATTGTATCTTTAATCTACAAATGGCGATCACGATGGGACTCCCTAGGGTTTCATGTTTTTAATACTTGCTTTACTGATCTATTCCTATTTTTGTTTTATTTTGCAGGTTCCAAAAATTGTGAAATTCGCTGTTCCAGTGAACTAGGGTTTCTGAGGAGTTTGCAGAAAATGCAGCAGACGCAGAGCGGCATCTGGAAGTCCAATCTGAAATGCAGAGGTGTGTTTCAGCCTGCGTAGACTCCCTTGGGCGTTTGAAGGCAGTTTTACAGAAAAAGCGTAGGCTTCCAAGTAAGTGCTGTACTTTTTACGTTTTTGGTTTTTCTGCCGTATTCTATTTCTTTTTTCAGATCATTGCTTTAAAATGAACAAAAACTAAGTAATCTGGAAAAGAACTGTTATTTTTAGTTACATTTTTTTTTACATTGCATTATTGGTTGCATAAAAAAAAAAAAAAAAATTTGCATACCTAGCTGCATATTAGAATAGCTACGAATTATCTGTTTTAGTTATCTAAGTAGGACTATTGATTGGATGTCAATAGTACTCCTGCCATTGGGTGATTCCAGGTAGAGAAGTGGACGAACCTTCCGGTTGCTCCTTTGATATCCGATATCATTGGTAGGCGGGGGGTTTTAAACGGTGTACTCCACTTCCTCAGAGGAAATGGCATATTTTCAGTGGCCTCTTGCTTAGATCATTAGAAATTTTTATTTATAGCTTTGTATGTATACATTAGACAACTAAAACACTTAAAATAAAATTCATTGCATTTCATATTGCATTTAAAACAGTAATATCTAGATTTCATCACCAGATATTGCTTGAAGTTTAGTGACGGTGGAATTCATCTCCATCCATTAAACTTCTACCTTAGACACCATAGGTCACCCCCGAGCAAACTTGCTGGATTTCATCACCAGTAAGAATCTCGTTGTCCTTTCCTAGCCATAGTTTTTACCTTTTTTGTGAATAATTCAAGATTAGATCACATGCAAAACTCATAAACCGGACACTTAAAATTTACTACAAATTAAGATCAGAAAATAATTAATTAACCGTAGGTAAGACACATTGGTTGAAACCTAGGTTGTGACTGTTTTCTGATAATTTCTTTAGTGTAAATTTATCATTTAAGTTTTGCATTCTTCTTTTCTAAATTTGTTTAGATTTATTGCGTTATGGTCTTAACAAGGAATCAATCTAAAGTGTTAAATCTAAATAATCAAATGAATAATTCACAGAACATCCCCACCACCAACATGACCACTTATCCTAGTGAATTTTAGGCAAGTTCGCCTGCAGGTCTTTCACGTCCTTCTACCGTCTATCGCATGGCCATGCCCATGGAGGAAGACAATTCCTATCATATTACCCACATTGATATGGCCCAAGTGCAAACTCATTTAAGAGATGGCACTGGTTATATCCTTGAACCAATCCAAGATTCCCCTATGCAAGATTCTATTTTTCAACAGGATATTGCATCAATCATACCCGCTGGTTTCACTCAGGTCTACACTAACCCTTTTTTTGAGGCTAATGTTGTATCTGTTCAGTCGGCTTCATCTCCAACATCTTCCCAGATGCTCAATTGCCCTCCTTTGGAGACAAATGTAGTGTCTTCCCGACCACTTTCTCCTCCATTTACCGGGTGTACACCAATTCTCTCTATGAGGCTGGTGGAACCTCCTCTAGCCATGACCAATTTCAACCCTCTTCTTCCCAAACCATTTATGGTTTCACCCTACCTGGGGCACAGTCTACTATTTCTTACCAGGTACTGTCTACTTCAGCCACCTTCATTGCCCCTGTTATGCAGTCTCCTATGACTACCATGGCAGCCTGCCCTCCACCTTCATCCAATCATCCCACATCCCTTGGGTTAGAAATTAATAAGGTTAGGCAGTACCTCGACAAGTTGCTTCAGCAACAACAGCAACAAAATTCCCAACCACCTGTCATAGTAAATCCTACACCCCAACCAATTTCTACCCAGCCAGCTTTTCTTAGCTCAGGCCCCACCTAGGTACCCCAATCTTCGGTGGTGTCCATTCCTACCCCACATTTCTCCCAACCTAGTCCAATTCATCATTCAAACCAATCACCTTCTTTTTGGTATCATCCATACCAACAACCTGTCCATTCCACACCGCCTAATCCAGGCAATTTCATCCCATCTCATCATTTTTCAACTCCTCCATTACATCATCATAATCATCAAATGAATCAAAATTTTCATGAAGATTCTTGACTCCATGCTATGCAACAACAGATTGAAAACCTTATGCTCAACATGCCTAGCTCATCTAGTCAGAAACCTATGCTAAGGTCGTTGATCAATCAACCAATTCATCCTTCGGTACCTTCACCGCCATATCCGACTGATTTCACATTACCGAAGTTTGACAAATTTTGAGGAACTGAGGATCCTCACGAACATGTGAGATCATTCATGCATGAATGCTTTAGAATCCAAAATAATGACGCTCTTATGCTCAGAAATTTTCCTCAGACATTAGGAGGAGATGTTGTACAATGGTACAATCATTTACCTCACCATAGCATTTATGCTTACGAGCAATTGATTAATCTGTTTTTAGAACGATTCTCCTTAAATGTACAAAAGAGAGTTTCATTGTCCGACTTATACAATCTCAAGCAACATGACGATGAGACTGTTTATGACTTTGGAAACCATTGGAGGGCTATCATTAATAAATTGCCATTCTCCCTACCAATGGAGGAGTTAACCAAAATGTTCACCCAGAGTTGTCTAAAACCTATCTCTTGGTTACTCCAATTACAACAATATAGGACTTTTGAAGAGGCTTTGGCCCAAGCAAGTATCATAGAAGACATTAAAGTCCAAGAGGGTGTTTTAAAACACCATAGAAAAGAATGGCAACAAAAGGGCCAACAACGAAATAATAATTATGGCCAAAACAAACAAGCACAGGCTAGTATAGCCTCAAATGTTAACCAAGTTAATCAAGTGGTGGTGAGCCAGCCCGTAATGGCTCAACAACAACAAGTAATGCAAAGTCAACTGCAATCAATTGCTTATCATGCGGTACCCGCCCCTCCTCAACCAGCTCACAATACTGAGCCAACCATGGAAACTCGACCTTGGCAAAACAATCGTCCCAAGCGATAGTTCACACCTTTAGATGAACCATATGCGGTCATATTCAATAAGTTATATAGCACTAATCAGTTAACTTTACCTGAGTTTAAACCTTTAGACCCATCTAGAAGGGGGAAGTATTACAAGGAGTACCTATTTTGTCCTTATCATAGGCAAAATGGGCACGATATCAATAATTGTACGGCTTTCAAACATGTGATCCAAGATCTTATTGAGATTGGAGCCATTAAATTGGATAGCCCCTTAGCCCAACAAAATCAAAATCTTGGTATATTTCAAACACCCCTCCCACATCGGGAGGAAGCTCCAACAACCCGGGTGGAGTAACTCAGGTAACTCCTCCTAATCAAGTCAACCATGTACAACAATACCAAGGTTTTATGGGTACTATTAACGTAGTAACCCGGGGTCAAAGGGCGAACCAACCAAATCAGGCTGAATCACAACCACCTATACAAACCCCCAGTCCACCTCATGTAACAGTGACCCAACGACGTGCTAGTACTTCTCAACAACCGCTAAATCATTCTACTCAATGCCAACGACCCATCATGTCATTGAGTAGTCGGTTAACTACCAGTTTAAAAATGGCTTCTGCCAAGTTATCGATTTATGACCTCATTCAACAATCTCCCCCACATAGAGAGGCATTAATGGAAATATTAAAGTCAATAGAGCTTCAAACTCAAGATACTAATGCCTTCAACAACTTTGTGGGGATTATTCAAACATGCATGGAACCCTCCATCACTTTCTATGATTTTGAAATCAAACCTATGTCAACAGAAAGTATAGATCCTCCACTGCATATCATGGCCAATATCGATAACAAGCCATTCAAGAGAGTCTTAATTGACACCGGTTCCTCAATCAATATCATTACAACATCGGCGTTGAGTCATCTAAAGCTGTCGCCATCCCTTATCACAAAGTTGACTTTTACTCTTAAAGCATTCAATGATGCTTTATCTTCCACGGTTGGCACGGTTATCTTGCCCATTGAGGTAGGGGCCCGAACTTTGCATACCTTGTTTCACATCTTGGAAGGGACCATGGCATACAATGTATTGCTTGGACGACCTTGGCTTAGGGAGATGAGATGTGTCCCTTCTATATTGCATCAATGTCTGAAGTATGTATATGAGGGACAGGTTCATTGTGTACCTACTGACATTGAACCCTTCAAACATTGCAACTATGTCTCAAATCCTTATGAGATTGTGTTGCCATCCACTCATATTTTCTTGACCCCATCTACTTCTTCTATACCATCTTCTTCTAGAGCTCCCATTCCTGAAGAGCTACCCATCATATCGCAACCATCTTCCTCTTTCGCTATTCCATCTCATTCACCACTTTCTTCATCAACTAATCTTCCTTCTTCTTCATCAGTGACCACATGCACATGTGGCCATGACCAATCATCTCTTTCCACATCATTACCCCCTTCTTCTACACCTTCAACATCACCTATTATTCCTCCATCTTCCCAACCATCACCAGTTGATGTTTCACAAGTTAGTGAAGCATCAACCCAACCAAATCCTTCCAATTCTTCTATCCCACATTCTTCTATTCCATCATCTAGTCTTTCTCCCTCCCAAGTCAAGGTCCATATCACTGATGAGGTATTGGTGAGTATGCCATTCAAGATGTCCACATCACACCGTTCAATGTGCAAACAGTTAAAGATTTTGGTCGTCCACATGACCAACATTTATCCATTGGATCGGTTTATAACATGGGTTCTATGCCAAATTCCATTAATTTTGTATATGGGGGAATAGAGTCATCTTCTAGTCCTACCACCATACTAGAACCTAAGCATCCAGTCCCTTCCAATATCGAAAGGATGGAGGGTTTTCCCTCTCGCTATTTCAACAGACATAATTGGCAGCAATTTGGCCTAGGTCGATACGAGCAAGGGGTAACTGAACGCATCGATATGCCATACCAGAGACCCACTGAGCGTTTTGGTCTGGGCTACCAACCACTTCCATCCCTTTCTTCTTTTGAGCAAGATTTTCAAAGCATTAATCTTAATTCAGAAGAAGAAATCCTCCACCCCGATGAATCCGAAGATGAAGCCTATGAAGAATTTGACGTCATGTCAAATGGTGATGAATCTGAAGAAGAGTCGGTGCCAATTGTTACCCTCATTGAACAAGACAATTTTTATCTCTAATTGTTCCCTCTCCAAGAAGCCATATTTCGCTTGTTTCTTCCACAAGAACGAGGTGAACCACCCCCTCCGCCACATCCATAAGCCATAATCCAAACCTGTATTATATGTATATACTAAAATAGTGGTTTTCACCACTACCAAAAAAAAAAAAAAAACTCAAAAACTATGTTGTTTTGCATCTCAGGTCTTCCGAGGTCTTCACCGGTTTTCCCTTCCATTCTGCCCATCCTTTCTTCCATAAGTCGACAATGAATTTATAAGACTTATTCACCCCGCTCCATAATCCATATGATCCGGATAAGCCTAAGAAATGTGTCTTTGGTGTTATCTCAGGCAAACTCCTAGGTTTTATTATCTCTAAACAAGGTATTGAGGTGGACCCAAACAAGGTCAAATCCATTATGAAAATGTTTCCCCCAACTAATTTGAAGGAGTTGCATAGTTTACAAGGAAATATTAATTCAATCCGTCGCTTTATTGCACAACTTTCTGATAAATGTATGCCATTTTGCCACCTACTACAAAAGGGGGTACAATTTTCATGGATAGATGAGTGTCAAAAAGCCTTTGATGACATCAAGCAGTACTTAGCATCTCCGCAAGTCTTAGCTCCACCTCGTCGAGATCCCTTCCTTGCGAATTTCTTTGCAGGAATTTATCGATGATGATACTGCTAGACAAGCACGTCTTGATCAACTCACACTCATAGATGAAAAACGAATCAATGCTTTAGAGCATTTGTGAGTTTATCAAGACCGATTGAAATGTGCTTACAATGCCAAAGTTCATCTAAGATAATTTCAAGTAGGAGATCTTGTCCTTAAAGAGAATCAACAAAACACCAATGCATTGCCGCATCTTCGAGATAAATTCGTGGCTAATTGGTTAGGTCCATATATGGTCACTGAAAGAGTGGGTAATGAAACTTATAGACTTGCCAGTTTAGAGGGAGAGGAAGAACCCGAACCACTTAATGTTATACACTTGAGGGAATTCTACGCATAGTTTGAATTTTATATGTACATATATACATGGCTTGTACAAAAAAAAAAAAAAACAAATAAAATAAAAAGAATTTGCATTTCATTGTTAGTTGCATTGCATTTCATGTGCATACATCTCATTGAAAACCATAACATTTCATTTTCAGCCATAGTTGCATATCATGTTAGAGACCATTCTATCTTTTGGATATAAAATTTGGTCAAGCAAAAGTCATGTTGCCTTAATCAGGGGCACCTTCATAAAATCCATCAAACCGAATTGTCATTCATACACCCATTTTCCATTTGCACATATTTACATTGCCAAAATGTTTTCGAGTCACTCAGCCATTCCTAGTGTTTTAAGCAAACTTGAAATGCATGTCAAAGTTCCCTAGGGCCATATCACAAATTACACTAAATAAAATCTTGAGTATTGGGAAATGATTTCAAAAGCGGTCTTGAACCTATCACATTTTCACATCTTAAAAACATCTTGTGTCAAAGAGAGATAACACCATCCTTGGGTTGTGCCTTGAAGTGAAAAGGGTAATCCTTGTTTGTCCTATCATGCAAACATAGTCCATAAAACAGTGGTTCTTACCACTATCACAAGCAATCACAAAATATAAATATAAAAAGAGTAGTAAGGATAGGGTAAAATTCTCATCATACTTCGATTGAGAATTCGATTCCCCAAAGCTCTAAGGAGATGAACATTTTTCACACACCACTGATCCCAAATAAGTTATAAGGATCGTACTACTTGTCCAGTCAGACGGATAGGTAGTCATCCCCAAGGCTTACAAAAGGTCAAAAACAACATGGACTATGGAGTTAACCTTCACCGGGGCTATAGATGCTTGACTGACAATGGAGTATACTCATTGCGTGGCGACATGTCTCTCCTCAAAAAGAGACCTCTGAATGCTCATACGGACAAACTAGCTTCGGGGTCTTTTCCATAACAGGGTTACTTAATTTATGCAATATGAGGTTAATGAACACACTTGCACACACACAGGTTTTTGATTGCCTAGAGTCACTACCATGCTTTTGATTTGGTTAATGAACTCGCATGCACACACATTTGGTCCTAGTTGAATTAAGCAGTGTTAGTAAGTTTGTTTGATACCACTAGCATGTTTGAGTCTTTGTAAAACAGTCTTCCATATCAACCTCCATATCACCCTCCATATCTTCTTCCATATTCATGTCATTCCATACGTCATCCATTCACAAGCCACCAAGTTCGGTGCCCCCGATTAAACAATTATGATAACAGTTCGCTAAATCTAACTATCTAAAAGTATGAGTGCTTCTTAGTGCATATTTCATTTACTTAGTCTCGCATTAATCATCTATAAGTTTGCATTCCATTCCATCACATATGCATCAAAAACATTAAAACATATCAAAACATGCATCACAAAAACATAGGCATTCACACAAAAGAGAGTAAAACACCAAATAAATAAAAGCCATGTATATATATATGTATAAAAGTCAAACTGTACAATGAATGCCAAAAGGCTACAATATACAATAGAGCACCAAGGCTCATAAAGAGTGCATCTAAGCACTATGCTAACCATCAAAAGAGGACCCCTGAGACCTAGTAGGAGCCCTAGACCTAGTGGTGTGCCTCCGCTAGCCCCACTACATCCAATATCTCCTAGTATTCCTGGGAAAACGACCTCCTCATCCCTGGAATGATAGGGGAGAATCGGTGTCGTGCCTCTAACACCCTAAGCTGCAAAACAACAAAACAAAATTTGTTACAAATTTTTTTGAAAAAAAAAAAAAAAAAACACATAATAAGTACTTGCTTAAATGAACAAATACCTCAGCTGGCTGCACTGGCACGTCCGCTCCCATCTCCGCCATAGCTCCCGCGTGCTTCAATCTCCCACACAAACCTTTCACTCCACTCCCTCAGACACACTTCTCTCAAGCTCGAACGCACAAATGAGCGAAATTCTCGCTAAAACTGTTTAAATAGCTGGTTTTGGTGCCCTGAAACGTAGTGGGGAATTTCATGGTGCATTTAGACGCAGTCCTACATTTGTAGAGCACCTAAACACTGGCGGGCATCTCTGCCAACCACAAATGCAGACCGATGTTTGGTGTCAGTATTGAATAAAGGAACAAAACTTGCAAAATTGAAGCTTACCTCCTCCAAATTTCATCAAATTGCATTCATCCATTCTTCTTATCATAATAAAACATTTTGTGAAGGTTACAACAGTTTTGGACACAAATTTTTTCATTTCGCTCAAAAAGCGCATCATTAATCATTGTTTTACAAATTGGGCTAAAAAAATTCAAAACCTTCACAAAATTAACCACATTCATCAATTCTTCTGATCTAACGTCAACTTCATTCATTCTTCTTTCATCATGCATATTTTTGCCAAATCAAATTAAAGTAAACCTCGTATCTAGTGGTATATTCTATCACCTTGGCGATTGCAGCGATTTGAATATTAAACCACCATAAGGACACTTACCATTTATCATCATCAATTATTTCACTGTTTGAAAGGGTATTCTACTTTTCAAGTGACCTTATACCAAGATTAATTTGCTCAACAGTCGTCATTGATGTCCTAGTTCATGGGGCCTTAAACATGGACAATCTTTAATATCATCATTATTTTGAGTCTTGCTAGAGATTGAGGCTACCTAGGTTGATTGATTCCGACCCGAGGAATTATCCATACGATCACTAGGAGCATCTCCGAGTTCTGGACTCTTTCATGCATCTTTCATCTCTGCATATCAATGGCACTAACAAGGCAATTTCATCAACAGTACGGATTCACACACAGGAGTTGGGGCATCCGTTATCAATTTCTAATTTTCCTATAATGGAATTCATCTTACATGATCATGGAGTTTACAGTTTGGCAAAAATCCCTTTATAACCATTGGGGCAAAAAAAGGTCCATCTTTCACATCACTCATATCGTCTTCAATCATATTCTTTTCTGGTTTGTACACCAACCCCTTTTCTATTGGGACATAAACAGATGGTTTATACACCAACCCCTTTTTTTTCACCATTGGGGCAAAAACGGTTCATTTTCTTCCAAATTTCTTCCAATTGGCTTGTGAGAACCATTGTCGCTCGCCAATTGAGGGGGTAAGCTGAAAAATTTTAAATGTTCTTTTATTATTTGGTCTTCAAAGTTGTGCTTTAGTCTTGAGATAGAGTTGCGTCTGATCCAGCTTTTCAGGTGTCTTAAGTTTTTGTCTTTGCATTGTGTCTTCACACAAAGTAGCTCAAAAAGGGGCATATGTAGACACAAAAATCCAGCCACTTGTAAGTCATCTATACCTTCCTGTTAGCCACGTGTCAGTCATCCACCTTCCCGCCATTATTTGGCCCAAATCCACATCTTCCCGCCATTATTTGGCCCAATTTCACCTTTCCCGCCATTTTTCATCCCCAAATTTATTTAAATTATTATTTATATATATATTTTAATATTTTAATATATTTTAATATATATATAAATATAGTTTAAGTGATTTAATCTAAGCCATCCATCCTTCATTTAATCTCATCCGTCCATCCATATTAATCCATTTCACAACCTAGATTTATTCTCTACCCTTGGATCCACTTTAATCTTAGCCACACATTCAAAGTGTCGTTAAAATCTTAAAGTGTGCCCTAAGAGTGGATTATAAATTGAGTCACTTTGATGGCTCAAACCCTACCTACTTCTATCTTCTTCTCCTATCTTTGCTATCTTTGCTATCTTTTGGACCTATTTCTTCTATTTCATCTATCTCTTCAGCTATCCATCGTCGCATCCTTTTCGCCGCATCCATCATCGCATCCATCGCCGCATCCATCGCCAACTTCATCGCCATCTCTTCTGTAGCACTCTGCAGAATTCCACATTCTTGTCGCAAGTGCCCGCGGGTGTTTACCGCAGCCACAGACGCAGACCGACGTCTAAAACCCTAATTCAGAAGCACGCGGGCGTTCAATGAGTGCACCAGGGCACCTTCTGCAGCCGATTTGATGACCACATTACTTCCGAGTCTTCGCTGGTCTAGCCGCGTTAACAGAGAATAGGTATAAATTAGTAACTTCTTTTCTTTTATTAATCTGTTATTGAATTCCTGCATTCTATTTTTCTAGGGTTTTAAATTGTTTCTAAGGGCTCACACAGTGGAGCCCTCTTATTAATTTCTAACTCCTTGATAGTGTTAATGTGTGCAGGATTTTAATGGCAGATCTGGTGTGTTGATAGTAGCTGTTTAAGTCGGAGTGGTCCGAGCTACAGGATACAACAAAGCCCACTCACCTTGTTGGGGTTAAAGATATATTCTTCGGAGATGCCACCCATTGTGCCAGCTAGGGTTTCGGAGAACCCTAGCACAAACTGTAATTTTTGTATCACGAAAAGGGTTACAGGCCCTGTTGTACTCAAAAGGAGTTTTTAAACTCCGTTGATTAATAAAATTCATTTGTTTTGTACAACTGTGTTCTGTCTTACTTTTTATTGTGACTTCTTTATCTTTTGTTTGGCATTGTATCTTTAATCTACACTATTTACAAAGGTTCACATGGTCCATCAACAATGAGATTTGATATACATCAGATGAAAATGACTATGAATGAGAAGACTCAACAAAAATAGCTTACTTAGGCTTAAGCCATCAACCCCTAACTTTGGGGCAAGAGACAAATGCAAATGGGTTCTTCATAAGTGATGAAGAATATGAAGATGAAATAGAGATGGCCTACTTAGGGCCAAGACATGAGCCCCTTATCTTAGGGCCGCATACCAATGCTAATAGTTTCTGGATAAGTGATGATGACTTTGAGGATGAGACCGAGATGGCTTATCTTGGACCTCACCACTTGCGGCAAGTCAATGAGCTAGTAGAGAGAGAGGTGGCACTTCATGCCATAGACCCTCAACTCTGATTTTTGGGGAGACCTATTGACCTAGCTGCCATTCATCGGATGGTTAATCCCCCTCTGCCTACATTCAGAGAGTAGTTAGAGCCCAATGATCCTATTGTCCACCCTGCTCATGGGCCAGATCCAAAAATTCCCATTCCTCCAGAACCTCATCATGAGTATGGAAGAGAAACCCCTGAGACAATATTGCACCCATGTGGTCCTGGAGATTTCATCCCATCCATCAACATGATCTCCATCGATTTGACCACTCCACTTCATAATCCAGTAGATCCTACCAAATAATTGCATCTTGATATAGACGCTATTGATTGGGATCATGCTAGTTCACCCATAGAGCTAGAAGACCTCTTCCCCAATGAAGAGATGTTACAGCCATTCCATTTTGCATCAGGTTGTGCGTATGACGTCTTCCATGTTGGTTTGGAACCTGAGTCAGTAGGTCCTGTGAATCCCGCTGATGACATTCATTTGATACCCATGCCTCATCAACTAGAGGATGGGTCACATATGGCTATAGAAGCAACTTTTGAGGTGGACATCAGTGATGATCCTACCCAACCAAGGAAATTCAAGTTCGGAGAAAGTCTATCTCCATAGGAACAAGCCATCTTGATTCCTCTCCTCAAGGAGAGGCCAAATATTTTTGCTTGGACTTACAAAGACATGCCAGGGATAGATCCAAAGTTAGTCATTCACAACCTTTCATTGGATCCCATGAAGAAGCCAGTCAAGCAAAAACTGAGGAAAATGCATCCAACCGTCACTTTGATGGTAAAGAACAAATTGCAAAAACTACTGGATGCAGTATTCATAGTTCCTATCGACTACCCTGAGTGGGTGTCAAACATGGTACCCATAGGGAAACCTGATGGAAGAGTCCGTATCTGCATGGATTTTAGAGATTTAAATAGGGCAACACCAAAGGATTCATTCCTATTGCCAAACATAGATGCTCTTGTAGATGCAACCGTAGGTCATGAAATGCTCTCCTTAATGGATGGTTTTTTTGGATACAACCAAATCTGGATTAAGCTCGAAGATCAACATAAAACTGCTTTCATTACTCCATGGGGAACATTCTGTTACAAAGTGATGCCATTCGGTCTCAAAAATGTTGGTGCCACATATCAGTGGGCCATGACATACATATTCCATGACTATATGCATAAGATCTTGGAAGATTACATGGATGACTTACTAGCCAAGTCCCTATTGCGGCAAGAGCATGCCGAAGTCCTTAGACAAGTCTTCGATCACCTCATAGAACACAATGTCCGATTGAATCCTAAGAAGTGCGTATTTGGCGTAACTTCTGGCAAGATTTTAGGATTCATCGTATCCAAGAGAGGCATCGAAGTAGATCCTGCAAAGGTAAAGGCTATACTAGAAATGGCCACCCCTACCAACATTAGGGAGTTGAGGAGCCTACAAGGCAAGATAGCATCCATCAAAATATTCATCGCGCAATTATCAGACAAATGCAGACCTATGAATAGGTTGCTATGCAAGGAAGTCCCCTTTCATTGGGACGAAGAATGCCATCAAGCCTTTGCAGAGATCAAAACTTATCTAGCAACACCGCTAGTATTGGCTCCACCAAGGCCAGACATACCATTTTTACTATATATATCAGCTACTAATTTTGCATTGGGCACCATGTTAGCCCAAAAGAATGCACAAGACAAAGAGCAAGCCATATATTACATTAGTCGCACCTTGGTGAGCTATGAGCTAGGATATGCGTATGTCAAAAAATTGTGTTTAGCAATGGTCTTTGCAACTCGAAAGTTGTGACACTACATGTTGAGCCATACGACCTACGTCATATCAAAACAAAATCCTTTGTAGTACATGATGAGCAAGACATATCACAATACACGTACCACAAAGTGGATCATGCTATTGATAGAATTTGATCTAGAGTTCATAAGCCAAAATTCCATCAAGGGACAAGTCATAGCAGATCAATTAGCAGAGGCGCCTCTTCAGGATAACAAGCCTCTCACCATAGAGTTGTCCTGATGATGCGGTCTTTGCATTATCAGATCCACCAAAACTCGAAGAACCTAAGAGAGAAAAAGACATGTCATTGTTCTTCGATGGTTCGAAGTGTGAACAAGGAGGCGGAGCAGGGATTGTCTTTATCACACCGTAGGGCGCTCCATTGCCCTTATCATTCAAACTAGACTTCCCATGCACAAACAACAATACAGAATATGAAGCATTGATCCTGGGACTCCAAACAACCATAGAAATGGGCATTAAAATATTGAATATCTTTGGTGACTCCTTGCTCATAGTAAACCAGGTCAAAGGACTCTTCCAATGCAGGTGCCCACTCCTGAAGACTTACAAGGAACTTGTTGACAATTACTTAGCCCGAGCTGGAATGGTACGACATCGAGGCAATCCCTCATACATCGAATAGATTTGTAGACACTATGGCCTCTTTGGGATCCTTAATCCCTCAGAATCCATCTGCTGATTTTACAACCATTCATGTGAAAGTGCTTTCGCACTCAACAATACATCGTGAAGCTTTTGACAATCAAGAATCAGTCAACATGATCAACATCGAACCAAATCAAGATTGGTCCTTCATAGCTAGAGGTTTCTTGCAAATAACACCTTGGGGGTCGTTGATCTCCCAAGGACCCATAGAGTGTGGTGCGACCATATACCATAGAGTTGTTCCTCAATCCATGTTCACTACCTCAAAAATGTAGGAAGAGCAAGTTGTCTATTCTATAGAGGTTGTGGCCTATCAGGATTGGCTTTCCCAACTATGGGACTTCCTGAAGCTTGGAATAATACCTCAAGGTTTATCACATACTAAAAGGTGAACATTTAAACAGAGAGCAACAAGATACATTTTTCTAGGAGAAATCCTCTACAGACGAGGATATGATGGAGTATTGCTCCATTGTCTTGAGCCCCAGGAAGCATCTTGGGTAATTTCGCAAGCTCACGATGGAACATGTGGAGGCCATTTTAGTGGCATGGCCATCGTTAAGCGCATCTTGAGAATGGGTTACTATTGGCCCATAATGGAAAAGGACTGCTGTGAGTATGTCAAGAAATGTAGTAAGTGCCAACATCATGCAAATCTAACGCACTTACCATCGCAAGCTTTGCAGCCCATCCAGGCAGCATGGCCATTCTCGCAATGGGGACTAGACTTGATTGGGAAGATCTCACCCCCATCCTTAGGCCGACATACATTCATCATAACGGCCACAAAATACTTCACTAAATGGGTAGAAGCGATCCCCTTAACATCAACAACTGGACCAAGGATTGCGGAGTTTATACTCCACAATATCATAAGTCATTTTGGGGTCCCTTCTAAGGTAATATCGGATAATGGGCCATATTTTAAGAACAAAAATGTGCATGCTTTAATGAAAAAATATCATATTCAGCATAGTTTTTCAATGCCTTATTATCCACAAGCAAACGGGCAAGCAGAAGCCTCAAACAAAATAATAGTCTCCATTTTGAGGAAGACAGTGCAAGAAAATCACAAGGATTGGCACATGCAATTGCCTCTTGCACTATGGGCATACAGGACTAGTATACGGATGCCCACTAGGGCAACACCATTTTCACTAGTATATGGCACTGAAGCCATCATGCCTCTAGAGTTGGAAATCTTGACTCTACGCATAGCATTAAAGGACTTCATAGATGATGAAGCTACGCGGCAAGGCCGCCTTGATCAATTGATGCTTCTTGATGAACATCGAGTCAATGCTTTAGAGCATCTCCATGTTTACCAAGATCACCTTGCGTGAGCTTACAATAGTAAAGTCCACCTAAGGGAATTCAAGGTTGGAGATCTAGTGCTCAAAGAAAACCAACAGAATTCAAATCTGTCGTCGCATCTACGAGATAAGTTCATGGTAAACTGGATAGGTCCATACATGATTTCACAGAGAGTTGGGCCTGGAGCATATCACCTTATATCATTAGATGGTGTTGAAGAGCCTGAACCTCTCAATATCATTCACTTAAAGGCATTTTACACATAAAAACACAAAAACATTCAATTATCAAACAAAAAAAAAATTCAAATATTGTCAAAAATAAAAACATTCAAATATGTCAAAAACACAAACAAATCATAAAAGCATAAAATTCAAAAAAAATCAATATGTCAAAAATCAAATCAAAGGCTCCAAGGGTAATTCATACCACTTGGTCAAAAATCAAATCAAAGGCTCCAAGGGTAATTCATACCGCTTGGTCAAAAATCAAATCAAAGGCTCCAAGGGTAATTCATACCGCTTGGTCAAAAATCAATCAAAAGCTCCAAGGGTAATTCATACCGCTTGGTCAAAAATCAAATCAAAGGCTCCAAGGGTAATTCATACCACTTGGTCAAACATCAATTCAAAAGGCTCCAAGGGTAATTCATACCGCTTGGTCAAACATCAATTCAAAGGCTCCAAGGGTAATTCATACCGCTTGGTCAAAAATCAATTCAAAAGGCTCCAAGGGTAATTCATACCGCTTGGTCAAAAATCAAATAAAAAAGGCTCCAAGGGTAATTCATACCGCTTGGTCAAAATCAATAACAAAAGCCCCAAAGGCATCATAAGCCCTTTGGTCAAATTAATCAAAAATACAAAAACAACATAAAATCAAAAATACAAAAACAATTGCACTTCACATTTTGCATCCACATCATTGCATTGCATTTTCACATACATTACAATGATATGTCATGAGAGTCTTAAAAGTGATACCATAGATTTGTCGCACAAGTCATTCATATCCATACCTCCATCCACATGTGTGTAATTGTGTTTTTCAACACAACCATTATTTGTTGCTATACATAATATACTAAGGCTTTTCGGTTAGTCAACCAAATCTAGTAATCTTATCAAATTTTGAGGAAAACAACTTTGATTAGTAGAAGGTAAGGCCTAGCTGTGATAAAGCCTTGGATATTCAAGATCTCATCACTAATTGAAACACTAAAATCCTAGTTGGTACAAGGAAAAGATGAAAGTCTGCAAAGTGGTCTAGGTTACCTTAAGTGAAAAGGATTATCCTTGCTTATCCCCCTATGCAACCGGTTTAAAGGTGTTGAGAATTGGCAAAAGGACAAGCTTTACCCTATCAAAATCCCTTGCTTAAATCAAAATAAGAAAAATCCCAAAGCAAAGTACATATTCAAAAGGCCAAGCATACAGTCCAGATTTCAAAGCAAAAATCCGATACACAAATCATATATTCAAAATACAAAAAAATCAAGCTCAAGAAAAAATCAATAAAAAATAAACAGTGATTTTCATCACTAAGAATGAGCAAAATAAAAAGTGATTATCATCACTACAAAAAAATCCTCGCTCAAAGAAAAAAATCAATAAAAAATAAATAGTGATTTTCATCACTACATATGAGCAAAAATCCAAAGCCAAAAAGAAGCCAAAAAGAAGGGAATAAAGCTTGAATCCCTGGAATTCTCAACATTGTACAAAACTGGAAGGAGAAATCCTTACGCATGATGATATGTCTATTACAATTGCTTCATGCATTTGTGTAGACCAATGTTTGAATGTGGATGAGCTAGCTTAGGTAACCAAATATTGCCTAGTGGTATAGTCCAACTAAGTCCAACATAAGGATGAGATGAACACTTGAGGATCCCTGATCTTAGCAATGGGCTGAAAGAATCCCGCCTGACATCGGAGGAAATGCTTGAGTTCTACCTCAAAATATACAATCACATGCACACACAGAGATCATGAAAAACTAGGTCCATGGTAAAAGCATTACTTTTCAAAAGTCTAAGTGGTAAGTAGACAATTGTTGATAGGGGAACTAGAGTGTTTGAATCTCCGAAAAGCCCCAAAAATTTTTACATAGCAACAAATCATAACATCATTCACACCATCATATTCTTTATAAGATTCTATAAATTAGGGGGTATCAACATAGTAGGACAGATACCGCATATATATTAGAAATAGTATATAGACGACCACTGACTACTTTATATCTTTTAATTTACAGAAACTTATTAAGAAAATACATTACACACCATTACATCTCATATATGAATACTTAATCAATTCTTATGATAGGAGTGATTATTTAAATTCATGATTATTTTTTAACTTTCTGTGGTATCACCCATTAAGATTGTCAATGTCATATGCATTCCGTATGTTTTAAGTGATTAGAGCATACAAGTTCATTTATACCATTCCATCACATAAGTTAGATGCATATAATTAAAGCAAAAATTAAACATGCATTTAACAATAACATTTGCATCCATGAAAACAAGTCATTAATCATCCATAAACCACATCATAAAACATATAGGCAATATCCATTTGCATACAATCATAAATTCATCATTCATCATCAAAATACATCGCATCATATCATCAAATCATATAAGCATCTACACATCCATCTAAGCATCTTCAAATATCATCTATCATCTAACATATTCATCAAATCATCATAATATCATCATCGCATCATATCATAAAACAAAATAATAACAAAAACATAAGCAATAAACGATACACATAATGAGTCATAAAAGGCAAATCTATCATAAAAATATGTGTATCAAGTCCAATGGATATACAAAAATGCCCATGGGCTATAGTCATGTAGGTCAGTCGACCTCAAAAATGGATCAAGAACCAAGTAGAACATCAATCAAGTGTCGGGCCTGAGCCCCCTATGCTATCTCCTCCAGTGCCACCTCCCCCTATGGTGGTGTCATGAGTCGAGTGATGTGAGCCTATAGGTCTCTCTATTCGAGATCGGGTCTGCTGGCTAGGATGGGTGGAAGACTACCCCGAGGTAGAGCACCCATTGGCCTACGAACCACCTACACCTATTGGATCCTTAGGGACAAGCCCATGCCTCCTGAGCTGCATCTGAAGGAGGGTAACATGATCCATAAGTCCCTAGATCCAAGCCTCATGCTCATCCAACAAGGACTGAAGTCATCCCACATCTACCCCTGAGCCTACCGTTGGAACCTCCTATGGTGTAGAAGTAGGAACAACAAACTGCATCCTGACATCGCCACCCCCAATAGTAGCCTACAGAGCCTATATCTATGTTGTGAGCTGCTCAATCATAGCATCTCACCACTGTACCTAGATCTTAGTAGCCTGGAGCTCAACCTCGACCTCATGCAACTATGCTCTCAGAGGAGAGTCTCTCTCCTTGAGCTCTAACTCCTCCTCCTCAGGAACATCAAGATCCTCTACTACCACCTGCTCTATCGGTTGGCCCCATACCTCGGTCCTGGCTCGAACCCTACATCCTACTGGATCTATGCCATCACCCCTACCATCATCCTCATACCCTAGACTATCGATGCCATGCCACATCCGATCACCCCACCACTGAGAGTAGGCCTCTATAACTCCCCCAACCACTATAGGGTCTATGACTAGGGCATCCTCCTCATCTGCAAGCTCTATGACCTATCATGGAGGTAGATCCCTCTCTACTATGAGGCGCCTATACAAGAATGGTACCAAGGGCACATCCTACTGCAATCCATACTGACGAAGAACCCGAGAGTAGAAGAAATACTCCCAGATGGCAATCTTACGGCCAACGAGCCATCGCTCGTGTCGTGTCCTAGCAGTAAAACTAGCTGGATCATCCCAAACTGGACACTCATAGTAAGGCCGCCACATGACATCTCCGACCAACAGTCTGGTAAAAGCATCAGTATAGTGGGACAGCTCCCCTACAAAAGTGTGGCTCTTACGCTCCTCATGCTCTCGAGCCCATCTGGTAGCATAGCACTATGTACGAGCCTCAATAGATGTAATCTCAGCTAGGAGCCCCTTAGGGCGATCTACCTTAATGTGCTCCCATCCCCAAACCTGTAAGAGCAAACTGCAAGCAATGTTGATGCGTCCCCATCGATGGATGTGGTACAACTCATCATAGCACTGAGCCAATAGTGATCTACCCCATGCATAGATGATAGGCTCCTCGCTATCCAGAAGGTCCTGCACCATCGCCAAGAGGTTCCAAGGGAACCTCAAACCCGAGCAATCCAGGACAAGAACGTTGTTGATCACCATCAGCAACACGACATGCCTCACTATGAAAACATGAGCATCATACCAAGTCTTGATAGATACTCCCCTAGACCCAGTCTCCTGGAGGGCCTGTGCAGAGCGTGCTCCAAACACCCGAGCATAGACGACCACCTGATCAGTAGTGGCCGATGAAACAATGGGCACCCCATCGAACGGGATCCAAAAAATCCTGTAAACGTCCTCCGGCGTGATAGTCATCTCATCGGGTGGAAGATGGAAGGTGTTGGTCCATGGGTCCCAACGATGGGCTAAGGCCATAAGATATGCCTGATCGGCCATAATGTGGGGCAACTTGATAACGTACTATAGCCCATGGGCCTTAAACCACTCCCAGTCAGTGTCATCAAATCTAGGAAGCAAGTCAAGCAGGAGCTTTGGGTCCCGAGCCCGAGCAGTGAGGATCTAAACAAAGCAGAAGAAAAACAAAACATAACTACAATGCATCTAAGGCATAATTCACAATAAACATGAAAATGGTGCAAAAGAGTATGAGTTACTCTAAATCTAAGCAAGAGAAGAATAAATTGCACCTAAGCAAAGCAAAAATTCAAAAAAAATCATAAAATCAATACACAAAATGCAAAAACAAGGCTTAAGCTTTAGCCATTGTCGCCTACAGTGGCCGAAACCTAGCCGCTGGAGGCAGCAGTGGCCAAGGCCCAACGGTCAAATTTTTGACCATTGGGATTCAAGCTTGGCCACTCTAGTGACAAGCTCACCCCCTCTAGGACAACGACCAAGGGGCGGCACGGCAAACCCATGAACCCTTGGCCAAAAAATAAAAAAATTACAATTTTGACAAAATAACTTCAACAAAACAACAAAGGGAGGGAAAGCAAACAAATTGGAAAACAAATCCCCTACCCAAGCATCAAAACTAAGCTAAGTTTGAGAATGCCCAAAATGGTGCAGTAGGGGAATAATGGAAAATTTTCAAAAACCCTAGGCTGAAGCCACTGACAGATAGCAAAATTGGGGACTAACCCACCATAGCAAAAAGGAACCTAAGCCTAATTATGGAGTTTGTTCATTGCCAGCAGGTTTAGTGATGTTCGTTTTGCTCATTTCTTAGTGAAGTTCAATTTTACTTAAGCAAAGAAAAGAGAGCTAGGGTTTTGAAGAGAGATACCCGAGAAGCTCTGGCTCCTCCAGCAGCTGATGTCTCACCTCACGTAGCCATGTCCTCAGCACCAACAAGTTTTGAAGTCACAACCATCGCCACTGCACCAGAGCTCTAAAAATGGAATCTTCAATAGTGAAAATGATAGGTCAAAACCCTAGAATTGCAAATTTTATATTTCCTTAATTATGCCTTGGCTGCTGCTGACGTCAGTGGCCCGAGCTTCTTGGCCGCTCAAGGTGACAGCGACCACAGGTAGGAAATCAGAGGCCATTGGACCTGACAATGGCCAAGCTCATAGATCAAAGTAAAGTAGTTCCTTCAATGAGGGAATAACAAAAATAACAAATAATCACACTTTGATGGTTTAGGATCATCATAATGTTCAAAATAACAAAAAAATTCACATAAAATCACAATCTCAAGCAGGCCTCGTATCCAGTTACCTACTCTATCCACTCGATGATTGCAGCGATTTGCACTCCATGTATTTTGGTGAGATGAGTAGGCAACCATAAGGCCACTTGGGGCAAAAGCAACTCATTTTGGAATTACGATATGTCACCCTTCAAACCCGAAGAAGATCAAGATGGTCAGACTGCTCCATGGGTGCGAAGGGGTCATTCTAATTCCCCTATGACATCAAAAACATTAAGTCAAAGTGATACAATCTAGGCATGAACAGAATCACTCATCCTAACTCCCTAAGAAGGCTATTGATAGTCAGACCGCTCCTCGGGATAGGGATGGATGATTATCATAAGCAATTGGAATCACACTTGGATGTGGGATTGCCCATTAAAAGCAGCAAATGCTAGAAAGGAACCAGATTAGTCATATTGGTCAAGCGACTTGTCGCTTCAATCATTGTCATTTCTTCACCAATTCATTGTGTGAAGAGGTAGTTCAAAACTTCAACATAATCATAATCAAAATCAACAAAATATCACTTGATCATAGCAAAATCATGTTCATCCTTTGAATCATTGCATACAACAATCACAAATTTCCCTTGTTTGCTGGGAACGTAAGCAGACATGACATCTTCAATTGTAGCTCTCCTACCGGTCGAAATTGTTGTAGCAACTGAAGCTACCCGATTGAGTTTGAGGAATGAGTGCAATTTAACATGCAAAATCCACTGAGCTAAGTCCTCCGAACGTTGAGGCAATGATTCAAGGGATGTGCACCATCTTGCATGATTGGGCCATCCGACATTGATCAGACCATTGATCACCATACACCCTACAAATGGATCAGTCTACATTTTTGCTCAGCATTGTGTTTTCCACACAACGCATCACAAAAAGGGGCATCTATAGACACCTAAATCATGTCATGCTTAGGGGAGCTACTTACATAGACACACTCATAAGATCATAAGACATAATATTGGACTTTCCAAGCATCAACAATGGTTCTCACCACTCATTTGGGGCCTTTTCAAGCCATCCAAGCTTGGCCGCTCAAGCCAAGAGCGACCAGATTCTAGCCGCTCAAGCCTAGAGTGGCCAGACCTAGCCACTATAGATGACAGCGGCCAGATCATAGCCATTGTAGATGACAATGGCTAAGCCATAAGAAGTGGTTTACCGACAAACAGGCCCAATCTCGGGTGGAAGTGGTAGTCTGCATGCAATAAAGGTGAGCGGGAGTGACTTTGCATTCCTTTTCATGACCAGTTCACATAGGAGACTTGAGTTTGCATTTAGACTTAAGTTAACTGACCTCCAAGCATAAACAAAGGACAAAAGCTTCTCATGCTAATGACCAGTTCGCATAGAAGACTCAAGTGGGCAGTTAGATTTTAGTTAACTGGCCTTCAAATATAGACAATGGACAAGAGCTTCTCATGCTAACTTGCACTACGCATGAGAAATTCATTTCTAGGGCTTGGACATAGACCTAGGGTTTCACACTATAAAAGGTGCAAGCCTAAGAGCACCAAGGGATATAGAGAGCCTTATCATATCCAGAGATCCTTTAATATTTTATCATACAGAGAATAGAGACCCGAATCACATACAGGAGATCATTTTAGAGAGAGTTCTCTTTGAGATCACGTGTGCGGTGGAGCTTTGACAAATCAAAGGGCATAACACCTACTTTCTTCAACATCAGATCATAGTCTTTGACCCATAGCTTTGGGGCAAGGAGAGCAAGGTTTTCTTTAGCGGTCGTTGTCTTGGACAAGTGGCCCGTGAGCTTAGCTTAGATAGACATAGCATATTTTATCTTGTTTTCTTATATCATTAGCATAGATTTACTTGATTCCATGGTATTGTTTTATCATATTTCTGTTACATTCTTTGATTACTAACAACCTCATCCGGGGAGGCAATCTCGGACACCTAAAAGTGTGTTGTTGTTTCATTGCTTGCAGGGCCACAGGTACATCGAACGAAGATTACAACATACGAGAGCAAAAGGGATCCCTCTAGGAGACAGACCTAGAGAAGGAGGCATCTGTAAGCCCTCATACATTTTCGTGTGCGGAACCGGGAAGCTTTTATAAGCGCACCACCTCTTCGTGGAAGGGGCACTCCTTGCCCACTTGTAATTTATAGTATCAAAATGGGTATCCCTAAGAGGGACCGACATGTAACCGAGCTTCAATATCAATAAAGAGATCCATCTTTTGTTATTTCATGTTATATGCTTTTTCCTCTTGTCTTTCCATTTCATCTTTGGTATTTTAAATAAGCATTGCAAGTAGGGTTTTAGAAAAGGGACCGGTGCCTTTATTCGCTATAGATATGATGGGTGGATATCAGGTGGAACAATGTTGTTACCCTTGTATAATATATGGAATAGGGTTGGTAACAGTTCAGATAAGGATGTAAAGTTGGATGGTGGACCCTGTGGGTGCATGTCACGGTATTTCTATGGTCAAGGTGCGATAGGAGCATTAGCTTGGAGTGCTTGCAGTTGTGGTGTATAGGGTGGAGGAGTCAGTACCAGTGCTAAGGTAGCAACTGTGACTTGGTTGGTTTATGGTGGTCATGGGTAAGGTTGATTCAGTGTGGATCTATTGAAGTGAAAGTTGGATTTATAGTTGGATTTGGATCTCAACTTAATATTCCTAGATTGGACCTTAATATCTTCGATCACTTTTGCTTGTGATATAGCATCTTCAAAGGTACAAATTTGGAGAAGTTGGAGGGATGTGGAAATGTGTTTGTGGTAACTCTTGGAAAAGAGCATCACAATATCTAGGTGGGGAGGCTATGGGCGAGATCATGGATAATTGCTCTCCATCTAGAAATAAACTCAGTAATGGGTTCATCGTCCACCTGTCATAAGGTGTAGACATAAGAAAATGTGGTCTTTTTCTTGATGTTTATGGAAAAGTGCTCTAATAAGGAATTGGCTAGCTGCTCAAAGGTATACAGGTTGTTGCGTGGTAGCATGTTGTACCAATCCAATGCTAGCCCAGCTAGGGATAGGGATAAGGTACACAACATGAGGGGATTACTACTGTGAAGCTGGTAGCAGGACAAGTGGTTGTTGCTCACATGTTCTCTGGGATATTTGTTACCTTTATACTTGTCGAATTTTGGTATTTTGAAGCGATAAGGATAAGGAGGAATAGGGATTGATGGATGAACTGGATTGTTGCATAGTTCATCATAGCAAGGCTTTTGTGGCCCGTAGCTAGAGGTGTGTAGGTTAATTATTTTGAATTCATCTCGTAAGATTTGAATTTCGGGTGTCATAGGCATCAAGGGTTGGGCTATGGTAGGCTGAACCTATGGATGTAGTGGATATTGGTATTGTTGTTCTTCACAATACTGTGGGGAATACTATTGCACCTGATCATGATAAGGCAAGTATTGGGGTAGGTGTCTATTGAGGATAATAGTACGATGACTAGGAAACATGCAGTTGTGGCATGGGTACTTGTTGGTTTGGAGCCTACTATACTGGTTGATACGTGGGTGGCGATGACCAAACTAGATTAGGTGTAAAGAAGCTAGGTGTAGCTAGTGGTAGTGTAGGTTTTAGCACTACTAGCGCTAGGGGTGGTTGAAACAAGATACCAAAATATGGGATATATCTCTGCCCTAGATGGTAGGAAGTAGGAATGCTAAACTATGTGGAATATTTGGTTGAGTGGGTGGATAAGTTGCCAGTGTCAGTCCATAGATAGGATGGATATTGGTAGTGAGAGCTTTAAAAGGAATAGGTGATTGTATCCTAAAGCTCATTGTAGGCAAAGGTGGCTCTAAGGGTTGGGTTTTGTACACTCCAGATACCTAAGAGATAGGTGGGAAAGCTATTGAAAAGGTGGGATAAGCTACTGAAGTAGGAGCTTGGGTTGAGGAGAAATTATGTGTATACCCCTGCCTGGGTTTGTGCATCTTGGTACTGAAGAGGCTACTGGGAGGTACCCTCAGATATGGAGAAGAACAAATCTTGGGAAGAGGATGGTTGGTACTCTTGTGAAGAGTATGGGTGTGAGGTTTTAGGGAATGCTTGTGGTTCTTGCTAGAAAGGGATATGTTGTGCAATTTGGAAGGATGGTTTTTGTCTTCCTACAATGGAGGAGGATGGGTCAGAGACCATTACTATAGTAGGGGTGAATGATGCGACCTCAGGACGGGTATGGTTTAGGAGTGAGGAATCATTCTCAAACAAGGATTGAGATAGATTCTAGAAAAAGGGATGTGTAAAGGTGGGTGAAGTAGGCATGACCTCCTCATATATGGTGAAGTATGGGGAATATTTTCTTGGTTCTGTGTAGATCACATGGTCACAGAACGTGGTCTATGAATTAGGTGAGGATGGGGCTGAAAATAGTGGGTAATATTTTGCGAGTGAAGTAGTGAGGATTTCATTCAAAGTTGACATCTCCTCATGAGGCATAATGTGTGTGAATTGTACATTGGATTCTATGTGTGAATTAGATGTGTCTATGATATTCTCCTTCATAATCAAAGGAGTAAGAGTGGACTAACTAGAGAAAGGGGGAGGCTATTCCTCCATAGAGTGTGATTGCTCACACACTCTACTACCGGTGACCACAGGCATAGGAGCATGTGTAAAGGGGGTTTTTAAGAATAAAACCTGTGTGATGTAGACTCAAATGTGTCTAATGTGAGTGTGAAGTAAGTGGCATTCTGTGTATAGAAAAATAATATATAGTGCAGTGTGTTGAGACCGGTTTGTGATCATGCAAACAACGCTAGACCAAAATCAATTCTAAATGCTAAGAAAATAAAAGTGTTATGTTCATTTTGTGTGTTGTAATGTTGATACTCCCTATGTAGAATCATGGGTAATGGAATGAATACTCTAGCAAGTTAGGAATGTTTTCAATATCAAAACTCCTACAACACCTAAAGATACACATGATAGAATGGTACCACAATGTGCTAATGGTGACCTGCATGGAAGGTGCTTTAAAATGATATCCTAAAGGGGTGGAAATTACTATGCTAAAGAGAGTTCATAATATCCTCTCACGAGAAGAGGTGGTACTATCTAATACCTACTACCGACATACCCATGCTTTTGCTTCACCCTCAGGTGGGCTTAGTCAAGAATGACAATTACCAATTCCACAAATTATACAAACCTTGTGGATGAAAGTGCTAATCCTGTCCCACTCTATAGGTAACCACTGGTGATGAAATTTAGGGCCCAGTCACAAAAGTGGGGGATTTTCTAGTGATGAAATCTAGAAAACTACTCCTTTAGGGTTGCTAGCTGTCTAGGGGGTGAGCTGATGGAGAGTGCAACTCGATCCACACTAGTCTTGAGCGATGGATTGGGAATGAAGTCTAATATCACCACTTGTTTAAATACCATGTGAGTGTGTGTGGGTTTATGTTTTGTTAATGATGTTTGCAAGGTAAGAAAATAACTAATTTCCTTTTCAAAAGAAAACTAATCCTAATGCTTTTTCGAAAGCAAATGATTAGATAGCTTACAGTCTTTGTAAAGAAATAGTCTAGCCTAAATACCTTTGTGAAGCAAACTAATCTACTTTGCAAAACATAAAAACATGCAATCCAAATGTGTTTGGAATATAGGGGATTATGAAACCCTAAATTAAACTTTTAGAATGCGAAATTCTTTCAAAAATGTAAGAGGGGATTAGAAACCATGAGTTTACTTTAGAATGTAAAGTTCCTTTTAGCAATGGAAGCTATCAATGAAGGAAGAACAACTTAGGCTTATGCTACATACAAAACTAAAAGACAAATGTAAATTTATTTGAGGAATAATTTTTTTACACTTTGCTCAAAAGTTGCAGGTCCTAAAAATTTCAAAAACCCTAAGGATTCGACAACTTTGCAATGAAAACAAAACTATGTCTAGCAATGATTATTTAACTAGTTAGTGAAATTTTTATTTCCAAAACATGCAATAGAGGCAGAAAAGGTGATCATACCTAGATTTTGATGCTAAGGGGGGTTTTATTGGTCCCTAAAAAGATCACCCAAGCTAATTTGGGGTTTTTTGAGGCTTGTGTTTGAATCACGACCCGAGGGGCGAATTTGACCCAAATTGCAACCCAGGGGTGAATTAGGACTGGTTCGTGGTGCGAGGGGCGAATTAGGTTTAGAGGCTTCCAATTGGAAATATTATGGCCTAGGATTGTTCCTAGGGATTTCGAGGTCTTTTTGGAAAATAGATTTGGTACCTACAATACATAGAAACAAAAGATAATGTTAGATTTATAAATAAAATGAATCTAGCACTATCCGTTGTGGGGGTCCCACCAAGAGTGCCAAAATGAAATAGTCAAAAAATGGTATTTGATAATTTAATGCAAAATACAATGATGCATTAAACAAAGAGACTATGATTCCATTGATATTAATAAAAATGTGTTACAAGAGGGACATGCTACCCTTTATCCATTTCTCTTCCTAACAATGTTACAATCAATTTGATGCCTTCTTCGGTCATCCCTCAGTGTATGTGGGCTTCTTTGTATGTGGGCCACCATCGGGTGGTTGTTGGTTTGATGTTGCTTTCCCTATTCATATTTATTGCATAACCTATGATCAACCTATAAAAGGGTGTTAGTATGATAGGGGCTTGCCTTAGTCAGGCCCCATGATAATGAAGATGAAATGACTATAAAAATAGAACAAAACATGTGATAAACTATACAGAAGGTAATAATAGGATGAAATGAAGCTTACCACCCAAATCTGGATTGATTTAGGGCCTGTAGACCCATTTTTCCACCCGAGGTGTGAACTAAGGCCGAATTCATGGGGCAAGGGACGATCTGAGCTATGATGCCTCTTCTATAAAATCCTTTCAGTGGGTCGACTCCTAGGTAGTTGGGGTGCCTCTGTGTATCATTGAAATCTGACTGTGTGTGCTAGGAAGTGACTACTCAATATTGGATTTCCTTTTCAGTAGAATAACTATACTTTTTTGAATTTGTGAATTAGACTTAACTAGGGGTTTGGGACCCATTATTTATAGGCAAAGACAAGGTGCATGGGGGGTTAGATAGACTAAACCTAGGTTTTATTTTGACTAGGGTTAGGTTAAGAAATGCAATATGGCAACATCACATTCCTTATGAGAAATATCTCATCCTCACACATGTGTGAGGATGGATTAGGACTAATCCTGATTAGGAGGTGCTTAAGTCAATTTAGGACATGATTAAAGAAATATCTCAACAAACCCTAATTTCACACATGTGGGAGGATGTAATTAGTGTTAATCAAGATTAAAGGTTCTTTTAATCAAATTTTCCCTAAAAAGGTGACTTAAGTGAAGTCAACATTAAATTAAATTTTAGGTATTGACTTATTAATTGTTTTGGTCAACTAATACCCCATGGGGGCCTCAATTGAATACAAATTGGTTGTCGGATGATATCCCAATGCACAAGATGTGATTTTGAAGGCTTATGAGGTTTTAGGACCTAAAATCCAGTGAAGTAGTATATGGGAGTCTACATGATGCTATGACAATCGATGGTGATCTACGCATGACTACACATAACTACAACCATCTACGTATGACTATGCATGACTAAAATAATATACACATGTCTAGGAGGATCTAAAATAGTCTATGTTGGTTTACAATAGCCTAGGGGTACCTAGGAAGACCTATGTAAACCTACAAGTATCCAGAAGGATCTACAAGTACGTAGGTATAGTAGTGCGCAACTTTTGGGTGTCTACACTATCTTCAAAATGATCTAATTTATGCTTGGCCCTAGTATACTTTAAGTTTTTTGGTTTGAAATTTCTTATAATGATCATGAAGGTCATATGACCTTCACATAATATTTGAGAACCCATATTCATCCATCTTCCACATGGATTTGAACAAGCTTTGGTAACCTTGATATATACATCCCTATTTTGCAAGGTAGTAGAAACCATGGGATTCTCCTTGATTTCTTGTCTACTCTCATCTTAGCTTATTTTGCTATATTTTTGGTAATATCCATGGAAACCAGAGAGAAATGGCAATATTATAGGATCATCTTAGGTGGTATTTTGGCCCCATATGCCTTGATGTAGGTAAAATGTTTTGTAATAAAATAATCCCTTGCTTTATTTTTATGTAGAAAGTTCACAATTCCTTTAGGCATTCTGGTAGGGGAGTATCCAAAGAAGTATTCATGGACTAGAGGAAAAAAATTTCCAAATAAATGAGCATAACTAGACTGTCCCTCATGAATCCATAGTAATCTATCTTGCACATTAGGTGCTTTCAGTACTCCTCCTAGATCTTTGATTTTACTCCTATCCAAGTAGCCAATAAATACGTGTATTAATAGGTAGTAATGGTTGAATTGAGGTATTTATTATATTTCTTATTTTATGGTCTATTGTAATGCCCTTATTTCCAAAGCCATTCTCTTAATTATAATGCCATCCCATCAATACATGGGTGTTTGAGATATTCTATCACTTTGGATTATCAAATAGATTATTTCTTTTGGAATTTTAATCAGGTTAGGGACACTAAGGACTATACCAATAATATTAGCATAATTCATTGCCCATGGTTGTAAATACATTTTATCAAGAGGTAATTAATAAGAGACTTGAGCATCATACCTAAATAGTTTAGGGTAGGCATCTGTAAACAAGACCTGGTTGGCTTGGAATTTAGACATTGTACTTTCTAAAGTCAGGTTGGCCTTCTCCAAATTGAAGATTCTTTTGAATACATCAAGGGTGAGCTGTACTGAAGGTCTACCATCATGTTTTTTGAATTACTTATTTACTGTATTGTATGCCACTACCAATCAAGATATCAAATCTGGAGAGAAGTATACTTTGGGGTAGGTCAGGCTCCCTAGATTGCTCATCCAATGATTGCAGTGGGGCTTGCTCTTACTCCTATACCATTGACATATTTTGAACAAACCCATAATAAGGGTGATGTTTTTTTGTGGGTCTTCCTCCATATTTTCAAAAAAATCCCTTATCATGTTGTCTGCTTCCCATTTTTGTGTTGTAGTAAGGCTACCATTGGATCTAGAGCTTTGTAAATGCTTCACCATCTATTCTACATTTTTTTAGCCAGTGATAGTTTGATAGGGGTTATTATAAGTAAGCCTCTTTATTCATGCAAATTTGCCTTTGAGGTAAGGAGATTGAGTGCTTGAGGATGTTATTTTTGTTCCTCTACCATAAGATTTCAGTATTCACTGTGAGGCCTTTTCTTCTAGATCTATTCCCATATTTATCTTGACTTGAAGCTTTTTGTACTTTCTTGTAGCGGTATTTTTAGTGAATTAATAAATTCTTTTGCATGATCTATATTTATGGTACTCAACTACTATATATATATTTTTTCCACCCTACATGCACCATCTTCGTAGCCTTAATGGTATTAACAACTTCATTTTTTTTTTGTTTAGTGGTGATTGATAAATCAAATTTTGGAATGTGTGCCATTGTGCTTGTTTTTACTTTCAACAATATGGAAAACAAAAGGAAATTAGTGTAAATAAATTCAAATATTAGTTTTATAGTCTTTGAGACTTACAACATGGCTACTAGTGGGATATCATTCTCATGTTTGGAAAATCTCTACTCCCATGGATCTAATTCAAGGTTTCTTACAGGCTATCATTCTCTAGCAAATCTATTAGCTCTGTCATTATCACCTCAAGAAGGATATAAAGGCTAATTTTTATGCTTTAGCACTTATCTGTAGTAATTCTAAGCTGTCAGATTTCTCAAAGCATGTTCGATCCATTGATCTAATATTGGATAAGACAAAAAAAGTTCCTCTTAGCTAAGCTTATATTTTGATCATCGATCGCTTCCCTGAGTTGTTATATCTCTCAGTGAATCCACCTAGCCATCAGATCTATCAAATTTGTTCAAATTTTACTCAAAGAGAATGCACAAACAAATTTAAAACCCATACAATTTTGCTATCTTCCTACTCTCAACCTCTCTTCCTAGCCATTAGATGTCTCGGTGGATCCACCTAGCCATCAAATATTTTAGATTTTCTCAAGGTTTACTTAGTAGAGGGTGTATAAACATAATAGAAGAAAGGACTTAGGTTTTAATTTGGATTTTATAAAGCCCTAAGGTATACCATGTAGAAAAGTTATATCTCTAAAGGGGGTGAAAGATATTATCCTGACCTTTAAGGGATATTATTATTTATGTGCCACAGGGTTAGGATCATATAAATTCCATAAATTTAGGCTAGAAAAAATGGGGATACAATCTTTATATGGATGAATTTTACAAATTTAATGTTATGGGGGCTTAGCTAGGAACTTTGGAAGACCTCATCATTTTTCATAGTTAAAAATAAAATTGAATACGAAGTGCTAAGGTTGGAGTATTAATATATATATTTGGATATCCTTCGAGCTCTTTAACTTTCTAAGGCTTTTATTATACGTAATTGATATCTTTGGTCCACTCTTTGAGTCATCCATTGAGGGGTAGGAAAATTCAAAATACTTTTTTAAACTTCCTTGTTAATTGCGAGACCTTCAACTCCATCTCTGAGTCGTTATATCTTTTGGAGGAGTCTTTGATCCATTCATTTTGAATGAAGAAACCTTAGATTTACCTAAAAGGAGCACTTTTATAAGTCAAAATATATTGTAGACCTTTGTTATTTTTCTACTATTGACTCTCAATCTGATCTGTTAGATCCCTCGGTGGATCTACCTAGATGTCAAATCTCTCACACTTTCTTGATGTTTACTTTGAGGGGTCATATGGAGAAGTCAAAGACTCATAGACTTTGGTTATATTTCAATTTTGGCCCTCATTTAAAGTCATTGGATCTATCAGAGTGTAGCATCCAAAAAGGCTTGCACCTAATATTGAAATTGCTGAAAATGATGCAAATAGGCATACACAAATTGACAAGAATGAAAAGAACAAAATACAAAGATCTTTTATTAATTTCGAATCAAGTCAAGTTACAAATCCATCCCTCTTAGGGATACCCATTTGATACAACAATTACAATAGTTTGAAATCCCCCTCAAGGGTAGGTGCAATTCCAAATGCCTTTCAAAATGACACGAACTGCTCCAAGGTGTCGATGACCTTCTTCTCCATGATTAGAGGCATTTGTTGCCTTGCATGTCAAAACCCTATTGATCCTGTGTGCAATAAACAACAAGAAGCATCAGTAATAAAGGATGCCTCTCTTGATGAGGCTTTTTGAGGAAATTGTATGAAAAGATGATACTACTAGCATATAATCAAGAAAATGCAAGAAAGCTAGTAAACCTATGCAAAACATGAAAAGATTCTATGAAACATGTAAAGGAAAAGCATATGTATCTATCTAATGGCCTAATTATGAATTTGAAAGCATGGAAGCATGAAAAAGATTCATTAGTATCCTAGTTACAATATTGAAAGCAAGACAACTAAACAAGCTAATTCTACCGGTCAAAAATCTCTAATAATGCAATTAAACCTAAATTATGCTTAATCTAATGCCATTAACAAATCCTACGATGAGAAAGCAAGGAAATCAGGGATGATACCCTAACCATGGCTCTGTGGCATGGTGAGCACTGTTAGCCATGGTTGACAGCCATGATGGAGCTTGAAGTGTGCTTGTCCTCCAATTCAAGGGCTAAATCTCTGAATCCTCTTGCCAAATTGATGGTCAAGGGTCGCCTCTATGTCCTCTAATATATTTGGTGGTTGAATTGCTTCGATTGCACATGGAATTGGTGTAATTGCATTTCTTGGCTCTCCTAACCTCCTAGGACCTCCATGGCTTGAATTGCCATTTCAATCTCTCAATTAGGGGCAAGAAAGCAATGTCTCAATGCAATTAGGTGAGTGTTGAATTCGATAGGGCTTCACTGCTCAAATTCGCCTATGCATCTCTCTATTCTCTCCCAATTTGGATGGGGTTCTTATAGCACCTTGGAGGGCTATGTCCTAGCTTCATGAGGAAGCCAAGATCAAGAATGGGTAGTTAGAGTAGTTGGAAGGAAGCTTCTCGATCATTCCACCCCCAAACCGCTCGGATCTGCAACCAATTGGCCATTTGGAACCAAATTTGACTTGGTCAAAGGCCAACTGATTTTTGATGCTAGCCATGGCTCTGAGGCATGGTCAGCACTGCTAACCGTGGGTGTCAACCATGGCTAACACTGATTAGGCCAAACTGCCTAATTGAGTGGTTAAAACCACTGCTATACCTTGGTATTTGTCCAAGGTCTTCCATATGGTCTTCTAGCATGTCCCATATGAGTAGTCACCTCGACATGACGTGTTTTAGGTGTCTACAGATGCCCCTTTTGAGATGCATTGTGAGATCGAACAACGTTGAGCAAAAATAGACCTCCTAAAATGATGTCGTAGGTTGGATGATGATCATTAGTCTGATCAACATTAGATGCTCAGGGTCCAGCAAAAGGATGTGCATCCTAGAATCATTGCTTCCAACTGGATGGAAGGCTTAAATTTGCAAAGCTTTGGCAAGCTCATCATCAGACATTCGGGTAGCTTTGGTGCTACAATAGGATTTCGAGCCTATATAATCGAAAGGAAGAGAGCTACTAACTAAACTATCATATTTGCTTTTTTCCCCAGCAGAGGGTAAGCTTATGATAGTCATTGGCAATGATTCGTAAGATGAACGTAATTTTGACAAGATCAAGAGATCTACGATCAAGGGATCTTCTGTTGACTTTGATTATGATTATGATATTATGACTACCCCCTCAAGCGACGAGTCGATGAGGGTAGGACAATTAAATGAAGTGACGAGTCGCTTGACCACTATGAATGACTTTGAACAAAATAAGATTTAGCATTTGATAATTGATTAGGCCTAATCAACTATGATTGCAACTATTAAGAGTAATTGTACATCTCTATCCCATGGAGCGGTCCAGCCTTAATGGCCTTCTTAGGGAATCAAAATGATAGCAATTCCAATTAGGCATGTGTTGAATCATATTGTTCGATGATCTGCTAAAAGTGTCATAGAAGAAGTGATATGAATACCTCATTCCCATGGAGCAGTCCAGCCATCTGGGCCTTCTTAGGGATTGAAATGAAGCATAGCAATTCAACGATGACGAATTTGCCCCAAATGTCCTTATGGTAATTTACTCATCCTATCGGATTGCATGGAGCGCAAGTCATTGCAACCACCAAGTGTATAGGGTAAATTACTAGATACGAGGTGCATTTGGCTTTTAGTTTATCTGATTTTTTTGTTATTTTGTGAATTTTTTTATAATTTTGGTCAGGTGGGTATTTTTAATTTATCATTTTTTAGCTCCTCATGGTGGGATTTTTGATCATTTATTATGGTTTGCTAGCCATGCTTGGCAACAATAGCTAGGTTTTCAAATTTTTCTAGTCATGGTTGATAACCATGGTCGACAAACCCTAGTTCTATGCCCACGGGTGTCAACCATGGTCAGGAAAAAAATAAGAAATATTTAAAAAATTTCCTATCATTTTTTATGTCATTTTCAGTTTGATAGCTTGCAAATCCTGAGCGCTCTGAGAGGTGAGTCAACAATTCTGATGTGAAGTGTTACTGAAAACTCGACCTCACTACCACCTGGACCGATGGCAGCCCAACCTGGAGGAGCCGATGTGACTAAGGTAGAAGCACACAAAACCCTTGACCATTTTATTTTACCGATTTTAAAATTAACCTCACTAATTAATGGGTTAAATGAACCTCATTAAACTATCGGTAATGAACCTCACCCTAGTTAGGTTTAGCTTAGGTTAGCTTAAGGGGAGGGTAAAATTAATTTATTTTTTTTTTTTTTTTTTTTTATTATTATTTTTTTTTTTGGGAATGTAAGGATGGGAAATGACCTGAAAAGGTCATCCTGCCTAGCCGTGGCTGGCAGATGGTCCCCAATTGGTAAATTGGGGGCCGTATCAACCAGTGGGATTCAAAATCCAACGGTCAAAAATTTGACCGCCTCCTTGACCATGGGTCTGAGCCGCGGTTCGCAACTTTAGCAAAATAATTTAATTTTTTAGAATTTTATAAGGATTTAATTGATTTTTTTATTTTTAAAGTGTATTTTTCCATTGTTTTTGGTGTTTTGAAATTTTTTAATTTGTTTGACATTTTCAAGCTTATTTTTTGATGTTTATGGTTGATTTTTATTTATTTTTGCCTTATTATTCTGCTTTCTATCAGACCCTGACTACTAGGGCGAGGGAATCAGAGATCCTTCACAACCTCATGGTGCCCTTTCTCAAGTGGATCAAGCATGGTTTAGGGCTATAGGATTTGGCTATGTCTTACGCCTCCCCTCCATCAGGGTCGATCAAGCCTATATGACTGCATTGGCCCATCGTTGGGATGCGTGGACCAACACCTTTCACCTACCTATAGGTGAGATGACCATCACTTTGGAGGATGTCTACCGCATCTTTCGACTCCCGCTCGATGGTGAGGCCATCACATCTTCACCGACCGATGTGAAGAATGCAATATTTGATCATATTTTTGGCCACCATAGTGAGGCAGCACAACAGCACTCGGACCACGGAGGGGTCCATATTGAGCACTGGTATAGACAATAGGTTTTCACTGATCGAGCGATCATCTTCATGCACCTGATTGTGTAGATCATCCTACCCAACACATCTAGAGTGAGGTTCCCATGGAACCTCCTAGCTAGGACGATGGAGGTCCTAGCGAGTCCTACTGATCATCCCCTGATCCTATCCTAGGGGAGTGCCTTACTAGCGTAGCTCTATAATGAGTTGTACCAGATTACATAGAGGAGTAGAGTTGGCATCGGCTGCAGCTTACTACTACAGATCTAGGGGTGGCAGCACATCAAGATCGAGCATCCTATTGGCCTACCCCATGAGATTGGCACCATTGAGGAGGTGCACCAGTGCTATGCGGTATGTTGGCCTCAAGAGCAGGAGGGCTTCTAGAGTAGGTCTCATGCAGGGGACCTAGCGCACTACATCGGATGGTTCATAGGACTATAGGTGGATCAGATTGAGTGGCACCCATACTTAGACTGCCCTCCATGGATGGAGGTTGATGATCGGCTGCATCGAGCACGCAGAGATAGATGGCTCCTCGAATGCAAGTCTAAGGTACGAGAGTTATTTTACTTCTCTCATATCACCCGATAGTTTGGGATTAGGTAGGACATTCTAGAGCTACCTACTATCTACCATCACCTCACTTTAGAGAGGGACTTGACATGGCCCAAGGTGACTCCACTAGGTGATGAGGATGATGACTTTCAAGAGTCAAGTTTGATAGATGTAGGGACCACTCCTGACTATGACACTTGGTGGACCCTCAGGGTATGGTGGGGCTTTGAGGGCCCCTTAGGTAGGGTAGATGATGATGTTGTAGAGGGTGCAGAGGGTGTAGAGGTCGATCCTCATGATCATCGAGTCTATTAGAGGACTGAGGGTGGATGGGGTGAGGGATATGCAGAGGATGCACCTCCAGCTGAGGAGGAGGATGATGCTCTCGAGGAGGGTGAGGCACCACCTGATAGTGAGATTGGGTAGCTCAGGGCCTAGGTTGCTAGCCTATAGACTCAGGTAGGCTCTTTACAGACACAACTCTTACATTGAGACACCACCATTACCACTTTATAGGAAAAGGTGGGGGATCTACAGTCTCAACTCATAGTAGGGTAGTCATAGTGGTGCAACTATGAGGAGGAGAAGACCACTCTATAGGCTAGGATCACTATAGTAGATATAAAGATCCAAAAGGTTACAAGGTAGTGCATCCTTCTACAGTCATAGGTAGATGCTATGATGGCATATATTATCGCACTCTAGGGTGGGAGGGTAGATCCCTCATCATCATAGGTTTCTCTAGCACCTCTAGCTACTCCAATAGTACCAGTAGTCCAATAGTGCAGGGATTAGCAGGGTTGGACCAGGGAGTAGAGATCAGGAGACTTCGGGCCCTGGTGTAGCAGCACATCGATGATGGAGCACAAAGTGCTGCCTACATCTCTACTCTGAGAGGATCGATTGGACTACTCGAGGGTGAGATTCTAGAGATGCCCATAGCTTTAGGGTCTCAGAGGACTCACACTCGAGAGATAGGCCAATCCTTAGTTAGCTCTAGTCATAGATCTCATAGGTCAGAGAGGACCTATGGTGCTAGCTCTAGGAGGACTCACAGGGATGGTGGAGGTGATGATGGAGCCTCTCAGACTGGGGGTGTAGGTCGTGCTACTTAGTACATATATTATAGATGCTATTGTACCATTTTTGTGTGTAAGGTCGAGGACCTACATAGATGTAGCCTACGAGTATTTTTGACACATGCTAGTGTACTGCTTACTATTATTTTTTGATACACATATATATATATGATCTGACATTGAGACTCATTATATGTGTAGTTTATTATTTTTATTATTTTTATATTTTATGAGATGCATATGGATGCAATGTTTAGATGTGATGTTTATTTTATGCTATATGATGTGATGTATGGATGACATGCACTAGATAGATGATGAATGTATGATTTTAAATGCAATGATATACATGTGTAGGTGGACTACTTATGATGAATGTATATGAATGCAATATATGTTGTTAAATGCATGTTTGATTTACTGTACTTGTATGCATTTAATTTATGTTGTTATGACATAATTTATGCCATGTATGTATTGCATAACTTTTTCTATGATGAATGCTATGTAAATGAACATGTATGCTTTAATCACTTAAAACATAATGTATGAATGCAATATGGGTTTAACAATCTAATGGATGACACCACAGAATGTATAACAATCATGAGATGTAATTGCTATATATTTTTATGAAAATTGATAAATTGTGCACCCATATGTGAGATGCAATTATATATGGTTTCTATTCATAAGATTTTGTAAATTAAAATAATATGGATAATATAGTCAGTGGTCATTTAAATATCATTTCTGACATCCATCCGGTATCTAACCTATATTATAAATAGTTCTAATAAACAAACTCTCATAAAAGAAATTGATTTTTGATGATTGCATTGAAAATTGATTGTTGCTATTTGGGAATTTTTGAGGTTTTCCATGAAACTCAAACACCCTAGTTGACTTATCAAAAGTTGTATACTGACCATACTAGACTTCTGAAACATAAGGCTTTCGCTAGGATAGACCCTAACTATTCATTATCCCTGTGTGTGCAAATGAGTATATTTAGATAAGGCATAAGCATACCCCGATGTCAGGTGGGATTCTTTCAGCCCATTTCTAAGATTGGGGATCCTCAAATGTCTATCCAATCCTAGGTTTAGATTTTAGTTGGACTAGACCACTAGGCGATCCAGGACACCTAAAGCTAGCTCTTCCACTCATAAATTGCTTAGAACTACCCCTTCAATGATAGGGGGACTCTTTCAACCCATTGTTAAGATTGAGGATCACTCTATGGCTTTTAAGCATTGATCATTCTAGGGATTCAAGCTCACCCCCTTATTTTCTTCAATTTATTGGGATACTTGCTCATGTATAGTGATAAAAATCACTATTTATTTTGTAATAGTGATAAAAATCACTGTTTATTTTGTATTTTATTTTGAGCAAGGGATTTGATATTGATTTGATTTGATTTTGAGGATTTAACTTTAGAATTTCACTTGGGATTTTTCTCCTTCATTTGTAAGCAAGGGATTTATTCGGGTAGGGGGTAAACTTGTCCTTTTTCCAATGACCACTACTCTAGACCATTGCACCTCACAAAATGAGCAAGTAACAAAACCTTTCACCTAAGGTGACCTAGACCACTTTTGTAGTTTTCATCCTTCCTTACCCTAATTAGGATTGTTTAAATGTTTTGATTAGTGATAGGATTATGATATGCTAAGTGCTATCAAAACTAGACCTCATCTACAAAAGCAAAGCAAGATTTCTACCAAACTCTTGAGAAGACCACTAGGTATGGTTGAATGATCGAAAAACCTTAGTATATTCTTCATAGCAACAAGAAGGGTTGTGTTGAAAAACACAATTACTCACAAGGGTGATGAATGATGATGATAGTGCAAAGATGCATGATTGAAATACAAACGTGGTGTCATTTGTAAGATTGTAAACATAAACTATCCTAATGCAAGTGCGATGGATGGATATGCCTAATGCAATGCAATATGAAATGCATGCAGTAACTAGAATGCGATGATGCAAATGAAATGCAATGATGCAAATGAAATGTAATGCAATATTTTTGAATTTTGATATTTTCCAATTTTTTTAGATTTTATAACTTTTTTATTTGACCAAAGGGCTTACAGATGCCTTTGGAGCCTTTTATTGGATGACCAAAGGGCTTACAGATGCCTTTGGGGCATTTTGATGGTTTTAGGCATAAAATGCTTTAAGGTGAAGGATGTTGAGAGGTTCAGGCTCTTCAACCCCTTCCAACGATGTTAAGCGATATGTCCTAGGTCCAATCTTCTCAGAGATGATATAAGGACCTAACCAATTAGCCATAAATTTGTCTCACATTTTTGGTGGTAAATTTGAGTTTTATTGGTTCTCTTTCAACACAAGATCACCAACCTCAAAGTCTCTCAGATGGACTTTGTCATTGTAAGCTCATTTTAAGTGCTCCTGATAAACGTGGAGATGCTCAAGGGCATTCATGCGATGTTCATCAAGTAGCATCAATTGATCTAGGTGAGCTTACCACGTAGTGTCATCATCGATGAACTCTTTCAATGCGATGCGCAACGTTGGAATTTCCAACTCTAAGGGCATAATGGCCTCAACGCCATATACTAGTGAAAATGGAGTTGCCCCAATGGGTGTCCGAATACTAGTCCTGTAAGCCCATAATGCAAGGGGCAGTTGGATGTGCCAATCTTTATGGTGTTCTTGTACCATATTTTTCAAGATGGATACCACTATCTTGTTTGAAGCTTCAGCCTACCCATTTGCTTATGGATAATATGGAGTCATAAAACTGTGTTTGATCTTGTACTTAAACGTCAAAGCTCTCATAGTTTTGTTTTTGAATGACGTTCCATTATCCAAAATTATCTTGGATGGTATCCCAAAATGACTTATGATATTGGTGAGTATGAACTCAGCAATACATGCTCCAGTTGTCATTGTTAATGGGATTGCTTCCACCCACTTAGTAAAGTACTCAGTAGCCATAATAATAAATGTATGTCGGCTCGATGATGGAGGAGAGATCTTACCGATGAGATCCAAACCCCACTGAGCAAATGGCCAAGCCACTTGAATGGGCTGTAAGGCCTATGATGGCAGGTGTGCAAGATTAGCATGATGCTGGCATTTAACGCATTTCCTGACATACACATTGCAATCCTTCTCCATAGTGGGCCAATAATAACCCATGCGAAGGATGCGCTTGATGATAGCCATGTCGCTGAAATGGCCACCGCACGTACCATCGTGAGCTTGCAAAATTACCCAAGATGATTCTTGGGGCTCAAGACAATGAAGGAGAACTCCATCATAGCTTCGATGATACAAAATATCTCCTAACAAGACATACTTTGTCACTTTCTATTTAAATGTGCACTTCATGGCACGTGATAATCCCTGAGGGATTACACCAAGCTTAAGGAAGTCATATATCTATGACATCCAATTTTGATAGCTCTCAGCCTCAACTGACAAGACAACATGTTCCCCCTATGGTTTAACATTCGCAAATGTAGACTAGGAAACAACCTTATGGTGAATGGTAGTACCACTCCTCGTAGGATCCTATGAGATCAATGACCCCCAAGATGCTCTCTTGAGAAAGTCTCTAGCTCTGTAGAACCATTCATGGTTTGGTTCTACATGAATCATGTTGATTGACTCTTTGTTATCCAAAGCTTCACGTTGCACAATAGAGTGTGACAATATTTTTACATGGATGGTAGTAAAATCGGTAGATGGATTTTGAGGGATTAAGGATCCCAAAGATGCCATAGTGTCTACGAATCTATTTGATGAATGAGGGATTGCCTCGATGTTGTACCATTCCAACTGAGCTAAATATGTATCAACAAGATCTTTGTAAGACTTCAGGATAGGACATCGACACTAAAAAAGTCCCTTCACTTGGTTAACAATGAGAAGGGAATCACCAAAGATATTTAACCTTTTAATCTTCATGGTGATAGCTATTTGGAGGCCCAAAATTAGGGCTTCATATTCAGAATTATTATTAGTGCAAGGAAAGTCCAACTTGAATGACAAGGGCATAGGAGCACCTTGTGGCATGAACAACACTATTCCTACACCACCCCCTTGCTCACACTTCGAACCATCGAAGAACAAGGTCATATCAGCTTTATTATCTAGTTCTTCAGGTTTGAGTGCTTCTGATAAGGCAAAAACTACATCATCAAGAAGCTCAATGGTGAGGGGCCTACTATTTTCAAGAGGCACCTCAGCTAGTTGATCAACTATGACCTATCCCTTAATGGAATTTTGGCTAATGAATTCTAAATCAAATTCTATCAATAGCATGATCCACTTTGTAGTACGTGTATTATGATACGTCTTGCTCATCATATACTACAAAGGATTTTGTTTTGATATGACATATGTCGTATGACTTAACATATAATGTCACAATTTCTTTGTAGTGAACACTACTGCTAAACATAATTTTTCCACATATGCATATCCTAGCTCATAACTCACCAAGGTTCGGCTAATGTAATATATGGCCTTCTCTTTGTTTTGCACATTCTTTTGGGCTAACATGGTCCCTAATGCAAAGTCAGTCGTCGATATATAGTAGAAAAGGCTCATCTGGTCTTGGTGGAGCTAGCATTGGTGGTGTCACTAGGTATTGCTTAATCTCAGCAAAGGCTGCTTGACAGTCCTCGTCCCAATTGAATGGGACCCCCTTGTGTAGCAGTCGATTCATGGGTCAATATTTATCCGATAACTATGTGATAAATCACTTTATGGATGCTACTTTGCCCTGTAGGCTTCTTAATTCCTTGATATTCATGGGAGGACACATTTCTAAAATTGCCTTTACCTTTGCTGGATCAACTTCGATGCCTCACTTTGAAATGATGAATCCCAAGAGTTTTCCTGAAGTTACGCCAAATACGCACTTCTTAGGATTCAACCTGACATTATGCTCTATCAGGTGATCAAAGACTTTTCTCAGGACCTCAACATGCTCTGAATGCAGCAATGACTTCACCAATAAGTCATCGATGTAATCTTCCAAGATCTTATGCATGTAGTCATGAAAGATATATGTCATAGCCCATTGATATGTAGCACCAATATTTTTAAGACCGAATGGCATAACCTTATAGCAAAATGTCCCCCATGGCATTATGAACATAGTTTTATGCTGGTCTTCAGGCTTAATCCGAATTTGGTTGTAACCAAAAAAACCATCCATTAGGGAGAGCATTTCATGACCCGTAGTTGCATCTACGAGAGCATCTATGTTTAAAAACAAGAATGAATCCTTTGGTGTTGCCTTATTGAGGTCTCTAAAATCTGTACAAATATGGATCCTTCCATTAGGTTTTCCTACAGGTACCATGTTTGATACCCATTCTAGATAGTCGATGGAAATGACAAACTCTACATCCAATAGCTTCTACAATTCATCTTTGACCATTAAGGCTACTATTGGATGCATCTTCCTGAGTTTCTTCTTGACTGGATTCTTTGAAAGATCTAGTGAAAGGTTATGAGTAACCAATTTTGGATCTAGACCTGGTATGTCTTTATAAGTCCAAGCAAAGAGAGTAGGTCTCTCTCTCAGCAGAGGGATGAGGTTGGCACGCTCATCAAGAGATAAAATTTCTCCAAATTTAACCTTCCTTATATTGGTGGGATCATTCTTGATATCCACTTCAAAGGTTTCCTCTATCGACATATGGGATCCCTCCTCAAGCTGATGAGGCATAGGGATCAAGTGGATGTCATATTCTAGTTTTATGGGTTCCGCATGGAAAGCATCCTCAGCATGATAAACATCATGTGCATAGCCTGGCACAAAATAAAAAGGTTGCAAAATTTATTCCTTAGGGAAGAAATCTTTAGGCTCTGGTGGTGATTTAGTGCACTCCCAATCAATAGCATCTATATTCAAACACAATGTATTGGAAGGATCGGTTGGGTTGTGAAGTGGAGTGGTCAAATCAATGGAGATCATATTGATGGAATGGATCATATCTCTAGGTCCATGTGCATGTGACACTATATTCGTATAACTTCCATCCTCGAGATGTGGTTCTAGGGGTATGGGGATCTATGGATCTAGTCTATGGATAGACTCAAACATAGGATCACTCAACTCAAGGAGCTCTCTATATGTTGGTAGGTCAGGAAAAACCATATGATAAATCCTATCCAAATTAGGAGCTTTTCCTTGGATGCACAGATGAATATTGATATCTCTATGCATATTCATTGTAGTGTATGGCACATTATGATGACGTAAGTAGGGAGGCACCAGATAGGATCTCTCTCTTTCATATTCATCATCACTATCATAATGAAATCCTTCTTCACTATCTACTGGCACTAGGGAATTAGGGAGAAGGGACCGCATGTAATCCAACTCCTGATTACTACTATCACTCATGGAGGACTGATCATCCTCGATGACTGTCTCTGAAGGTATAGATGACATAAATTAAGAGGGCCTAGATAAGCCAACTTAGTTTCATTATCATATTACTCATTTTTTTAGGACTTGCGATCATCATCAATGTCATAAATGTGACTTAGTCCACCTCTATCATATGTGAACTCTACTATGTCCTCATAAAAATGATATTATGACTCAGAGTTTTCCATTGTGCTAACGTTGTGAACCTACAGGCCTATATCGTCAGTTGTTGCACAGAGTTTTTCATCCAAGTTTTATCTTTGTGTAGGCTCTAGACTAGTCCCCACTAAGATATATTCATGATATATATCAGATGGTCCTATAGTGACATAATACACTATCCAGTTATCCCTTTGAAAAGAGGTAGGATTGGGGTGATGAGGATTGAAGTTGACTTCACCCCCCAGACTAAGGTATAGGCTGTCTAAAGATACTACGAGGAGTTCAACCTATCCTCCAATATGGTATCCTAACCTGAACCCATCTGTAGGCAACTGTTTTAGGACCCTCCTAATGTAACTCTTAATCATATTATATATTATATTATATTATAAATGGACACATCCCTTCACCATTCACACCTTTTAGATAGATGTAAATAAGACAAGGAGGATGCTTCAAAGATCATCCAAGTGTTGGCAATTTTGGGTACCTTGGGTACATTGCCTTTGCTCAAGTGTAGAAGTTGTCATTGATGTCAAGAAGCTTTTGAAGGAATTTGATTTAATGTCAAATAATTTGTTGTGGTGGAGGGGGGGGGCTGGAGGGGTGGGAGGGTTCAGAGTATGGACAGTGAGTTTCCAAGAAGATCATAGTGGCCCATTTGCAAAAGATCAAAGAAAAAGACAAGTAAGAAAAGTGTCGCGATATCGCGACATATTCAGCAGGCAAGAAAAATAGTCGCGATTTCGCGACATGTTAGAGGAGAGAGAAAGTGCTGGAAAAACTGTCGTGATTTCGTGACATGTTAGAGGAGAGAGAAAGAGTTGCAAAACTGTCACGATTTCATGACATGTTAGAAGAGAGAGAAAGAGCTGGCAAAACTGTCATGATTTCGTGACATGTTGGAAGAGAGAGAAGAAGCAGGAAAAACTATCACGATTTCGTGACATGTTGGCAGAGAAGGAGAGCAAGGTGGAAAGTGTCGCGATTTCGCGACATGTCGCATTTTCGCGACTTGAAAAGAGCAGGAAGGCAGAGAAGGAAAAGTGTCACGATTTCATGACATATTGCAAGGAAGGTTGTACGGACGAAAAAGTGTCACGATTTCATGACATAATGCAGAAGAGAGAGTCCGCAGTGTGAACTGTCGTGATTTCATGACAAGTTCGAAGAGAGAGAAAGTAACTCGAAAAGTGTCATGATTTCATGACATGCTGCAAAGTTCAAAGTGAGAACTGTCATGATTTCACGACATGCTCAAGAGTTCAAAGTGAGAACCGTCACGATTTCACGACATGCTATAGAACTCAAAATGAGAACTATCACGATTTCGTGACATGCAGCAAAGGGAAGAGTTTGAAATGAGAAGCATCACGATTTCGCGATAGGTTGTGAAGAAAACGTACGGATGAAGAAAGTGTCACGATTTTGTGACAGGATGAAGGAAAAGCGTACGGATGCAGAAAGTGTCACGATTTCGCGACAGGCAGAAAAGAAAGCAGACGAAAGCAGAAGTGTCATGATTTCATGACAGAAATAGTAAGCAGGGTTTCAACAACAGAAGTGTCACGATTTCACGACAAAAACTGAAAGCATGTCTTCCATAGGTGAAGTGTCACGATTTCACGAAAAAAGTAGAGAGGAAGGCTATGAAGACAAAAGTGTCACGATTTCGTGACAGAAGTGAAGACGAAGTCTACAGAGACAGAAGTGTCACGATTTCGTGACAAAAGTAAAAAGGAGGTCGACGAAGGGAGAAGTGTCGTGATATCACGACAAAAGCAAAGTTGATGTCGACAAAGAAGAAGTGTCGCGATATCGTGACAAGAACGTAGTTGAAGTCGACAAAGGCTGAAGTGTCATGATATCATGACAAAAGCCAAAAGAAAGTGTACGGTTGCAAAGGTGTCACGATATCACGACATGTTGTAGTTTCATGGGAAAAGCTACAGAACCACAGAGGCGGTTGAAGCCGACAGAGTTAAATTTGAGCCGACGAAGTTTAGGGTTACAGTCGACTAAGATTAAGGTTTTGATCTTGAAATTTTTGTTATAAAAGGAGGGATGTTTGGAGATTTGAATGTATCGAATGTGTGCAAGTTAAGTCCATGGTGCGCAGAGAGCGAGTCGTGTCGAATCGAGCTAAGTGCAAAGCAAGAGCGCACAGAGAGCAAAAAAGCGCAAAGGAGCAGAAGTTGTTGGTGTTGCGACATTCACAGATAGAGCGCAGAGTGAGAAGTTCGATCGTCGAGAGCTGAGTGTCACTGTGTTTGCGTAGACAGTGCAAAGGTTGGTTTCGACCAAGTGTAGTTGTGACTATGCAGAGAGAACTTAAGGATAGATTTGTGTGAGCTTTTCTGAGAACTTGCAAAGCAGATCTGAGACAAGTCTTGGTGAAGACTTGGGTGAAGATCAAGCAAGCTTTAGTGAAAGCTTGTGAACCACTTTTGTGAACCAGATTTGAGGACCTATTGAGGACAGAGATTGGTGCAGATTTGAGGACAGATTTGTGCCGGACTAGAGAAAGAGATGAGGACATTTGTGCAATCGAAGGACTGTGTTTGGTGTAGATCAGAGAAAGAGAATGAGGACATTTGTGCTAGACCGAAGGACTATGTTTAGTGCAAATTCGAGGACCAGCTTTGGAGGTGATAGAGTTGAGGACAGAGGTCTCCAGCTAGAGCAGGGAGGACAGGTGTCTTCTATGGATAGAGTTCCATTTGCTAAGGGCAACGGAGGCAGAGGTCTTCTAGAGGATCACCGAGCAAAGCTAGGGGATTGGTGTCTCCTGTGGGTTGGTGCCCACGAACTCGAGATTGGGGGAAGGTATCTCCTTTGGGCCGAGGCTCATAAACATTGTAATTGGGAAGGATTCCCAAAGAACTTTGATATAACTTTTAGAGAAAAGTTTTGTGGACGTAGCCCAGACTTTCTGGGTGAACCACGTTAAAATTGGTGTCACTTTGTGGATGATATTGTGCATTGCTTTGATATTGCTTTGGGTTTATTGCTTTACTATTTAGAAGTATAAAGAAAAAGTAAAAAGAGGTCTTATACTGTTCACCCCCCTCTCAGTATAAGCTTGTGTTCTTCAATTGGTATCAGAGCGGGTGCCTTCAAAAATTTTAACGACTTGAAGGAAAAGCTAGCAAAGAACACAATGGATTATTCAAGTGGCAATGCAACACCTATTCTTGATGGATCAGATTTTGGTCTTTGGAGTGCAAGGATGAAGGTTCATCTAATGGCACTTGGGAATGAGGTTTGGGAAGTGATTGAAGATGAGTACACTATTCCTGAACATGGTCCTTATACTAAAGAAGACAGGCTCCTACATCACAACAATTCAAAAGCAATGAATGCAATCCTGAAAGGCTTATAGAAAGCAGATCTCACCAAAGTGATTCACTGCAAGACAACTAGTGAAATGTGGAAACAGTTGAAGGTGGTTCATACAGGTGATGCAAATGTTCGAAAGGCCAAGTTGAGACACTTCAAAGGTATGTTTGAACAACTCCAGATGAATGATGATGAAAATATTAGTGACTACATGCTTCGTATGGATGAGGTTGTTAACTCCATGAAAGACTTAGGTCTTGAGCTTGCTGAAAATGATGTTTGTGATAAGATTTTAAGATCTCTTCCTAATAGATTTAGTGAAAATATTTTTGCTATTGAGGAAGCTAAAGATTTGGATAAGTTGAAAAAGGATGAGCTCCATAGTATACTTGCAGCATTTGAGTTGAGAACTCAAGTGAAGGTTGATGTCAAGAAAGAGGCGACTTTCAAGGCTACCAAGAAATCCAAGGGTAAACAACTTCAAGAGAGTGATGAGTCTTCTAGTGATGAAGAGGCATATTACGACAAGAAAGGCAAGTTCTCTAGAAAGCACAAAAGCATGAAAAATATAAGATGTTTCAATTGTGGAAAGTTTGGTCATTATGCTACTGATCGTACTGTTTCCAAGAATGAAAGTGATGAAGATAAACAGGATTCTAAGAGCAAGGATTCTGAAAAGCACAAGCATCACGGGAAGAACAAAGATGAGCACAACAATCAAGGAAAGAGGTATTCTCACAAGCACAAGAAGAGTTTCTACCTAGACAAAGCAAGTAAGTGTTCTAGTAGTGATAGTGAAAGTTCTTCAAGTGATGATGAAAATGAGATGTTGTTCATATCAGAAAAAGAGGAAGAACCGAAACATAGATTCATTATCATGAAATGTCTTAGATGTGGAAATTTTGGTCACCTTGAGGATGATTGCACAAATAATGATTTGGTTTCTAGTATGTATGAGGATGCTTCAGAAAACTATAAGGAAGATGCATGTATGGTTTTTGAAAAGGGTAGCACCTCTAGTGATAAGAAATCCGAAAAAGGCTTTGATGATTCAGAAAGCAAACAAATAAAGGATCTTGAAAGTGAACTTACTAATGCTCTTAGTGCTTTGAAAAAGGAAAGAAAGAAGAATGCTAGACTCAAGGATAAGTTAGATGAATGTTATATGGAGAGAGATGATCTTATAGAAAATCTTGATTTCTCTATAGCTAAGACACAAGAACTCAAGGATGAGTTAGAGTCTAAGGTTCTTGAGTATAGTGAGTTAGAACAGAAAATGGCTTCTTTGAAAGAGGAAACTAAAGAGTACAAGGATAAGCTTTACAGGTTTCAAGATAGCTCCAAAAAGGTTAAGTCACTCATCAAAGGTCAAAGAAAGACAACAGATAAAACAGGCCTTGGTTTTGTTAAGCCGCACAAGGAACAGGTTGGGGAATCTAGTAAGAGATTCCAAAAAGAAGAGAGTTCTGATGAGGAGAGTATTTCAGAGAAAGAGTCCGTGAGTGATAGATGCGTAGAAATAGAAAATAGAGTTCAGAATGAGAAGAAGTTTTCGGGACCCAAGAGGTCAAATAGAAGAAAATTTCACGGCAGATGTTTTGCGTGTCACAGGTTTGGTCACATGGCTTCACATTGCATGGCTCAAATGAAGAAGGTAAACAACAATTTCAGAAGTGCTAGTTTCTTTCAAGGGTATTGCTACTCTTGTCAACAGTTTGGGCACAAGGCAGTTTATTGCAAGACAAATAACAGGAACAGGTTTGGTCAGAATCGGTGGATTCAAAGAACAGGTATGCCTAAAAGAAATAACATTGTTACTTGTTATAAGTGCAACAATGAAGGTCACACAGCTAGACAATGTAGAGCTGAACTTCCAAGGTACAGGAACAGGAACAGTGGTATGAACAGGTCCAAGGATCAAGGCATGGACAAGAACAAGGGATGAGAACAAGAACAAGAACAATGACAAGAACAGGAATATGGACAAAGAGTTCAAGAGAAGGCCCGACAAGGAAGTTATAGACACTGATGATGATCAGTGCCTAATGGGAGTTTTACTCCCACCCCATAATTAATCACCTCATCAGGAGGTGGGGGAGGGACTAAGCTAAGAGGCTCATTCTTAGTCCCGAGCCCCAAAGGTGACCCTTTGCCATTGATGACAAAGGGGGAGAGATATGAGTAAGGGGGAGAGCTTCAAGTGAAGAGGAAAGCTTCAAGTCAGGGGGAGCAAAACTTCAAAGGAAGATTCTCAGTTGTTAGCACAGTTGGTTTCAGTTTTGGCTCTTGAGATGTGTTTTCCGTAAAGGTTTGCCATCAATGACAAAGGGGGAGATTGTTGGCAATTTTGGGTACCTTGGGTACATTGCCTTTGCTCAAGTGTAGAAGTTGTCATTGATGTCAAGAAGCTCTTGAAGGAATTTGATTTAATGTCAAATAATTTGTTTTGTCGAAGGTTATTCAGAGTATGGACAGTGAGTTTCCAAGAAGACCATAGTGGCCCATTTGCAAAAGATCAAAGAAAAAGACAAGTAAGAAAAGTGTCGCGATATCGCGACATATACAAGAAAAACAGTCACGATTTTGCGACATGTTAGAGGAGAGAGAAAGGCTGGAAAAACTGTCACGATTTCGTGACATGTTAGAGGAGAGAGAAAGAGCTGGCAAAACTGTCATGATTTCATGACATGTTAGAGGAGAGAGAAAGAGAAAACTATCATGATTTCAGACATGTTAGAAGAGAGAGAAGAAGAAAAGCATCACGATTTCATGACATGTTGGCAGAGAAAAAGGCAAGTGGAAAAACTGTCATGATTTCGTGACATGTTGGCAGAGAAGGAGAGCAAGGTGGAAAGTGTCACGATTTCACGACATGTCGCATTTTCATGACTTGAAAAGAGTAGGAAGGCAGAGAAGGAAAAGTGTCACGATTTCATGACATATTGCAAGGAAGGTTGTACGGATGAAAAAGTGTCATGATTTCGTGACATAATGCAGAAGAGAGAGTCCATAGTGTGAACTGTCATGATTTCATGACAAGTTCAAAGAGAGAGAAAGTAACACGAAAAGTGTCATGATTTCGTGACATGCTGCAAAGTTCGAAGTGAGAACTGTCATGATTTCGTGACATGCTAAGTAAGTGAGAACTGTCATGATTTTGTGACATGCTTGAACTCAAAATGAGAACTATCATGATTTCGTGACATGCAGCAAAGGGAAGAGTTTGAAATGAGAAGCGTCGCGATTTCATGATGGGTTGCAAAGAAAGCGTACGGATGTAGAAAGTGTCATGATTTCATGACAGGATGAAGAGAATGCGTACGGATGCAGAAAGTGTCACGATTTCGGACAGAAAAAAGAAGAGATGAAGTGTCATGATTTCATGACATGTAGTTTCAAGAAGTGTCACATGAAAAAGATGTCTTAGATGACAGTGTCACGATTTCATGACAAAAGGAAGTGAAGAAGGTCACGATGAAGTGTCAGGATTTAGACAAAAGGAAAGAAGTCAAAAATGTCATGATATCATGACAAAAAAAAAAAGTCTAAAGTAAGGAAGTGTCATGATATCATGACAAAAGCCAAAAGAAAGTGTACGGTTGCAAAGGTGTCACGATATCATGACATGTTGTAGTTTCATGGGAAAAGCTACAGAACCACAGAGGCGGTTGAAGCCGACAGAGTTAAATTTGAGCCGACGAAGTTTAGGGTTACAGTCGACTAAGATTAAGGTTTTGATCTTGAGAAATTCTATTATAAAAGGAGGGATGTTTCAAGTTTTGAAGGTATCGAATGTGCGTAAGTTAAGTCCATGGTGCGCAGAGAGCGAGTCATGTCGAATCGAGCTAAGTGCGAAGCAAGAGCGCACAGAGAGCAAAAAAGTGCAAAGGAGCAGAAGCTGTTGGTGTTGCGACATTCGCAGATAGAGCGCAGAGTGAGAAGTTCGATCATCGAGAGCTGAGTGCCGCTGTGTTTGCATAGACAGTGCAAAGGTTGGTTTCGACCAAGTGCGGCTGTGACTGCGCAGAGAGAACTTAAGGATAGATTTGTGTGAGCTTTTCTAAGAACTTGCAAAGCAGATCTGAGACAAGTCTTGGTGAAGACTTGGGTGAAGATCAAGCAAGCTTTAGTGAAAGCTTGTGAACCATTTTTGTGAACCAGATTTGAGGACCAATTGAGGACAGAGATTGGTGCAGATTTGAGGACATTTGTGCCAGACCGAAGGACTGTGTTTGGTGCAGATCAGAGAAAGAGAATGAGGACATTTGTGCTAGACCGAAGGACTGTGTTTAGTGCAAATTCGAGGACCAGCTTTGGAGGTGATAGAGTTGAGGACAGAGGTCTCCAACTAGAGCAGGGAGGACAGGTGTCTTCTATGGATAGAGTTCCATTTGCTAAGGGCAGCGGAGGCAGAGGTCTTCTAGAGGATCACCAGTCAGAGCTAATATTGGGGGAAGGTATCTCCTTTGAGCCGAGGCTCATAAACATTGTAATTGGGAAGGATTCCCAAAGAACTTTGATATAACTTTTAGAGAAAAGTTTTGTGGACGTAGCCCAGACTTTCTGGGTGAACCACGTTAAAATTGGTGTCACTTTGTGGATGATATTGTGCATTGCTTTGATATTGCTTTGGGTATATTGCTTTACTGTTTAGAAGTATAAAGGAAAAAGTAAAAAGAGGTCTTATACTGTTCACCCCCCTCTCAGTATAAGCTTGTGTTCTTCAATTGGTATCAGAGCGGGTGCCTTCGAAAAGTTTAACAACTTGAAGGAAAAGCCAGCAAAGAACACAATGGATTATTCAAGTGGCAATGCAAGCACCTATTCTTGATGGATCAGATTTTGGTCTTTGGAGTGCAAGGATGAAGGTTCATCTAATGGCACTTGGGAATGAGGTTTGGGAAGTGATTGAAGATGAGTACACTATTCCTGAACATGGTCCTTATACTAAAGAAGACAGGCTCCTACATCATAGCAATTCAAAAGCAATGAATGCAATCCTGAAAGGCTTACAGAAAGCAGATCTCACCAAAGTGATTCACTACAAGACAACTAGTGAAATGTGGAAACAGTTGAAGGTGGTTCATACAAGTGATGCAAATGTCCGAAAGGCCAAGTTGAGACACTTCAAAGGTATGTTTGAACAACTCCAAATGAATGATGATGAAAATATTAGTGACTACATGCTTCGTATGGATGAGGTTGTTAACTCCATGAAAGACTTAGGTCTTGAGCTTGCTGAAAATGATGTTTGTGATAAGATTTTAAGATCTCTTCCTAATAGATTTAGTGAAAATATTTTTGCTATTGAGGAAGCTAAAGATTTGGATAAGTTGAAAAAGGATGAGCTCCATAGTATACTTGCAACATTTGAGTTGAGAACTCAAGTGAAGGTTGATGTCAAGAAAGAGGCGGCTTTCAAGGCTACCAAGAAATCCAAGGGTAAACAACTTCAAGAGAGTGATGAGTCTTCTAGTGATGAAGAGGCATATTACAACAAGAAAGGCAAGTTCTCTAGAAAGCACAAAAGCATGAAAAATATAAGATGTTTCAATTGTGGAAAGTTTGGTCATTATGCTACTGACTGTACTATTTCCAAGAATGAAAGTGATGAAGATAAACAGGATTCTAAGAGCAAGGATTCTAAAAAGCACAAGCATCACAGGAAGAACAAAGATGAGCACAACAATCAAGGAAAGAGGTATTCTCACAAGCACAAGAAGAGTTTCTACCTAGACAAAGCAAGTAAGTGTTCTAGTAGTGATAGTGAAAGTTCTTCAAGTGATGAAGAAAATGAGATGTTGTTCATATCAAAAAAAGAGGAAGAACCGAAACATAGATTCATTATCATGAAATGTCTTAGATGTGGAAATTTTGGTCACCTTGAGGATGATTGTACAAATAATGAGTTGGTTTCTAGTATGTATGAGGATGCTTCAGAAAACTATAAGGAAGATGCATGTATGGTTTTTGAAAAGGGTAGCACCTCTAGTGATAAGAAATCTGAAAAAGGCTTTGATGATTCAGAAAGCAAACAAATAAAGGATCTTGAAAGTGAACTTACTAATGCTCTTAGTGCTTTGAAAAAGGAAAGAAAGAAGAATGCTAGACTCAAGGATAAGTTAGATGAATGTTATATGGAGAGAGATGATCTTATAGAAAATCTTGATTTCTCTATAGCTAAGACACAAGAACTCAAGGATGAGTTAGAGTCTAAGGTTCTTGAGTATAGTGAGTTAGAACAGAAAATGGCTTCTTTGAAAGAGGAAACTAAAGAGTACAAGGATAAGCTTTACAGGTTTCAAGATAGCTCCAAAAAGGTTAAGTCACTCATCAAAGGTCAAAGAAAGACAATAGATAAAACAGGCCTTGGTTTTGTTAAGCCGCACAAGGAACAGGTTGGGGAATCTAGTAAGAGATTCCAAAAAGAAGAGAGTTCTGATGAGGAGAGTATTTTAGAGAAAGAGTCCGTGAGTGATAGATGCGTAGAAACAGAAAATAGAGTTCAGAATGAGAAGAAGAAGTTTTCGGGACCCAAAAGGTCAAATAGAAGAAAATTTCAAGGCAGATGTTTTGCGTGTCACAGGTTTGGTCACATGGCTTCACATTGCATGGCTCAAATGAAGAAGGTAAACAACAATTTCAGAAGTGCTAGTTTCTTTCAAGGGTATTGCTACTCTTGTCAACAGTTTGGGCACAAGGCAGTTTATTGCAAGACAAATAACAGAACACGGTTAGTCGAACCGGTGGATTCAAAGAACAGGTATGCCTAAAAGAAATAACATTGTTACTTGTTATAAGTGCAACAATGAAGGTCACACAGACTAGATAGTGTAGAGCTGAACTTCCAAGGTACAGGAACAGGAACGGTGGTATGAACAGGTCCAAGGATCAAGGCATGGATAAGAACAGGGATGAGAACAAGAACAGGAATATGGACAAAGAGTTCAAGAGAAGGCCCGACAAGGAAGTTATAGACACTGATGATGATCAGTGCCTAATGGGAGTTTTACTCCCACCCCAAAATTAATCACCTCATCGGGAGGTGGGGGAGGGACTAAGCTAAGAGGCTCATTCTTAGTCCCGAGCCCCAAAGGTGACCCTTTGCCATTGATGACAAAGGGGGAGAGATATGAGTAAGGGGGAGAGCTTCAAGTGAAGAGGAAAGCTTCAAGTCAGGGGGAGCAAAACTTCAAAGGCAGATTCTCAGTTGTTAGCACAGTTGGTTTCAGTTTTGGCTCTTGAGAAGTGTTTTCAGTAAAGGTTTGCCATCAATGACAAAGGGGGAGATTGTTGGCAATTTTGGGTACCTTGGGTACATTGCCTTTGCTCAAGTGTAGAAGTTGTCATTGATGTCAAGAAGCTCTTGAAGGAATTTGATTTAATGTCAAATAATTTGCAGGCATGGACAGTGAGTTTCCAAGAAGATCATAGTGGCCCATTTGCAAAAGATCAAAGAAAAAGACAAGTAAGAAAAGTGTATTACGAAGAAAAACAATCGTGATTTTGGCGACATGTTAGAGGAGAGAGAAAGTTGGAAAAATTGTCACGATTTCGCGACATGTTAGAGGAGAGAGAAAGAGTTGGCAAAACTATCATGATTTCATGACATGTTAGAGGAGAGAGAAGAAGCTGGCAAAAATGTCATGATTTCGTGACATGTTGGAAGAGAGAGAAGAAGCAAGAAAAACTATCGAGATTTCGTGACATGTTGGCAGAGAAAAAGGCAAGTGGAAAAACTGTCGCGATTTCGTGACATGTTGGCAGAGAAGGAGAGCAAGGTGGAAAGTGTCGCGATTTCGCGACATGTCGCATTTTTGCGACTTGAAAAGAGCAGGAAGGCAGAGAAGGAAAAGTGTCACGATTTCGTGACATATTGCAAGGAAGGTTGTACGGACGAAAAAGTGTCACGATTTCGTGACATAATGCAGAAGAGAGAGTCCGTAGTGTGAACTGTCGTGATTTCACGACAAGTTCGAAGAGAGAGAAAGTAACTCGAAAAGTGTCACGATTTCGTGACATGCTGCTAAGTTCAAAGTGAGAACTATCATGATTTTGTGACATGCTAAAGAGTTCGAAGTGAGAAGTTGTCATGATTTTGTGACATGCTGTAGAACTCGAAATGAGAACTGTCACGATTTTATGACATGTAGCAAAGGGAAGAGTTTGAAATGAGAACTGTCATGATTTCGCGATAGGTTGCAAAGAAAGCGTACGGATGCAGAAAGTGTCATGATTTCATGACAAGATGAAGGAAAAGCGTACAGATGCAGAAAGTGTGCACGATTTCGACGACAGAAAAGAAAGTAGAAGAAGTGTCACGATTTTGATGATAAAATAGTAAGTAGGGTTTCAATAGACAGTGTCATGATTTCATGACAAAGGCCATCAGGGGTAGAAGTGTCACGTTTCGTGATAGAAGGAAGATGAGGTCTATAGGAGACAAGAGTGTCATGATTTTGTGACAAAGAAGATGAAGACGCAGCGGAATGTCATGATTGTCGCGATAGAGACATAAAGTCAACGAAGTGTCATGATTTCATGACAAAAGCGAAAAGAGATGTCGAGAAGTAGAAGTGTCGCGATATCGCGACAAAAGCAAAGTTGAAGTCAAAGAAGCAAAAGTGTCACGATATCACGACAAAAGGCAAAAGAAAGTGTACGGTTGCAAAGGTGTCGCGATATCGTGACATGTTGTAGTTTCATGGGAAAAGCTACAGAACCACAGAGGCGGTTGAAGCCGACAGAGTTAAATTTGAGCCGACGAAGTTTAGGGTTACAGCCGACTAAGATTAAGGTTTTGATCTTGAGAATTTCTGTTATAAAAGGAGGGTTGTTTCGAGTTTTGAATGTATCGAATGTGCGCAAGTTAAGTCCATGGTGCACAGAGAGCGAGTCGTGTCGAATCGAGCTAAGTGCGAAGCAAGAGCGCACAGAGAGCAAAAAGTGCAAAGGAGCAGAAGCTATTGGTGTTGCGACATTCGTAGATAGAGCGTAGAGTGAGAAGTTCGATCGCCGAGAGCTGAGTGCCGTTGTGTTTGCATAGACAGTGCAAAGGTTGGTTTTGACCAAGTGCGGCTGTGACTGAGCAGAGAGAACTTAAGGATAGATTTGTGTGAGCTTTTCTAAGAACTTGCAAAGCAGATCTAAGACAAGTCTTGGTGAAGACTTGGGTGAAGATCAAGCAAGCTTTAGTGAAAGCTTGTGAACCACTTTTGTGAACCAGATTTGAGGACCAGTTGAGGACAGAGATTGGTGCAGATTCGAGGAAATTTGTGCTAGATCGAAGGACTGTGTTTGGTGCAGATCAGAGAAAGAGAACGAGGACATTTGTGCTAGACCGAAGGACTGTGTTTAGTGCAAATTCGAGGACCAGCTTTGGAGGTGATAGAGTTGAGGACAGAGGTCTCCATCCAGAGCAGGGAGGACAGGTGTCTTCTATGGATAGAGTTCCATTTGCTAAGGGCAACGGAGGTAGAGGTCTTCTAGAGGATCACCAGTCAGAGCAGAGATTGGGGGAAGGTATCTCCTTTGAGCCGAGGCTCATAAACATTGTAATTGGGAAGGATTCCCAAAGAACTTTGAGATAACTTTTAGAGAAAAGTTTTGTGGACATAGCCCAGACTTTCTGGGTGAACCACGTTAAAATTGGTGTCACTTTGTGGATGATATTGTGCATTGCTTTGATATTGCTTTGGGTATATTGCTTTACTGTTTAGAAGTATAAAAGAAAAAGTAAAAAGAGGTCTTATACTGTTCACCCCCCCCCTCTCAGTATAAGCTTGTGTTCTTCATTGAGAACATTAATTTATTATATTGTGGGTTTCTGCCTTTCAATACAAACTATGATTCTACTCAAACAATGATTCTTTTCTGGATACAATTCATATTTCAAGTTGCAGGTTCATAACAACTAGATTAGAGCTAAAAAGACCTAAAATTTTTTCCCCACCTCGCTCTAGTTACTGATAGGCAATTACTCAACAACATTTTCTTTTCTGAACACATTCTAACCATTACTAACAGAACTATTACACAGTAGGCCATAGTTTCCAGCAAATGTAGCATACAATTTTTTTAATAGCATCATGCATTACCATAGTTAGAAAACCCCAACAACGAGTATAGGCAAGGAAAATATCATTCGGTGTGAACAAAGAGCAGCAAGCACGCAAAATTAAATGTGGTGGAGACAGACAATTTTTTTTGACAAAACTAATTTTTGCATATTCAAATCACTTATAAATCAACCACACCATAAATGGCTGAGGGAAGACGATATCAAGACACAACAAAGGAGATTGCGAAGGAGGTTTCAAAAGAAAATATGAAAGAACTCTCATAGTTTTCCAAGGAAATGAGAGACATGATGCAAGGAATGGCATTTTGGAAGGATAATTTAGAAGATAAAATCACTACCAAAATAGTAGACCTAACCATAAACATCACCAAATCGAATACAAATATATCCACTAAATTGGATACTACAATCATTCCATGGAATTAGTACAACAAAATTTGTTGCTCATGCAAAATGGACAACAGAACACTATGCCACCATAACAAACATTAATAGGGGGACCACATACATCAATCCTTCCCTATACCACAAAACTAGATTTTCCAAAATTTGATGGAGGTGACCCCAAAAATTGGATATATAGGGTAGACTAATATTTCACCTTATATCAAATTCTGAAGATTCAAAAATTTTGTATCGCATCATTTCACTTGGAACAAATTGCTACCCAGTGGTATCAATGGTATGAGAAAATAAAAGGTCTTCCCACATGGACTAAATTCACAAAAAACTTAATGTTGCAATTTGGCCCCACTAAATTTGAAGACTTCATAGGAGACCTCACTAAACTATGATAAACCTCCACCGTAAGGGAATACCACCCATAATTTGAGAAATTGGTGAACCTTACAATAGGACTAAATGCATCATTCTTCCAAAGTTGTTTCAATAGTGGCCTAAAAGAAGACATTAGAATGGAGGTACAAATACAAAATCCTATCGATATGATGCATGCAGTGGCATTAGCACAAATTATAGAAGAGAAGAACAATAACCAAAGGTGAATAGGAATATTTTTTTCAAGAAAAACACCAAATACCTACACCAGCCAAAAATTGAATAAGGTCATGCCAATTAAACGAATTAGCCAAGAAGAGCTAAAATAAAGACGAGAAAAGGGCCTATGTTTCCACTACGACGAAAATTTTACCCCAAACCACAAATGCATCTTACTGAAAATATATTTTTTGGACATAGTTGATTGCACTCCCAAAGAGGAGGATGACATAGAAGTGGAAGTAATAACTGAGGTTGAAGAAGAAAACCAAGAAGATAAAATAGAAATATCCTTTAACGCATTATTAGGATACTCAATTCCATAAACAATGAAGTTAAACGAGTATTTTAAGAAATAAAACCCTATTGTGCTCTTAGACTTTGGTAGCACTCACATTTTATAGACCCCAGTTTGGCCAAACAAGCTAATTACTTTATATATCCCTGTAATAACTTCGAAGTCATGATTGGCAATGGAGGAAAAAATGCATGTAAAGGCAAATGCAAGAATATCAAACTCACGATTGGGGAATATACATGAAAGAAAATATGTATATACTACCATTAGGAGGATGTGATATTGTTTTGGGAGTACAATGGCTACGAACGTTCAAAAAAATTCAATGGGAATTTGAAGAGTTATGGATGCAATTTATACAAAACAACCAAACATACACAATTCAAGGTTTAAAAATAGGTCCCACACAAATTTTAAGTTCCCATAGAATGGAAAATATTATTCAAAAATGAGCAAGAGGCATGGTTGCCCAACTATTTTCCTTGAAAAGCACCACCGAAGAGCAACTAGAGACACCCGAATTAATAAAACTCCTAGAGAAACATGATAAAATATTCAAAGAACCAGAGGGATTGCTTCCACAACAAAGCCATGGTCATGCTATTCAATTACTTCTAGGACACCAACCTCCAAATATTAGACCTTACGGATATCCATACTTACAAAAGACGTAAATAGAAAAATTAGTACAATACCTACTAAGGGTAGGGGTCATTTGACCTAGTAGAAGTCTCTACTCTTCACCAGTCATGTTGTAGACACCTAAAACATGCCATGCCGAGGGTGACTACTCATATGGACATGCTACAAAACCATATGAAGGATCTTGGATAGACTCCAAGATAGAGCAGTGGTTCTAACCACTCAATTTAGGCATTCTGGCCTAAGCAGTCTGAACCGCAGCCCAGACCTACGGTCTCCAGTCTGAACCATGGTTGACACCTACGGTCTCCAGTCTGGACCGTAGCTGTGACCTACGGTTTGAACTGGAGTTCAGTTAGGCCTTCCATCCGAGCCAAATCGGTTGGAATGGCCAAGAGATCTAGAAGGAGGCAGTTGGAGGATGAAAGATTCCAAAGGCTTCCATCCCAACTGACCTAACCAACCTTCTTGATCTTGGCTTCTCCATGAAGCCACCCCTAGCCCTAGGGGCATGCTATAAGTACCCCCATTTTTCAATGGGGAAAGAGAGGACTGAGGAGAGATAATTTGCATAGCGAAGCACTATCGAATTGTCGAGCAAACTAGTTGATCAAGAGAGCAGCGAAGCCCTATCAAATTGCATAATGACCTTGTGCATTTGGGAGCCCCTTTGCTATCCATTCAATGATCAATTAGCCATGGATGCCCTAGGTGCCTAGGAGGATCAAGAAATGCAAATCCGGGTGAACGAAGGCCCTTCATAGCGATTTGACCACCAAATCTATCAGAAGACGACAAAGGCGACCCTTGAACATCAATTCGGACAAGGAGGTCAAGCCCACTGCCCCTAATTCTGAGGGCAAACACATCAGAGGTCAAACCATGGCTGTCAGCCATGGTTTACAGTGTAGACCACCCCTCACAGCTATGGTTTGCAATAGGTTAGAGATCACCTTACTCAATCTACTTTTTACTGCATAGGTTAGTCAGATTAGTTCTTTCATAGGTTAAATTGCACTTTTAGAGAAACTCGGACCGTAGGAATTAGGCATTTTACGTGTTGTAGTGGTTAGAAGTACATTGAATATTTTTGATGCTTTATTGCTTTCAATTCAATATTTGTTCAATGCATCATGTTTTTATTCATGTTTTGTATATTGTAGTGTAATTCTTGATACAATTAGAATAGCGTAGAACCTTTCTTTATGCTTTCTTGTTTCATTAGTTTGATGGCATTTACATGTATAATCCTTTAAAGGGCCTCATCACGAGAGGCTATCAATCTATATAATCATGCATTGTTGTTTCTTGTTCGTAGGGAGACAGGTGCAGAAAGGAGCCTATATCATAATCCTTCCACATCACGGAGAAGGGGGTTAGCTCTACCCCAAGGCAGTTCGTGTCACCCTGAGGGGCATTTTGATCACACCTACCCTTAAGAGGGAAACAATTACACACTCCTATTGTAATATTGTATCAAGATGATTATCCCTAAGAGGGATGTACTTGTAATTTGATTTTGACTTTGAATATAATGGAATAAAGCATGTTTTATTGATTCATCTATTGTCAATTTCTTGTTCTTGTATCCATGTTATGCTTTTGTCAATTATTACCATAGGACATCAATAGGTGTGAGCCTTTTTGGTGGTCACAGATGGCGATCACGGTGGCACCCCATAATTTTAGCCTCGAATTCTAACTATTCTTGGCTTTTTCTATCCATAGGTGCTAACCGCAGCTTTCAGCTACGGTTATTTTTTGGCCCGTGGCTGTAACCTACGGTCTCCACTGCAGCCCGTAGGTCGGACCTGCGGTTCATAGAGGAAGAAGTAGACAACAAAGAAATTAGTGGGCAATAGAGCAAGAGTTGAGGTAGGTCCTAATTTCACCTTCTGTATTCAAATTTTTGCTCTGTATCTTTCCAGAGATCATCGAATCGCTGCAAATTAGGAACAAAAGATAAGGGGTCAATGAATAAGTCCTAATTTGCATTTGATTTCCATTCAGTGGGAAGGCATTGTTGGGAATAGCGGACCTCTGAGTGCAGTCTACCCCTAAATACAATGACCTTGATAAGTATTGTGTGTCGTTTGCATGCTTGAGGTCCAATCAATGGCCATGTCATTATAATTGCATCATCAAAATATCATGTAGGACATTAGCATGCATTATTTTTGAATGTGAAACGTTCCTTTTTCCTTTCATGTACATCATGTAGGAATGGTCATTGTGCTCTATGATGCATTTGTCATTTTTACAAAATAAAAAGAACCACACACACCACGTATCATTTAAACATCAGTGGCATTGGGCTCTCACATCCAACCCGCTTGATTGAGACCAACAGTGGATGTTATTACCACTTGGTTGGCTCATTTGAAATTGTACTATCGGGACCCGCTCATTGCCAAGGCCGACCCAAGAACTATCCTATCCATGCAAAATAGCATGCACTCTTCCTCGAAAGGGTGTATCGCTACGTACGGTGTGTTGGGTGAGGGTTGGTAGTACCTATGCTACTTCGTTGAGTATGGATGTCATTACCATATTCGGCTTGTGCGAGTATATAGGTGAAAGCCAATTTAACTGAGTTTAAAATCCAACAATCTTTCAAAACATGCAAAGAGTTTCTAACACTGATACAACACATCTGAAAACAACATCAAATAGTTTAGGGCTCACAATCAAACATTTAAAAGAGATAATCACCATTTGTTTACATTGTCTGCATAATAAAATACATCTAGACATCAGGAACACAAATGGTGAACACACGGGGTGATCGGCAAAGGTCTAGGACCGATGCCCATGATCAACCCCCAACTGGTTCACAGCAGCATGTGTCGAGTCCTCATACACATGAGCGAACCGAATGATGTTCGGCTAGCATTAGAGGTGACAACTCGACACGAGGAGATCCCATTGAGTGGACCCCCGATAGAGGAGCTTTAGTACACTCCTCCAGGCATAGGACTGAGCATGGAGCTTCTCAGCATGAGGATGCTCTACCCCAAAGCCATTACCGAGACCGCACTACACGCGCATCCATGGGATCGATCGAGGAATATGTGGTGCAGGGGACCAAGTTGGTTCCCATACGTACTAGGTCCATAGGGGGTTCTAACCCTCCACCGTCAGAGTATAGATGAGTCAGAGATCCACCCATTCAGGGGTAAGAGGATAGGCTCATTTTTGAGCATAGGTCCACCCATACTCCCATGCGTGGCTCACCATGCAAGATCACCATTGATATATCAAAGGTGGGAGCTAATGGAACACCACCGCATGAGCGATGGAGGTCTAGACAACTAGATGGTCTAGGTAGTGTTCTTGAGCAGCTAGGCTGCAAGCCTACAACTCCACCCACTCATGCTCCGAGTGAGCATAGCGGCAGTTGTATCAAGATCACTAGAGAGCATGGAGAGGCTTCTAAGTGCCCTCATGTCACACGTCCACCATCCACACATCTATCTGATGGGTACAGAACCCATAAGGTAGCTCGCATAGAGCACGCACACCGGAGGCCTCCTACGGCTGACCAGATCGATAGATCACACAGACTGGTGTCCGAGCAAAGATGTCAGCTACTCCAAGATCAATTGGATGATGCTCGCCTAGAGAGGCAGCATATTGAAGATGAAAATATTCAAGCGCAAAGGCTCTTACGACAGAGATTATATGAGTAACGCATGCACGAAGAGTGTATTCTAGCTCAGAAGGAGCGCATAGAGTAGGAGGATCGGCTAGCCAGGGCTGGCCTATACCCTCCCGAGGACCATAGAGAGCATGTGCATAGAAGGGTTGTGTCCCTAGCCGATATGCATGAGGAGCGAAGAGACGCTCGTACTCATGCCAGTGCCCAATAGAGGGAGCGACTGCCATCACTCAATGATCTTAGACAGAGGTAGCATGAGCACATAGATGCAGACAGATACGATCAGGGCTACCCTGAGAGTTCTCGGGTTGAGGAGGAGGAAGAGCCATGTCCTCCACCTCCCCCAAAGAAGGCATTACCTCCTAGACCACCTCCACGGTAGCTTAGGGAGGAGGAATTTTTGTCTTCTAAGGCATACAAGGTTTTGGCCGATAAGGTCAAAGCAATAGAGAGGCAAGGCATGGCTATGCAAAAGCCGACACTGAGGAAGATACACAATGAACCTCTAGACCCCTCGGTGCCTACACCTCCATATCCCGAGCATTTTGATATGCCCCGATTGGAAAAATTCAAGGGTGATGAGGATGCACAAGAGCATGTTACGAGTTTTTTGGATGCGTGTTTCTAGATAGAGAGTCAGGATGCCTTGTTGTTGCGCACTTTCATTACGACACTTTCTGGCCCGGCTCGAGAGTGGTTCAACCAACTGAAGAAACATAGTATTACTGGTTTCGAATAGTTGGCCGATGCATTTCTTGAACGCTATTCATTTGGCATCAAGAAACAAGCCAACCTTTTTGATTTGGCTGCGCTAGCTCAGCACGACGATGAGCCCATCGAGCAATACGAAAAGAGATGGCATAGAATAATGGCAAAGCTGCCATTCCCTATTCCTACGGCCGAACTGACCCGAATGTTTACAAAGAGTTGTGCCAAGCACATCTCGCTATTGTTGTAGCTACAGCAGTACCCTACATTCGAGGAAGTCATGGCGCAAGCCAGGGTGATCGAGGACATCAAGTTGCAAGAAGGCAACTTGAAGCTCAAAACCAGGAAAGAGGGGTTTAAAAAGAGTACTACAAAACAACAGGGCAAGCAGGCCCACGTGAATCAAGTAGTGCTAAATCTCGGAGGAGAAGACAAGGGACAACAGAAGCCTAATTATCAAGCTCAACCTCCTCCTACGCGTTACGAGACACGCAAAAACAACTATAAGGGCAAAAACAAAGAGGAGCGCCCACCTCGCCAGTTCACACCCTTGACGGAATCGATGACTTTGATTTTTCATCAACTATGCGAGGCCAAGGCCATACGATTGCCTGAGGTCAAATTAGTAGATCCGAATGTGCCAAAATCAAAGTGGCATCAAGACGATCTGTTCTGCATATTCCATAGAGTGAAAGGCCACGACATCGAGACATGTTGGTCCTTCAAACACATCATGTAGAACATGATAGAAAAAGGAGAGTTGGTAGTACCAGGAAACCCACAGGCACCCGACAATAGAAACATGGGGATTTTCAAGAATCCGCTACCTAATCATGAGGCGCCTCATAACAATGTCGGCCAGGTCAATCAAGTGCGAATCGAACCACCTACCCAGGGGTTCGTAGGCATGGTCAATATTGTTACTAGACATGGGAGGTACGACCAACCGAATCGACCTCATGCTCCCATTAGAATACAAGCTACGCCGGATCAATGGCCAGCTCAGAACATGCCAGGCCCACCAGCTAGACCGATGGTGACCATAAGGAGCAAGCTAGTTTAGAACCTATAGATAGCTCCTATGAAGTTGTCAATATACGAGCTTATTCAATAGTCCCCTAGACACAGGGAGACTCTTATGGACATTCTGAGGTCCATTGAGGTACAGTCCCAAGATGCCCATGCATTTACAAATTTTGTGGGACATGTACAATAGTGTCAGGAACCCACGATACAATTTTATGATCATGAAGTGAAGATGGTTCCTACTATTATGGCTGACCCGACGTTGCATATTATCACGTGTGTTAACCACATGCCTTTCAAAAGGGTCTTGATCGACACTGGGTCCTCGATCAACATAATCACAACCAAGGCACTGAGCCACCTCAAGCTACCCAAGTCACACATTGTACCTACCACCTTTACGTTGAGGGCATTTAACGATGCGCTATGCTCGATGGTTGGTACAATTGTTCTACCTATTCAGGTGGGACTCAAGACCATCTCTGTGATGTGTCACATGATAGAGGGTGCCATGCAAGTACAACATTCTGCTCGGGAGGCCTTGGATTCATGAAATGCATTGCATCCCCTCTATCTTGCATCAAGTGTGTGAAATACATTCATGAGGGACAAGTTCACGTAGTGTCCTCGGACGAAGAACCATTCAAGTTCGTGAACTTAGTAGATTTGCCTGGGGGTTTTGTACTCCCATCGATGCACTTGGATATCCGACCTGTCTCATCGGTTAAGATTCCAATAGGCAAACCAACAGCCCATGCTCAACCATCGACATCTGTGTCACACAGATCTGAGCACACAACTACAACTTCTCTAAAGTCGACTGCATCGGCGATGCATCGACAAGTCGAGAAGCTAAAGGTGAAATTGGGTGAGAAAGTGGAAAATCATGTGCCCAGATCAGTCGCCAATGAGACTCCCACTCCCATGGATGTGGAAGAACCTCAAGACAAAGTCGAGGAGGCACCTCAGCCTGCTTCACCTGCATCTTCAGCAGGGTCATCTGCACCATAGGTGACCGTTCATCTGGCCAACATGGGGTTGGGTGAGTATCTTGTGCAAAATGTTACTTTCGGACCTATCCTAAAAACTATGCAAGAGATGGGCCGACCGCATGCCCATCAATTTTTGATTGGATCCGTAGTGCCGTTGGGTGAGCCACCCAACCAGACAAACTTCGTCTATGCAGGGCTGGATCAAGCGCCCACCAGAATGTCCATAGATGAGGATGATGATGAGCCATTCGCTGTGAATGTGCACTATCTATCCAACCCAAAATATGCCATGCACATTTTTGAGTCGTATCATTGGCATGGGCATGGCCTTGGTATTTTCGAACAAGGACGGAGAACTCCGCTCGAACCTCATTATCAGTTGGCTACTGATAGGTTCGGGTTAGGGTTACAAGTACAAGGTCATGATGATTTGCTTGTTGCATCCTTAGATCGCATGTACTTGAGTCTAGGGGACGATGTGGATTTTAATCCATATCACCCTGATCCTTCCAGCTATTGGAGGACTCGCCAGATGGTATCGTTTGTTACCATAGGGCCACCTGATTCATACCATGATGGGCCCTTAGAGGACAACCCCAGAGACAACCTGGGTAACCAAATCCGTGGTGCTACCAATGACACTGGTATGCAGGGGCATGACCCCCATGCTGTAGGCGATCTCAAATCAGGAGATCTTTGTGATGATGATGGAGAGGAGTCCACCTCCGAGATGAGTGGACCTAGTTATGATGCAGATGATGAGTCCTCAAATGATGATCAATCTGAGGAGGAAATCAGGCCGACCTTTTTAGGTCCGGTGTTTATACGCCATCTGCTGCCTATGGAACAAGTGGAAGAGGTGAACGAGCGCTCCATAGTCGATAGTGATTACAAATATGAAATAGAGGAGGCTTACTTAAAGCCTCACCCAACGGATCTCCCACTGTGCATAGACACAATAGAGTGGCCCATCCATGGTAATGACCATAGTGATGTAGATGAGAGGATCGATTCCAGGCTCGTGTATCCACAATATCTATTGCCTAGGGAATCAGAGCATGTTATGGAGGAAGTCCTTCCCAACACTGAGCGCTCTGAGGAAGGAGCAGCACCAGTTTACGTGGTAGTATCGTATATACGATCATTCTATCGGATTTATCTGGATAGTGATGATAGCGATCGTAGGATCAGGTACATGGGACCACATCTGCCTAATCCCTCCTTAGAAGAGGAGGGAAGTGATGGATTGTATTTGAACAGTGATGATGAGGACTCGATGGAGATGGCCTATCTGGGACCTCACCACTTACGCAATAGGCCTCCACCTAGAGGTCCCCCACCTATTACAGCTGTAGGTTTGCATCGAGAGATCAATCTCCATCATAGCCTGAGGGAAAGAAGAGAGCTCGAAGAGAGGTATCAGGAACTCTTTCTCGATCCACCTACGTACGTGGAGCTCCTTGAGCCGAGAGATCCCATTCTATAGCCAGTGCACCGAGATGATCCAGTTATATGGGCATCCCATAGAGAGGATCCGTTTGTGCCCGTACCATCCAAACCAGATCTTGGGTATGAAAGCTACGCTTCAGAGATAGAGTTCTATCCATGTGGTTTCGGAGATCAATTCCATTCCATCAATATGGTCTCCATCGATTTGACCACTCCACTCCATAATCCAGTAGATCCATCCAAACCACTGCATCTGAACATGGATGCTATCGATTGGGATCGCGTTGATTCGCCAGTCTAGCCTGAAGATTTCTTCCCAAATGAAGAAATGTTGCAACCATTTCATTTCACACCAGGCTGCGCTCATGATGTTTGTCACGTCGAGAATGCTTCCCAAGAGGAACATGTGAACCCGGATGATGACATCCATCTGATTCCTATGCCTCACCAGCTTGAGGAGGGATCACATATGTCAGTAGAGAAAACCTTCGATGTGGATATCAGTAAAGATCCCACCAATCCAAAGAAGGTTAGATTTGGAGAGAGTCTCACTCCGGATGAGCGTGATAGCATCATCCCTCTATTGAAAGAGAGACCTGATCTCTTTGCTTGGACTTACAAAGACATGTCGGGTCTAGATCCAAAATTGGTTACTCATAACCTTTCGCTAGATCTATCGAAGAAGCCAGTCAAGCAAAAACTCAGAAAGATGCATCCAACAGTAGCCTTAATGGTAAAATACGAGTTGCAAAAGCTGTTGGATGTAGAGTTCATCATCTCCATCGACTATCCAGAGTGGGTTTCCAATATGGTGCCCATAGGAAATCCAGATGGAAGGGTCCATATTTGTATGGATTTTAGAGATCTCAACAAGGCAACACCCAAAGATTCATTTCTATTGCCAAATATCGATGCTCTGGTAGACGCCACTATAGGTCACGAAATGCTCTCCCTTATGGATGGTTTTTTTGGATATAACCAGATTCAGATTAAACCCGAAGATTAGCATAAAACCATGTTCATAACGCCATGGGGGACATTTTGCTACAAAGTTATGCCATTCGGTCTTAAAAATGCTGGTGCCACATATCAGCGGGCTATGACATATATTTTTCATGACTATATGCATAAAATCTTAGAAGATTATATCGATGACTTACTAGCTAAGTCGTTGTTGTGAGCAGAGCATGCGGAGGTCTTAAGGAAGGTCTTCGATCGCCTGATAGAGCACAATGTCAGGTTGAATCCTAAGAAGTGCGTATTTGGCGTAACTTCAGGTAAACTCTTGGGATTCATCATTTCTAAGTGAGGCATCAAAGTAGACCCAACAAAGGTCATGGCTATTCTAGAGATGCATCCTCCCACTAATATCAGAGAATTAAGAAGCCTTCAGGGCAAAGTAGCATCCATAAAGTGATTCATCGCTCAATTATCGGATAAGTGTCGACCCATGAATCGACTGCTACACAAGGGGGTCCCATTTGATTGGGACAAGGACTACCAAGCAGCCTTTGCTGAGATTAAGCAATACCTAGAAACGCCACCAATACTAGCTCCACCAAGGCCGGATGAGCCTTTTCTGCTATATATATCGGCAACCAACTTTGCATTAGGGACCATGTTAGCCCAAAAGAACGTGCAAGGCAAAGAGCAAGCCGTATATTACATCAGTCGCACCTTGGTGAGTTATGAGTCAGGATATGCATATGTTGAAAAACTTTGTTTAGCAGTAGTGTTCGCTACCAGGAAATTGTGGCATTACATGCTAAGTCATACAACATATGTTATATCGAAACAGAATCCTTTGCAGTACATGATGAGCAAGACATATCATAACACACGTACTGCAAAGTGGATCATGCTATTGATAGAATTTGATTTGCAATTCATCAGCCAAAAGTCCATCAAGGGACAAGTCATAGCTGATCAACTGGCTGAGGCACCACTGTCCAATAGTAGGCCTCTAACCATTGAGCTTCCAGATGATGCGGTCTTCGTAATATCTGAAGCTCCCAAACCCGAGGAACCAGAGAATAATGCTGATATGACATTGTTCTTCGATGGTTCGAAGTGTGAGCAAGGGGGTGGTGCAGGAATAGTGTTTTTCATGCCACAAGGAGCTCCAATGCCCTTGTCATTCAAGTTAAACTTTTTGTGCACCAACAATAATGCTGAATACGAAGCCCTACTTCTGGGCCTCCACATAGCCATCGCCATGGGTATTAAAAGACTGAACATTTTTGGTGATTCTCTGCTCATAGTTAACCAGGTTAAGGGGCTCTTTTAGTGTCGATGTCCCATGCTGAAAGCCTACAAAGATCTTGTTGCCACTTATCTGGCTAAACTTGAATGGTATGACATCGAGGCAATCCCTCGTTCATCAAATAGGTTTGTAGACACCATGGCATATTTGGGGTCCTTGATCCCTCAGAATCCATCTATCGAGTTTACTACCATCCATGTTAGAATGCTCTCACACCCAATAGTGGAGCGTGCAACCTTTAATAACAAAGAGTCAGTCAACATGATTGTTGTGGAACCAATAGCTGATTGGTTCCATAGAGCAGAAGACTTTCTTAAGCAGGCACCCTGGGAGTCATTGACTTCTCAGAGTCCTACGGGGAGTGGTACTACCATTCACCACAAGGTTGTTTCCCAGTCTGCATTTGCAAAGCTAAATACGCAGGGGGAGAAGGTCGTCTTAGCAGTCGAAGTTGAGGCTTGTCAAAGCTGGATGTTGCAAATCCAAGACTTCCTAAAACTTGGTATGATTCCAGAAGGATTGTCGCGTGCCGCAAGATGCACATTTAAATAGAAAGTGACTAAGTATGTCTTGATAGGAGATATTTTGTACCGATGCAGTTACGAAGGAGTCCTCCTTCGATGTCTTGAGCCCCAAGAGTCATCTTGGGCAATTTTAGAAGCTCACGATGGTACGTGCGGTGGCCATTTCAGTGGCATGGCTATCATCAAATGCATCCTTCGCATGGGTTATTATTGGCCCACTATGGAGAAGGATTGCAATGTGTATGTCAAGAAATGCGTTAAATGTCAGCATCATGCTAATCTTACGCACTTGCCATCACAGGCCTTACAGCCCATTCAGGCGGCTTGGCCATTTGCTCAGTGGGGATTAGATCTGATTGGCAAGATTTCCCCTCCATCGTCAGGCCGACATACATTCATTATCATGGCTACTGAGTATTTTACAAAGTGGGTGGAAGCCATTCCCCTTACAATGACCACTGGAGCTCGCATCATAGAATTTATTCTCGAGCATATCATATGTCATTTTGGGATACCATCCAAAATCATTTTGGATAATGGAACTTCTTTTAAGAACAAAATTGTGTGGGCTTTAACGTCTAAATACCGCATTCAACATAGTTTTGCAACTCCATATTATCCGCAAGAAAACGGGCAAGCTGAGGCCTCAAACAAGACTGTGGTAGCCATCTTGAAAAATATAGTGCAAGAACACCACAAGGATTGGCATATACAACTGCCCCTTGCACTATGGGCTTACAGGACTAGCATTCGGATGCCCATTGGGGCAACGCCATTTTCACTAGTATATGGCGCTGAGGCCATTATGCCCTTAGAGTTGGAAATTCCAATGCTGTGCATCGCATTGAAAGAGTTCATCGATGACGACACCGCGTGACAAGCTCACCTCGATCAATTGATGTTGCTTGATGAACATCGCGTGAATGCCCTCGAGCATCTCCATGTTTATCAAGAATGATTAAAATGAGCTTACAATATCAAAGTCCACCAGAGAGACTTTGAAGTTGGGGATCTTGTGCTAAAAGAAAACCAACAGAACTCAAATTTTCCACCTGACATGCGAGACAAATTTGTGGCTAACTGGCTAGGGCCTTACATCATATCTAAAAATATTGGTCCAGGTACCTATCGCCTAACGTCGCTAGAGGGTGTGGACGAGCTTGAACCTCTCAATATCATCCATATTAAGGCGTTCTATGCTTAAGAGTGTAGTAAAGGCACCAAAGGCATCTGTAAGCCCTTTGGTCAACCCAAAAGCCCCGAGGGTTTTGTCTAAACCGCTCGGTCACCCCAAAAGGCCCCAAGCTATCTGATTAAGAAGCTTGGTCAAGTAAAGGCACCAAAGGCATCTGTAAGCCCTTTGGTCAACCCAAAAGCCCCGAGAGGTTTTGTCTAAACCGCTCGGTCATCCCAAAAGGCCCCAAGCTATCTGATTAAGAAGCTTGGTCAAGAAAAGGCACCAAGGATTCCCAAAATCCCTTGGTCAACCCAAAGGCTCGAGAGTTCCTATAACCTCGGTCATCCCAAAAGGCCAGCCCTCTCGATTATAATAACTTGGTCAAGCAAAGGCACCAAGGATTCCCAAAATCACTTGGTCAACCCAAAGGCTCTGAGAGTTCCTATAACTTCTTGGTAATCCCAAAAGGCTCCATGCCCTCTTGTTGAGAGTTTGGTCAACTAAAAGGTTCCAAAGGTGACTGTAAAACCTTTGGTCAAGTCAAAAGGCTCCAAGGATTCCCAAAAATCGCTTGGTCAACCCAAAGGCTCCGAGAGTTCCTATAACTTCTCGGTCATCCCAAAAGGCTCCACGCCCTCTTGCTGAGAGTTTGGTCAACTAAAAGGTTCCAAAGGTGGTTGTAAAACCTTTGGTCAAGTCAAAAGGCTCCAAGGATTTCTAAAAATTGCTTGGTCAACCCTAAAAAGCTCCAAGGACATGTACTCATCGTTTGGTCAAATATGAAAGCTCAAAAACCTATAAAAATCAAGAAAAATATATAAAAGTCCAAAAAATTTGATAAAGCTTAAAATCCAAAAACATTTGCATTTGCATTTTCATCTGCATTCACACATGCATTCACATCATCATATTGCATTTAGGCATTTGTCATCCATTGCATTCCACAGTAGAGTGTAGTGCATTTATCAAAGTTTTACAAATAGTCACACATTTGTATGACAATCATGCACCCTTGCATTTATCATAATTCATTGCATTCGTACACGATACCTATTGTGGAGACCTATGTGTATTAAGTTTTCCTGTCACTCAACCATACCTAGTGGGTTCTTCAGATATTGTAGAAAGCTTGCTTTGCTATTATAGACAAGGTCATTAGTTGGGATAGTGCCTCGACATATCAAAATCCCATCACTAAGAAAAACAATATAAAATCCTGCTAAGACGAGAGAGGATGAAAGCCGTGAAAGCAGTCTTAGGTCTCTAGAGAGATGGGTCTCCCGACCTGCTTATCTTGCAAATAGTCGATCTAGAAAGGTGTACTTTGGAAAAAGGACAAGAATTTCCCCTATACATCCCAAAGTCACAAAAGTTAAATCCCAAGTTACAAAGTGCAAAAAAATATATACAAATTTCAAGTTCAAAATATAAAGTGACATAGTGAATCAAAAGCACTATAAAAATCCCTTGCTCAAAGAAAGCGATAACACGTGGACTAACAGTGATTTTTATCACTACATATGAGCAAGTAAGAAGGGTGAGAACTTGAATCCCTAGATTGTACACCTTTTGAAAGCCATAGAGTGATCCCCGATCGCAGCAATGGGTTGGAAGAGTCCCACCTACAATCGGAGGGGTAGTTCTATTGGGTGATCCCCAAATGTAGCAATGGGTTGAAAGAGTCCCGCCTGCATTTGGAGGGGTAGCCCTGATCAATTTGCAAGATGAGCTAGCTCTAGGTACTTAGGATTGTCTAGCTGTATAAGTCTAATCAAAGCTGAAACAAGGATGATACGATCGTATGAGGAACCCTATCTCACATATGGGTTGAAAGAGTCCCGACTGACATATGGGGTATGCTTACGATCTATCTAAAAATACTCACATGCACACACAGGGATTATGAATAGTTGGGTCTATCACGGCAAAAGCCTTGTCCAATATAAGCCTGGTATAGTTAGTATGTGATTTTTGGAGAGGTCTACTAGAGTGTTTGAGTCTCAAGGAAAAACCCAAAAAGTGCTCCAATAGCAACAAAATACCAAATATCATTAGACTGTAGAAATACGAGTCATTCATTACTCAAAATGCATTTTACAAAGTACAATCAAATATATAAGATAGATACCGCATGAAGATCAGAAATGATGTTTAGACGACCACTGATTATATAGTACGAAATGACATAATCATTCATTGGCATTTTACCAATCCATTTCACTGCATTTCATATATGGGTGATTAATTGATTAAGTTCTTGTAATGAGAATTATCAATTATTTTGCATGATTGTTATACATTATGTGGTGTCATATTTTAAAAATTGATATACATAGTTTACATTCATTCCTTATGTTTTAAGTGATTAAAGCATACAGGTTCATTTCCATTAGATTATGATTCTGTACATAATGCATTACCATACATTGCATAGCATATCATAAACTACATAAAATATACGCATGCCCACAAAGCAAAAATAAATATGCGTTAAAAAAATAAGCATCGCATCCATCTACATACATCATATGTCGCACATCTAATCATCTAGATCACTGCATATCATCATCATAAAAAATAGTAGCTATCTAGTGCATGACATCCATACATTGCATCATATAAACATAGCATTTAAATACGCATTGCATCCATGTGCATCAAATAAACATAAAATCAAAAATTAATAAATACACATTTACACATAATGAGCCATGAAAGATCATATCATATATATATATGTGTCCAAATGAGTACATAGGGAGTACAAAATGCCCGTAGGCTACAACTGTGTAGGTCCTCGACCTTACACACAAAATGATACATCAAACTGTAGTAGGCAAGTGCTAAAAAATAGATCTAGGCTGCTCCCCCTATACTGGAGCTCTCGTCACCTCCCTCTACACTATGCTCTAGAGCCTGCTCTCCTGGCTGACCTGGCACCTATGGTGGATCCTACTATGGATCATGCCTGCCTCCAAACCCTAATGCACCCAGCACATGAGAAACTGGTAGCTACAGTAGGCTAGTCCTCTTGCTGGAGGCCCCTGATGTCTACCCCGAATCTCTAGCCCTAGCCTGTGACCTTGTCGTATGCGTGCTAGAGGACCTTTGCATCCTCTTAGTCCTATGAGTCCTATGACTCAAGCTAGCTATGGACTACCATGAAGTCCTGGATCTGGTACATTGCAACTCTATGAAAAAAGGATCCTCAAGAACCGATAGCCCCTACATCTCTATATAGCCGACCAGCTGATCAACATGGGCAAGCCGATCTGGATGCATCTCATTGGTCCTCATGACCATACCATGTAGTCATGTCACCTCAGTAGTCGATTCCTACATCGCTAGTGTACCTATTGCTAGTACCATAGGAGGCCCAATAATAGCCTGAGGAGGCCCCATAGTAGCTCCCCTCGTTGCTCGAGTGAGATCCCGCTCTACCTCTACTATAGTCTGCTGCACCTATGCCAACTCCAGGGTAGTCTATAGTCTCTACACCTGGGCCTCTATATTAGTAGCTCAAGTCATGAGCTCCTATATCTGGACCTATGCCTTAGTCAGGCATCGCTCCTTGTCAGTCACCTTCACCTCTAGAGTGGTGATGGTAGTATCTTTCTCCCACTACTGCATATGGAATCACCCAATCTGACTCTGCAAGTCAACAACCTATGCTAGCAGTTGTCCCTCTACGCTATCAGGAGGGACCTCACCCTCCTCTAGAGCATCCTCCTCAGGTTCGATCTCTGGTAGGTCCTCAGTGGTGGCCTCTGCGCCCCAACCACCCTTAGTATGCTAGCACACCCTACGCCCATCAAGATCTACCTCTGCTTCTACCTCTGTTGGCTCTCGACCTAGAGGCCCGGTACCATGCCATCTAAAAAGATACCACCACCCATCATAGTCGGGTGTGGTCCCAGTAGTCTCAACCCCCGACTCTTGGAAGTCGTCAGGTGCATCCCCTAGTGGTGGAGGAACTATCAATGGGAGATCCCTCTCATGAGCCAGTCATCTATACCTGAGGGGCATATCTGGCAGGTCCTGCACCATGCCAAACTATCATAGGATGCAAGAGAAAAATTGGTACTCTCTCACCTTTGGCTTATGCCAGATGAGCCATCTATCTTGGTGGGCCCATCACAGCCACTCATCCACCTCTGGCCATACAGGACAATCCATGTAGGGGTGCCAGATGATGTCCCCTGGCCCAAGTGCCACAAAACTGATGATATAATGTTGTGTATCCCCAACATGAGCCCTACTATGGACACCCTCCTCAGCACGAGGCCAGTAGGTGGCATAGCACTGATGAGCGGCATCTAGGGTAGTGATGTGCAGAGGTAGGTTAGCAGGACACTCAATTCGGATATGCTACCACCCCTAGATCTATAGCAAAATGCTACAAGCTGATGCCCTTATGGCTCTGCTCCATGATCTGGTACAGCTCCTGATAGAGCTAGCATAATAAAGTGCTCCCCTAGGCTCATAGCATTGGCTCCTCCGTCGAGCTCTGAAGCACCCTCCAAGCAGGGGCTAGCATGTTCTAAGGAATCCTCATGCCCGAGGAGTCTAGAAGGACAATCTAAATGATGAGGTGCATGAACAAGGCCTCTCGAGTAGAGAAGACATCATCTTAGTACCAGTCCTTGATGTGCACCCCTCCATGGTCTACATCATCCTATGCGTCGACACTCTGATCACCAAATATGGCAGCAAATATGACATCCTTTACCATGTAGGTAGAGGAAATGATAGCCTCGCCATCGATAGGGATCCTTGTAGCACCCTAAAATTGGCGTAGTTAAACCCTTAGTAAAAAGATAAAAATTTGAATTTTAACCTCGAAACCGCTCGTTAACCGCTCACCCCATTTTTCGTGCCATTTTTAGGAGTTGTTTTGACCGTTGGACGATATCATCGCCGATCAGACGAAATCGTCCCAGATCGGACGAATTCATCTGGAACAGAACGTCCAGACGATTTCGTCCCAAAACCGAATTTTCATAATTAGCTTCTGTTTCAATAGCCTCTCCAACTTGGGCAGAAGCGTGTCTGCATAGTTGGAGATTCCTCCGTTGGAGATCTCCCAGATTGGGATGATCCCCAACCTCCTAACCTCCCCCTAATTCTATATAAACTAGGATTTTCTTAGTTTATCCCCTTGGCTCTCCTCTTGACTCTCTCCCTGGTTGATTTTCCCTGCCATTTAGCTTTGTTGTGTTAAGACGTCCTATCTACCATTATTTGCACTCGTAGTTTTAAGTTTTCATTGCAGGATTTCACTGTGCTTCAGCTGGAGGAAGCTCGGATCGTCGCAGGTGATTCCACATGATTTTGGATGATCCTGTCATAGATCGGTGATGATCTCGTACGATTGGAGGTGATCTCGATTGTAGTTCATATTGGGGGCAATCAGAGCCCTGAGTTTGCATTTCTCATCTTCCTTCCTTATTTTATTATGCATTAGCTTGATTTATTTTCATTCTGCATCCTGGAGTTCACCTCATTTAGCATAAATGCATGATAAAGTTAAAATAAGTTATTAAAACAATGCATTTCCTTTAATCTGCTATCTAGATTTATCAGTTAAGCATTTATACTATCATTTCTATCATTTTGCATTATTCTTGCAGTTGCATTTTTGGTTTTTGGTGTCTGTTTTTGTGATTGCAGGTTTTCTGATGAATTCGTCAGATCGACGATGATCTTGTCTGATTTCAGATGATCGCCTATGATCTGGGATGATTCTGTACAATTGCAGATGATCCTGTCATATTCAGGATGATCTGGACTCCTACAAGCTTCAGAATCTTCATCAGACATCCGAAATCAGGTGCATTCTTTCTCATTTAACATATTCCTGGTATTTAGGATTCATTCATGCTTTCTGTATTCATATAAATTGGCATTTTCATATAGAATAGCTTAGATTCATTTTGGCCAACCTAGGGATATGAATGATTGAGTATAAAATGAACACATCAAACCCATTCTCAACCTAGGCGTGGAAACTGCCACTCAAAGTTTCCTGGTGAACCCCACCATCCATCAAAAATTCACCCTTATACCCCTCCCCCGAGAGGCGCGACCTTCAAAGGGCCTCTCAGTCCGAGGTATTGTCCCATCCTTCTCGCATCCCCCTTTCGGGCATGGATCCTTTAGCCTGAAGGTAAGGGCATGAAAAATTTGGGTCAGTACATTTTGGTGAACCCGACGTGAAACTAAAAACCTTTTGAAAACAATCCAAAAAAAAAAAAAAATTATTATTAAGTAACATCTAGAATCATTAGACAAACAATTAAAGTTGCATATCATATTTAGATGGTAGATTATAATAGAAGACGAGTTGTCATCATAAATGTTGAAAATCAATTAACGGCCATAGAGATTACTTCTGTACTTAGAGTACCTCAAACAAATAGGGTCCAACCTTTGTGGGACGAACTTGATAGGAGATTGGGTATCATTGAATCCAGATCTATAGAACTTAGGCAAATTAAGAGGTTTGTCCTAGATAGAATCCTGGATCCTGATCAGGTGACTTTGTACCATGAACTTCAGAGAGCTTGCCATAGGTGGTTAGCCGATAAAAGAGCACTAGTGTCTTCTGAATTATACACCTTTGAGGAATACCTCGAGAACGTAGTTGTAGTACACAAATTTCTATCTCGTATAGAGGATCAAGAAGTCATTCTTATAGATAGAAAGAGATGGAATAGAGTTCCTAGAGTTGTGTTATATCGAGAGTATTGCCATGAACTTTATTTCTACAGGTCAGAGTCCGAAACAGATCATATTACTATAGCACACTTTGTCAAATTCTTGAAAAACCATTTCCAATTTGAAGAGGAGCATTTCATGACTCCTGATGAACTTGATCCTATTAATGATATCCATAAACTATTTATAGAAAACTAAGTCATTCTTTTTACTATTGTTATTTTTTTTGCAACTAGAATGCTATTTGTTATCTTTATAATAATATTATAAAACACAAAAACAATAAAAACAAAACAAAAAATAAAACAAAACATTTCCTTTTAAGTATTATAGTAGGTATATAGTTAAAATATATACCTCTCAACCCTATCATATATATATATAAGTATATATATTTGCTAAAACCTAAGTTTAAGCACAATGCCTAGACTTAGGAATGGAAAACAAACCGAAGAAGAAGAAGATTGGTTAGGAAAACCATTAATTGACCAAAATGTCCTTCCTGAGGACCAAGTCCAGGAAGAAGAAATCCTAGACCAGCAAGAAGAGGAGCTTGTTGTAAGAAATGAACAAGAAGAAAATGTTAGAGAGGAAGGATCCTCATCCCCTAAAATGTCTCCGGGAGGAGCTGTCACTTTTGAAAACATGGAACAATTCTGGAAGTTCATTAATACTAATATTGGTGTTCTTAATAGAGCAGTCCATATGGACAAGGATCGAATTAGTGACACTCAAGCAACTCTAGAAGACGTATTTCACACACGCACTAATCCCTTGTCCTTTATTGATCAAGAGAGTGATCAAGCTGGACCATCCAATCTGGATATGGCAGCTATAATCTAGAACATGCAACAACAACAAGTTACCCAACCATCTAAAGTGCTTGTTAGCAAGCCTAGGGCTATTCCTGCACAAAATAAACCATCATTTACTGCTCTATTTTGCCAAGCTATTGAGCAACATACCTCAAATCAGCAAAAATCCAAAACAAAACCAAACACCAATTACCAACAATCTAGGATACAACATAATACTATTACAAATCCTCTTCATAATACTCTTCCTACCAACACTTTACATAATAGCAATATAGCATCTAATCCTTATGTCACACCATCATACACTCATAAATCCCATGCCTATGTCCCACCGAACCAATATGGTGGACAAACTAGCAATCTTGAAGCCATGGTGAAACAGTTAGTTTCCCGCATGGACCAGATAGATCCCTACCATCCCTCGTACAATTATCGAGAGATGTGTAGTCAGCCTTTAGATCCTATAGTTGTAGCACAGCCATATCCTAAACATTTTCCTATGCCTATCTTGCCCATATATAAAGGAACGGAAGATCCCATAGAGCATCTTCGTATGTTTAGGATAGCATGTCATGATATATCACATGATGACTTGTTATTACTAAAAATGTTCCCGAAGAGCTTGGGAGGAATGGCATTGGAGTGGTATTATCAATTACCCACTAATTCTTTGAGGAATTTTGAAGAAACCACTGAGTCTTTTGTTCATCAATTTAGTGCCTATATCGAAAGACATGTGACCATTAAAGATTTGTATAACTTAAAACAAGACAAAGATGAATGTTTTGCTGATTTCCTAGCTAGGTGGAGACAATTGATAGGAAAATTGCACTTTGTGTTACCTTATAGGGAGATGTTGGACATCTTTATTAATAATTTGCAAGAGCAACTATCTTACGAATTATCAACTGCTACCTTGACCACCTTCGATTAGGCTATAGACTTAGCCAGAAGAGTGGAAGATGCTCTCATTAGGAGAGGACAACTTAAAAAGAAAGACGATGAGAAAACATCCAGAAATCAATATAAGAATAAACAAGTTGTGGGTGATGGAGTCACCGATAGTAGAAATATTGCTAATATTAATGTTGTGAAGACAACGGAGAAGTTTATATTGAAACCTCCTGATAAACCTCCTCGAGAATTTACTAGGTTAAATCAACCTTTATCAACTATTCTCCCGCAATTATTAGAATGAGGTTTGATTCAATTACCAAATATCCGGGAACCTGATCCAACTATACCCGGATACAGAGCTGATTTACACTGTGACTTCCATAGAGGACCTGGACACACTACCAACTCTTGTAAAATATTAAAACATAAAATACAAGACTTGATTGATAACAATGAGATGGAGGTGCAAGCCTTTCAACCTAAGCAAAATCCTCCTAATAATGCTCAAAAGAACATCCCACAAAACCAGAATCAGAATGCCAATCAGTCATTGGACATATTTCAACATCCTTTACCAAAACATGGCAAGGAAGTGGCTAATCAAATTGAACATCATAATGTTCCCCCTCCTACCCGATATGTAGGGACTATTAGTGGGCATTTACCCATTCATGATTTGGAAATATTTGACACAACCTTATCCATGGTTACGACTAGGCCTCTACATAATATTTGGACACATGATCTTAGTGATACAGAATACGAGAGTGAGAGTGATATGGAAATCACATCAAATCAATCGAATAGTTCTGAAGATGAATCGGATACTATTCACCCTATCACAAGTCATATGGTTCTAGAAGAACCATTTCCAAGAAGAGTCACTACTAGACCATCATCCCACCAATTAATTTCTAATGAGCAAGCCATAAATGCTAGACCAAGACCCATTCATCATCCGTAGAATAATATTGTGGGTACCATCGGAGCTATTACTAGACAACGGGCTCAAAACTCTCAACAAGATCAAATGCAGAATGATGGATCAACTCCATTTGTTTTGAAAGTTCCTAATAAAGGGAATCAGGCACCTAATGTTCAACCTAAACCTCCTTATAATATTAATGAACAATTATCAAATATTACAGCTAGAATTTCTCTTTTGGACCTTTTAAGATCTTCTCCTACACATAGAGATGAATTAATGCTCACATTAAGCCAGATGATGGTACCACAAGACATTCAACTCTGAAGCCATGGCTAATACTATAATAACTCGTGAAGTTGATTGTATTGACTTTCGGGATAGAGACATACCTCAACATAGTTTACATAAGGATAACCCCTTATATATTATTGCCTTAATTGGAGATGTAGCAGTTAAACGAGTCTTGATTGATAATGGTTCATCTTTAAACATCTGCACTTTTGACTTCTACCAAATATTTGGGTTTAGAACTGATGAAATGAAAAGAAGCTGATATGATCATAAAAGCCTTCAATGATGAAACACAAGAAACGTGTGGAGTTATTACCATCCCATTGCAGGTTGGTCCGAGAACCTTGGATACGACCGTGTTTATTGTACATTGCCCTGCATCATACAATATACTCTTGGGTCACCCTTGGATCAACGTGATGCGAGCCATTCCCTCAACTTTACATCAATGTGTTAAATTCGAATTTAAGAATCAGTTGGTTACCATTCATGGTGATCCTAGACCCTTTGATATGTGTGCTTTGGCAGAACCTGTTGGAGTTCAATTTTGCCCTGCTCTATCATCCACACATCCTAATTCTCATTACCCATCTAAACATGTGAAACACACACCCACAATGCCATCTACTTCTTCTCCATCAGTTCCACCCCTACATATAGCTCAACCATCCTCTAAACAAACCACATTAGGACCTCAGAAAGATCCTAATCCCACAACCAATGCCTCTTGTTCTACTCCTATAACTTCTATACCTATAATAGGCCCATCCATCGACATCTCTACAACATCTACATCCACCAAAGGCATAGTTTCCGCATCAGAAGATGTAGGAAATGTTCCTTCTACCTCTTATGCTCTTACTGACGAGCTCTTACCCGATTTATCTAAAATTCTTATATCAGAGAAAACGAATGCTTCTATGCAAGATTCCCTTATTTTAAATAATTTGCCACCATCTCCTCATACCTTGGGCCTCCCACAGCCTATGGGAAGTATTTACCAAGTCGGGAGCTATGCTTTTATTTATAAGGGATATGACTAGGGTAGAATACCCAGAAACATCAAGACTCATTATGATGGATATGCTCGATGTTATTTTACTAATGAGTATATTAAAGCCAAATCTATAATGCTTAAATTGGGATATAAAGGGAAAGGTTTAGGACCTTTCCAAAATGGTATGAAAGAACCTTTTGAGGTAGAACCGTGGCCCGCCCGATGTGGTGTGGGCCTATTTCCTAGTAAGGGTCAGCCCTTCCCATTTGAGGATGATGACCATCTCATATGTTACCAAGATTATTTGGATAAACGTGATGCTTTGCATTTAATGAATAAGCCATTTACATGTAATATGCTATCTATAGCTTACCCTGAGATGATCGCTGAATCCGATGATGAGTTGGAGGGAGATATCTTCCATGATGTCTCCATTGAGGAATTATTACATAATGAATTTTATTTTGATGGCTCTATACCTAGTATAGCCCAGATTGAGGCCACGACTCCTCAAGATGAATTATCCAAGCTAACCTTGGAAGAATTACAAGAATTGGGTGTTTCACCCGCCCCACCTAATTTTGAGAAAGATCTACACATGGAAGTAGAAAATGTCATAAAAATTAACATTGGAACTGAGGATAATCCTCACATAATCAACATTGGATCAGAATTGAGTCAAGAAAAATAGGATAAATACATTGCATTTCTTAAAGAATATGAAGATGTCTTTGCTTGGACATATGAAGATATGCCGAGGTTTAGACCCTTCTGTAGTTATGCATCACCTAGTAGTCCATCCGGATGCTAAACCTGTTAAACAGAAACTTAGAAAAATGCATCCTAAAGTGGCCTTACTGGTCAAAGGGGAGTTAGAAAAACTCTTAAATGTTATTTTTATACAAGCCATTGATTATGTTGAATGGATCTCGAATGTAGTTCCAGTAACTAAGAAAGAAGCTACTAAGGTTAGGGTTTGTACAGACTTTAGAGATATTAATGTTGCATGCCCTAAAGATGATTTTCCCCTTCCCAATATGGATCAGATCATTGATTTTACTGCTGGGAGTGGAATGATATCCTTAATGGATGGATTTTCTGGTTATAATCAGATCAGGATAGCTCCTGAAGATCAGGCTAAAATAGCCTTTATTACCCCTTGGGGGACCTTTTGTTGGAAAGTGATGCCATTCGGCTTAAAGAATGCAGGTGCAACCTATCAACGAGCCATGACTTATATCTTTCATGATATGATGCATGATATACTACATGATTATGTAGATGACATTATAGCTCGTTCTATTAACGAAGATGACCATTTAGATGACTTGAGAAAAGTATTTAATCGGTTAAGGGAATACCTTATCCGATTGAATCCAACCAAATGTATATTCGGAGTTAAGTCCGATAAATTATTGGGGGTTATAGTTTCTTTACGTGGCATCAAAATTGACCCTCTCAAGATTGTGGCTATCACTGATATGCCCGCACCCACAAATATATCTGAATTACGGAGTTTACAAGGTAAGCTTCAAGCTATTTATCGCTTCATCGATAAGCTGGTGGATAAAACTGGACCCTTTCTTAAGCTTCTTAAGAAGGATGTCTCTTTCCATTGGGACAATGAATGTCAGGAAGCATTTGAACTCCTCAAACAATATCTTCTTAACCCACCTATGCTTTCACCGCCTAGACCTGATCGCCCATTTATCTTGTATATTTTTGCTTCAGATTTTGCCTTAGGAGCTATGTTAGCTCAACTTGATGATGAGAAGAGAGAGCGTGCTAATTATTACATTAGCAGAACATTAATTAGTTATGAAACCCGCTACACAACATTAGAGAAGTTATGTCTAGCAGTCATATTTTCTACACAGAAACTATGCCATTATATGCTCAGTCAAAAAACGTATGTTATTGCTAAATTCGATCCCTTGCGGTATCTCATGAGTCGACCTTATTTATCTGGTCGCACAACAAAGTGGGTTCTTGCTCTAAGCGAGTTTGAACTCATGTTTATAGGACAGAAGTCTGTTAAGGGTCAAATCATAGCAGATCAATTAGTTGTTGCACCCTTAGAGTCTACCCATCCCCTCATCATTGAGTTTCCTGATGAATGCCTTAAACTAGAGGCAGACCATCCAGAGCAATGGTCCTTATACTTTGATGGAGCCCGATGCATGAGTGGGGCTGGTGCAGGTATTATTCTAATATCTCCATAGAAACATCTTATACCTCTATCCTTTAAATTAATGTTTGCTTGTACTAATAATACTACTGAATATGAAGCTCTAATCCTTGGCTTACGAGCAGCCTTGGCACTAAAAATTAAAAATCTATTAGTTTTCGATGATTCTCAACTTGTTATAAATCAAATTAATGATGTTTATCAGACCAGAGATGATAAATTGTGCCCATATAAAGCATATGTATTACAATTAATATCTTTATTTGATCAAGTTACCTTGGAAGCTATTCCTAGAACTAGCAATCGTGCGGTTGACGCTATGGTTGCAGCTGCATCTCTTTTACCCTTGGAGTTAGATGACGAATATGCTACCATCATTATTCATCGACTCCAGGAACCCACTTCAAATAAATCATGCTTAGAACCTTTGGATGTGTTTCTAATCAATGAAACTACTCCTGAACTTTGGTACACTGATATATTCAATTTTCTTCAAAATGGGACCTTCCCTGAAGGTTTTAATAGAAACCAGTGCCGGTTATTACGTAGACGAGCAAGTCACTTCGTAATAATTGGCAATACATTATATAGGAGATCTTTTGAAGGTATCCTACTGAGATGTTTGAATCTAGAAGAATCTAGATCAGCTTTGAGTGAAGCCCACGATGGATCTTGTGGGGGACACTTTAGTGGTAGCGCCATTGCTAAGAAGCTCCTTAGGATAGGATATTTTTGGCCTACCATGGAGAATGATGCACATGATTACGTGCACCATTGCGACAAGTTCCAGAAACACGCTGACCTTGTCCATGCGCCTGCATAAGAACTGTAGGCTATTTCATCTCCTTGGCCCTTTTCAAAATGGGGCTTAGACATCATTGGAAAAATCAATCCTGTGTCATCTGATGGACACAAATTCATCATAACCACCATCGAGTATTTCACGAAGTGGGTTGAAGCTATGCCCTTAGCTTCTTGCACTGGAACCCAAGTTTCCAAATTTATTTTTAATCAAATTATTTGTAGGTTCGAAATTCCTGCAAATCTCATCTCGGATAATGGAACTTGTTTCAAAAATAAAGATGTCAAGAAATTATGTCAAAAATATAAAATTCAACATCGTTGGTCCACTCCCTATTATCCTCAGGGTAATGGCCAAGCAGAAGCATCTAATAAAACATTAATTAAAATCCTCAAAATACTGGTCAATAAATCTGGCCGAGATTGGCACATTCAATTATATCCTGCTTTGTGGGCTTATCGAACTAGCATTCGTACTCCCACGGGCACTTCACCTTTTGTTTTGGTTTATGGCGCTGAAGCAGTTTTTCCCTTTGAATTAGAAGTTCCTTCTTTGGCTCTACTACTTCAAGATATTGAAGTAGGAGATGAATATCATATTGGCAGATTTAGTCAGCTGGAACTCCTAGATGAGAAGTGCATCAATGCTTTGGAACATCTTCGAGCCTACCAGAACAAGCTTAAACGAGCATACCTCAAGAAAGTTCATCATCGATCCTTTGAGATCGATGACCTTGTCTTAAAAGAAAATAAAAAAATACTAATGCAACTAAAGATCTTAAAGGTAAATTCGAGCCCAACTGGCTTGGACCATATATTATCACTGCTAAATTTGGATCGGGAGCATACAGATTAGCTACCTTAGATGGTAAAGATCTTAAAGAACCTATGAACATTATGCATCTTAAACGCTATTATGCATAAATCTGGTCATTTCATCATTGTATATATTGTTATTTTGCATATTGTTTCATTTTAGTCATTCATATAAAAATTTCAAAAATAGTAATATTATTTATTCTTTCAATTCATAAATTAAAACCAAAATATAAAAAAACATCAAAATCATCAAAATATTCAAAAACATTTTCTATTTTTGCACCTGTCAATTCTTGAAGTATTGCAGTCATATTTTCAATTATTTTGGATAAATTAGCATTTATTTGGAATCCCGCACTTTCACACTCACATGAATAAATATCTTGATTTTATTTGGTATGATTATTAATCTCTCTTATATCAAAGTCCACAGTTGAATTAAATAAAGTTTTGAGCATAGAGAATTGATCTTGTTATTTACTTGAACCAAGTATACCTTTTCACATTAAAATGATTTCATTGCAAATTCATAATGATGCTACATAGTAGAAGTGGTTTCTTGAGCGAAAAGTTTCCCCTGCTATCCTATCATGCACATGGTCTAGAATCTTTGAGAATTGACAAAAGGACAAGCTCACCCCTACCCGAAATAAAAATCCCTTGCTCTACAGCCAATCCGAGCAAGTATCCCTAGTATAGGAAGAAAAAGAAAAAGAAAATCAAGAAAAATCATGAGAAAAAGAAGCATTATTTCAATATCATTTTGTACCATCTCAACAATATTTCAGCATTATCTCAGTTCCAAGAAAAAATACAAAAAAAAAAAAGAAGAAGAGAAAAGAAAAAGCAAAATGCAATAAATCCCTTTCCCTACCCCTTGAAAAGAAAAGAAGGGTGAATGAGCTTGAATCCCTGGAATTCTCAATTATTCAAAAACTGTGAGGTAAGCCCCATAACAAGTGGTTTGTGCCCAACCCGCTTGGCCTTGGGTAACTCCTAGCATGGTGATATGTCTGTCACATTAGCGACCTTCTTTTGTACAGACCTATGTCTGCTTATGGATCAGCTAGCTCTTGATGACCCGACTTACATAGTAGTATGGTACGGTTACATGCATATAAATCATGGTCAACGAACACTTATTTGGTTAATTCAAATTACTTGTATCAAATTATCTTGCTCAAAATTGGTAAATGAACAATACAATTGCACACACATTTGTATTTGAGAGATTTTGTATCATTATGATAAATCAAGATCGGCAATGAACTCACATATGCACATGAGGGTTCCTTATAAATCTACATTTTGTCTTTGAGATAATTTAAAATATTTATGCAAATATTTTGGAATAATTTCATCTTCTTATTTGAGAACATCTGTTTAGTATAAAAACAATTACATACATTTTTTTCAAAAATCCAAAATTTCTTTCAAAAACATATTCAAAAATCTAGCAATAAAGTCACATTTATATATTTTCGACTTTCGCAACGATGGTATAGTTCCTAAAACCTAAATTGGAATTTTATGCCTAGTGCAAGTCCTCATCTTATATATTTTCTGTTTATCTCAAAATCAAAAATCAATTATGCAATAAAATTATTTTTGGATTTCATGATGATGGTATAAGTCTATACCTATAATTCTATGCCTAGCGCAAACCATTGTTCTAATTTTATTTCCCATTTATTTAATTCATAAAAACATATGGCTTACATCATTATGTTACACAATTGTGCTTTAAAAAGAACGAAAACTTTTCTATTTCATTTCATTATGTCAACATTCAGTTTTTTGCAACGATGGTATAATTCCTAAGGAATTGTTCAAAATTTTATCACACTTAGGAATTTTATGCCTAACAAAAATCATATTTTTAATATTTCATGCATAATATTTTCATGAAAATCTGAAAACAAATCATCACCATCATCATTTTTCATCATCACAACACAAAGTCTTAAGACAGTCTCTTAAGCACTCTTTTACTTTTAGCAATATTTCTATACTAGGATTAGCTTGACGACCTAGCGAGCGGCGACTCCATGAAATGGTCATATAACAACGACAATGTCCTTTGAAATTATTGTTAGAAGTCACTTTATTTTTTCATCAAATCACACCACAAACAACCAATTTGTTTACATCAGATTATTTCATTTAAATTTCATAGCATGACATAAAATTATACTATTTCCAATGACATAATTACATGAATAATCAATCAACAATTCAAAATTTAAAGCATCATAAAACATATGGACAAGTCATATCACAAAAGATCATATATATATATATATATATATATCAAAATTATGTACATCATATCAAAACTGGATCGGTATGCCACAATCTATACCCTGGCATACTCAATCCTCTCAAAAATATATAGTCTATAGCCAAAGAGCAGCTAGTCTCGAGAAGCCCTCGAGCTCTCAGCCTCATCTCCTCTCCTACCCTGAGGTGGAGGAGGTGGTCCCATCGGAGTCCATGCTGTGTCTCGGGTCCTCGACATCGATCATGAGGATGTCCTCGATGACCCCATCATGATCGGCTCTACAATGCTAGCTGGCAATGGTATCCTCTGCCCCTCTGGAACCACATGATAGTACAATCCCTGGTAGAACATGGTCTGAGCAATAGCCCATGCCAGATCTCGAGTGCTCACCCCTCCGCTCCGAGCCCTGAGTCATGTAGCCTCATCCTATAGTGTCTGCACCTGAGCCCGAAGGTGGGCATTCTCTACCTAGAGAGCCACCATCTCGTTGCTCTCCCCCACCTCGATACCCTTGCCCTTATCGAGCGATGGTGGCCTCTCCCTCTACTGAGAAGGGAGCCCCTCCTCCCTCCTCTCTAGCTGCTATGGTCTCTCTAGAGCCTATGGCACTCTCCGACATCTCTCCTGAGGAGACCATCACTGCTCCCTCCCTCCATGACTCCTCGCTGCATCGATGGTAGCCTGGCACCGCCTCCCCATCCATCGCACCATAGCATGCATCGGACCCTATGCCCTCATCATCCGAGGAGGGTGGATGCCTACGTACCAGGCATCATACCCATCTGTGACCCCAGCATCATCCCCATCCACTAGCTGAATGGGGGCATCATCAGCATCCTGACTCTAGAATCATTGCATATCTAGAGCCCCGCTCAGTGTAGTACTATCCCGGATAGTCTAGGAGTACTCGTAGTCTCTGAGAGAAGGGATCCCCTACTGTAGACCGAACTACCTCAAAACTTGGTCATAGCGATGGAGCTCTACCTCTCCCTACTCCATCCTAGCCAGAAGACTCACCTGATGTGAGCCAACTCCTATCCATCCTCTCCCCACCCTGGATGCTCTCTCCATGGCCTCCAGGTGATCTAGTCAGGGATGAGGTCATCTAGCAACCTCCGGGACATCGACAGATCTATCCACCATTGTGACCCTCTCTGGAGCCACCAATAGAAAACTTAGGGTCTCTCTCGATCAACCCCTATCAGTGGAAGCCCTATCGGCCTTCGCACCACAATGTGCTCCCAGCACCAAACCTGTAGCAACGATGTCAGTACTAGACATCGACCTCCCTTGTATACGACCCCGTATAGGATCCTATACAAGTGGCATAGTACAAAGCTACCCCAAGAAAACCTGTAGCCATGGTCTCTCATGTCACAGACCACATCTGAGAGGAGCCATGGTAACCTGCATCCACTCTGGTGGCATAGCAGTAGGCCACCCACTACCCCTACCAAAACTTGAGTCAATCGAGATGCCCCAGGCATCTGCCTCAATGTCTCGATGTTCACTCCGCCCTTCTCCAGGGTGAAGCTAGGGTCTCTGCATAGTCGCATCATGGCATGGCCCTGATTGGCCATAGGAGTCATCAACCGCCCATGTATGGGGATCCTCAAGATCCTCCATACATCCTCTAGAGTGGGAGCCATCTCCCCTATTGGTAGCCAAAAGTAGGACGACCCCGGATACCACCTCTCTGCTAGGGCTATCAGTAGCCCCATGTCTATAGGTATTTGTGGCATCTCTGCCACATGTTGTAGCCCAACCTTCGATAGTCGGTCTCGCTTCGCCTGATCGAGCATGGCTACATCATCTCTTAGACCCCCGTATTTCCACTCTTAACTTTTTAGTAATCCCCTCTACAAAATAAACAATAAAACAACAAAAATCATTAATAGATAATCATTAAAATCAGTTAAATCAATTTCATCTTATAAAAAAATGATATCATCCATTATTGGATGATATCGTACTAAATTGAGTCAAATCATCCTTGGTAGGATGAAATCATCTTCGATTTCTCAACTTGGGGATCGCCCCTTGTTGGACGGGATCACCCCTATTTCGTCGATTTTGCCCCTAGACGAAATCGGCGATCTAGGGATGATTTCGATGAAATTGGGATGATTTCATCTCGACGTCGTCGATGGCCTAAAAATGGCCGTGATGCCCCAAAAATAGTCAAAATTCAAATTAAAAATCACACAAATCAAATTAAAAACATAATGCATCAAGTTTAGATCCTTACCCGCAACCCGCGTCGGACCTCTGTCGATCTGTGTGTCATTTCCACCATTTTGCCTACAGAGCTCTAAAACAGCAAAAGTGAACAGTAACAATGAATTAGGGTTTTACCCTATTTTTTTTAATTTTATTTAAAAACAACAATTTTTTTAAATTTTGCTTTTTCACGCTTTTACCTCAAACGTTCGATTTGGGTAAAAACACGGAGGGGGCACCATAGCAAGCAGTCGTACGATTCGACCTAGAATCATCGTCTAAAAAATGGAATAAATTTTTGCTTTCTCGTAAAGCGGGAAGAACTCATCTTTAACGCATTTTCTTTAGAAAATTTGCTAAAGAGGGGGCAAAATGTAGCACCCTAAAATTGGCGTAGTTAAACCCTTAGTAAAAAGATAAAAATTTGAATTTTAACCTCGAAACCGCCCGTTAACCGCTCACCCCATTTTTCATGCCATTTTTAGGAGTTGTTTTGACCGTTGGACGATATCGTCGCCGATCAGACGAAATCGTCCCAGATCGGACGAATTCATCTGGAACAGAACGTCCAGACGATTTCGTCCCAAAACTAAATTTTCATAATTAGCTTCTGTTTCAATAGCCTCTCCAACTTGGGCAGAAGCGTGTCTACGCAGTTGGAGATTCCTCCGTTGGAGATCTCCCAGATTGGGATGATCCCCAACCTCCTAACCTCCCCCTAATTCTATATAAACTAGGATTTTCTTAGTTTATCCCCCTGGCTCTCCTCCTGACTCTCTCCCTGGTTGATTTTCCCTACCATTTAGCTTTGTTGTGTTAAGACGTCCTATCTACCATTGTTTGCACTCGTAGTTTTAAGTTTTCATTGCAGGATTTCACTGTGCTTCAGCTGGAGGAAGCTCGGATCGTCGCAGGTGATTCCACATGATTTCGGATGATCCTATCATAGATCGGTGATGATCTCGTACGATTGGAGGTGATCTCGACTGTAGTTCAGATTGGGGGCAATCAGAGCCCTGAGTTTGCATTTCTCATCTTCCTTCCTTATTTTATTATGCATTAGCTTGATTTATTTTCATTCTGCATCCTGGAGTTCACCTCATTTTAGCATAAATGCATGATAAAGTTAAAATAAGTTATTAAAACAATGCATTTCCTTTAATCTGCTATCTAGATTTATCAGTTAAGCATTTATACTATCATTTCTATCATTTTGCATTATTCTTGCAGTTGCATTTTTGGTTTTTGGTGTCTATTTCTGTGATTGCAGGTTTCTGATGAATTCGTCAGATCGACGATGATCTTGTCTGATTTCAGATGATCGCCTATGATCTGGGATGATTCTGTACAATTGCAGATGATCCTATCATATTCGGGATGATCTGGACTCCTACAAGCTTTAGAATCTTCATCAGACATCCGAAATCAGGTGCATTCTTTCTCATTTAACATATTCCTGGTATTTAGGATTCATTCATGCTTTTTGTATTCATATAAATTGGCATTTTCATATAGAATAGCTTAGATTCATTTTGGCCAACCTAGGGATATGAATGATTGAGTATAAAATGAACACATCAAACCCATTCTCAACCTAGGCGTGGAAACTGCCACTCAAAGTTTCCTGGTGAACCCCACCATCCATCGAAAATTCACCCTTATACCCCTCCCCCAAGAGGCGCGACCTTCAAAGGGCCTCTCAGTCCGAGGTATTGTCCCATCCTTCTCGCATCCCCCTTTCGGGCATGGATCCTTTAGCCTGAAGGTAAGGGCACAAAAAATTTGGGTCAGTACAATCCTAAAGATCTTGTAGATGTCCTCTGGTGTGATAGTCATCTCACTAGGAGGTAGGTGAAATGTGTTGGTCTATGCATTCCAATGCTAAGCCATCGTAGTAATATAGGCCTGATCTACCCTAATGGTGGGTATATCCATGACATAACCAAACCCGACGATGCGAAACCATACTTGATCATCATCTGATAAGGCCTCGTGGAGAGTCTTCATCAATTCAGGATCCTACGCTCTAGACATCAACTTTTAAAAAGAAAAAAAATACATACTATAAGATAAATATAGCTAAGCAATGGTAAAAAAAATAGCAAAAACAACACAAGTAATTGCAACCTGCAACTGTAACTTGCGGTATCCAATTTGCAAATTGGGGGTCGCATATGAAACCTACGATTCCCATTTTGATAACTGGGAACCGCAGCTACCAATTGTGGTTTAGGAGTGGCACCCATTTAGGGTACCCTCCTAGACCAATCATGCATAAAATTAAAATCCTAATCAAGCCTAAACTAGTGGGGTTCATTATCGGTAGTTTAATGAGGTTCAATTTTTGCATTTATTAAGTGTCATTTATTTTACTGTTATTAAGTGCGAGGTCTCAGTTTTGAGTTACCTTGACCGCACCCTGCCCCTGGCTAGTAGACGGCTAATCAAGATCTGCCATCATGGAAGAATGAGTGTACAAGTTATGGAGTTGGACAACGTTTCGTATCAGGGAATGTCTTCTCTCTCTCAAATCTCTCAATTTTCTCAAGGTTACAGGAAAATAATGACAAATTGAAAATAAAATTTCAATTTATAGGTTCTTCTAGTCTCTATGGACCGCATCTAACACCCGTAGTCCAAAAACTAGAATTTTTTTCTCGCAGGTCTGACCTGCGGTCCCCAGAATTTGGCAATGGAAACTGTCGAATGTACCCGCGATCCAAAACTAGTAATAAATGCACTAAAAACCCATTGTGGGAAGATCTGAAAAGGTAAATTAATGATTCTTGGAGGATAAAAATCAAAATAAATGATCAAAATGTTGAGCAAGGTGCAGCAACAGTATTGTCATTGTTGTCAACACAGTCAGATAGATCTGTTGATGCAGTGGATAGGAAGTTCAAAAGATATTCAGATGTAGAAGACAGGAGTTCAAAGGTTATTCAGAGTATGTACAGTGATTTTCCAAGAAGACCGAAGTGGCCCATATGCAAAAGATCAAAGAAAAAGACAAGTAAGAAAAGTGTCGCGATATCGCGACATATACAATAAGCAAGAAAAACTATCGCGATTTCGTAACATGTTGGAAGAGAAAAAGGCAAGAGGAAAAACTATCATGATTTCATGACATGTTGGAAGAGAGAGAAAAAGCAGGAAAAACTATCGCGATTTCGTGACATGTTGGAAGAGAAAAAGGCAAGTGGAAAAACTGTCGCGATTTCATGACATGTTGGAAGAGAGAAAAAGCAGGAAAAACTATCGCGATTTCATGACATGTTGGAAGAGAAAAAGGCAAGTGGAAAAATTGTCACGATTTCGTGACATGTTGGAAGAGAAAAAGGCAAGTGGAAAAACTGTCACGATTTCATGACATGTTGGAAGAGAAAAAGGCAAGTGGAAAAACTGTCGTGATTTCGTGACATGTTGGAAGAGAAAGAGAAAGCAAGAAAAAGTGTCGCGATTTCGTGACAAGTTCGAAGAAAGAGAACAAGTAAGAAAAGTGTCGCGATTTCGTGACATGTCGCATTTTCGCGACTAAAATAGGAGAGAGAAAGTAAGTTGGAAAAGTGTCACGATTTCATGACATGTTGCATTTTCATGACTAAAATAGGGAGAGAAAGTAAGTTGGAAAAGTGTCACGATTTCATGACATGTCATATTTTCGTGCGACTAAAATAGGAGAGAGAAAGTAAGTTTGAAAAGTGTCATGATTTTGTGACATGTCGCATTTTTGTGACTAAAATAGGAGAGAGAAAGTAAGTTTGAAAAGTGTCGCGATTTCATGACATGTCGCATTTTCATGACAAAAGAAAGAGAGGAAGCGTACGGAAGTAGAACTGTCATGATTTCATGACAAAAGCAGAAAGCAAGACTTTAGAAGTAGAAGTGTCATGATTTCATGACAAAAGCAGAGAAGAAGACTTTGAAGGTAGAAGTGTCATGATTTCGCAACATGTTGCATTTTTGCAACAAAAGAAAGAGAGGAAGCGTACAGAAGCAGAACTATCGTGATTTTGCGACAAGAGCAGAAATCAAGACTTCGAAAGCAGAAATGTCATGATTTCATGACAAAAGTAGATAATAAGACTTCGAAGGCAGAAGTGTCACTATTTCATGACAAAAGCAAAGAAGCTAAGTACAGAAGCAAAAGTGTCACGATTTCATGACAAAAGCTAAGTTGAAGACTATGGAGGCAGAAGTGTCATGATATCATGACAAAAGCAAAGACGTAGTATACGGAGGTGAAAGTGTCGCGATATCGCGACATGTATTTTCGTGGGCCAAAGCAAAGAGAAAGAGGAGAGAGAAAAAATGTCACGATATCGCGACATGTGTTTTCGCGGCAACAACAACACAAGAAGCTACAGAGGCAGAAATGTCACGATTTCGTGATAGGTCATAAATGCGCAAGTCAAGAAGGAGAACCCGACTAAAATGAGAAGTATGACAGCCAACCAAGATTAGGGTTTACAATCGACTAAGATTAGGATCTTCATCACAAAAATATTGTTATAAAAGGAGGGTTGTTTGGAGAATTGAAGGTGTGTTGAATGTATGCGATATATGGTCATTGTGCGTAGAGAGCAAGTCGTATCGAATCATGCTAAGTGCAAAATTCACAAAGAGAGCAGAGTGCACAAAAGGGAGAAGACGATCATGAAGTTTGACTGTAACAAAGCAGAGTGTGCGAAGTGATTGCATAGAGAGAGCAGAGTGTGCAGAGATCGCAAAGGTGAAGAAGACCAGTTAGGGTCTTGCAAAAGCAAAGGTATCTTACTGTAAAACTTATAGATTCAAAATTGAAGTCCAGGTTGTAGCTTGGCATCAGGGGTTGGTGCTCCTTCTAGTAGGTGCTGGTAAATTAGGGGTTGGTGCTCCTTTACGTTGGTGCAGATAAATAAGGGGTTGGTGCTCCTTCCAGTGGGTGTTGGTAAATTGATTGTAAAGTTGGTGCTTTGCAAAGGCTGGATTTGGATGGTAGTCCAAGTAGTCAATTTTTGAGGAGTAGCCACATTGGTGAACCTCGTTAAATCTTGTGTTATGTGATGCTCTTGTGTTATACTTACTGTATCTAGTAATAAGTTTTAATTGCTACGATATTAAGAGCTATAAATTCAAGTTTAAAGAGCTACACTGATTCACCCCCCCTCTTAGTGCCATTGTAAGACTAACAATTGGTATCAGAGCCAAGTTCCTGTACAAGCTTAACCGGCTAGGGTGATCTTGGAAGTAACACAATGGCAGGTGGTGAAGGCTTCTCATCAAACAAAGCACCATTGTTTGATGGATCTAATTACGTGTTCTGGAGAATCAAGATGCAGGCATATCTCTATGCTTTGGGATACGACATCTGGGGTTCAGTAGTTAGTGGATACACAATACCCATCACTCCTCCAGAAGAGGCTGACGAAAAGAAACTATTTGACAATAACTCAAAAGCAACAAATGCTCTCATGTGCGGAATAGCAGACAGTGAACTAGTAAAGATCATGAGCTGTAAAATGGCAAAAGAGATATGGGATAAACTGAGGAGTATTCATGAAGGAAATGATAAAATCAAGGAGGCCAAGTTACAAACACATCGAGCTCAGTTCGAAGCATTAAAAATGAATGATGATGAAAACATTGAGGCATATATGCTGAGAGTTAATGGAATCATTAATGCGATCAGAGGACTCGACGAGGATATCGAAGACTCTACCGTCATGAAAAAGGTATTAAGATCTCTTCCTCAAAGGTTTGATTCTAAAGTCTCAACGATAGAAGAAGCTAAAAATCTAAATTATTTTAGTATAGATGAGATGTATGGTTCCTTGACTGCATATGAGATGAGGATAGGAAGATCTAAACCCACAGACAGAGAAGCGGCTTTTAAAGCCCTTAAAAATAAAAATGCAAAACAAGAGTCCGAGGAAGAAGAGACATCAGATGAAATGGAAGCAAACTTTGTTAGAAAACTAAAAAGGGGAAAAGGAAAATACAGAGGAAAGCTACCATTTAAATGTTTCAACTGTGGAGGCATTGGGCATTTTGTGACTAAATGTCCACTTAATGAGAAGAACAAAAATGATGAAGGATCGCACCAAGAAAGAAGTGACTGGAAGAAGAAAATGAATTTTAGAAAAGGCAACTTCAAGAAGAAAAGTTTCATCTCCAGGAATGCCAGTTCATCGAGAAGATAGCTCCGATGAGGATTCTAAAGAGGAAACAGGTGAAGCTCTTTTCATGGCATTTGAAGAAGTAAAATCAGAAAAGGAAGAAGGAGTGAACTCTGAAGTATGTGGTGAAAACCCTGAGGCTGAAGTAGATCTAGAAGGTGAGTTGATCTCTGCACTTGAAGAGTGGAAAATAGAGAGGAAAAAGAATAAGAAAATTTCAAAAAGGCTTGAGGATGCAAACGAAATCATAACTAGTCTGAAAGTATAGATAGAAGAATACAAGAAAATATCTGAAGATCTCGAAATACAAATTACCATGAAAATAGATTATTGCTGCAAACTAGAAGAAGAGAATGTTGGTTTACGGACGTAGATAGAAGAGATGAATCACAAAATTAGTTGCTATCACAAACGCGAAGAAAGTTCTATGAAGCTGGATAAGATTATAAATGACCAAAGGCCTGTAGGCATCAAATTTGGTCTGGGTTTCATCGAAGGAGAATCTTCAAATGGATCAAAGGCCAGAAATGTAGAATCCATAAAGAATGAAGATAAGAAATAGGTTGATCAAGGGAAAATGTCTCATGCAAAAGAAAGCAATAATGCCAGGCACGAAAGGAGAACTGACAATGATGGATTCACCAATGTCACACATCAAAGAAGAAGAAGACCTATGGCTCCTACGACAACATGGCAAAGACCATCATCCAGGTTCAATTATCCCTTTTTTGGTTTCTATTTTAAATGCAATGGCTATGGACATAAAATCTCAGACTGCAAATATAATGTAAGACCAAGGAATTTCACCAGTAGAAATGCTTTTTCTCCTCTAATGAATTATACAGTAGAATGTTATAACTATCATAATTTTGGGCACATTGCAAGAAACTGTAGAAGTACATTTGCATCAAATCAGTTTTAGGGAAGGAAATTTCAACCAAATAAGATGAGACAAAATAGAAAACTTCCCGTAAAACATGCACAAGTTGTTGATAAGGGAAAGGCAAAACAAGAGCCCAAAACTACTATCAAAATGGAGTGGAAAGAAAAAGAGCGACTTAAGGAAGAAAAGGAATCCTTAATCGTACAAACAACATTTAAAGCACAGAATAAATATGTACCATGGATACTTGATAGTGGATGCTCCAGTCATATGACAGGTAACAAACAAAAATTTGAGAAGTTACAGAAATATGAAGGTGGTTCAATAAAGTTTGGAAATAATGATGGAGCTAAGATAGTTGGCAAAGGTTCAGTTAAAATTATTGATGAAAAAATTAAGTCAGAAGAAGTCTTGTTTGTGGATGGTTTGAAACATAACTTGTTGAGCGTAAGTCAGATTTGTGATAAAGGTCATGAAGTAGTTTTTAAGAAGCAGGGTTGTGAAGTCAGAAAAACAAACAATGGAAAATTGATAGCAACTGGATCAAGGACATCTGGAAACCTGTACACGCTCTCAGAGACTTTAGAAGGAGCTTGTTTTATTGGACAAGAAGAAGAAAGTTGGTTGTGGCACAAGAGACTCGGTCATATCAGTTTTGATAATCTAGTAAAAATCAACTCAAAAAGGGTAGTGAGAGATATTCCCACCATCAGCAAACCTGCAAACAACATTTGTGCTTCATGCCAAAAGGGGAAGCAAACTAGAGTCACATTCAAAACAAAAGAGTACTACACAAGCAAACCTTTGGAACTAATACACACTGATTTATGTGGACCCATGAGAACACAAAGCATAAATGGTGACAAATATTTTATGTTGTGCATTGATGACTATTCCAGAATGACATGGATATTTTTCTTGAAGCATAAATCAGAAGCTTTTGAAAGGTTCAAGATTTTCAAAAACCAAGTTGAGAATGAAACAGGAAGGAGGATCAAATGTTTAAGATCAGATAGAGGAGGAGAATTCATCTCAGAGGAGTTTGTAGAGTACTATGAAAAATACGGTATTAGGAGACAGTTTTCAGCAGCCAAGACACCTCAACAGAATGGAGTGGTAGAAAGAAAGAACAGGACAGTGCAGGAAATGGCATGGACTATGTTGGCTAAAAGTAGAGTAGCAGATAGATTTTGGAGAGAAGCAGTCCATACTGTGGTGTATATCCAAAATAGGTACATGCTGAGAACACATGAAAGCAAAACTCCTTATGAGTTGTGGTTCGGTAAAAGGGCAACAACAAAATACCTCAAAGTTTTTGGCAGCAAGTGCTACATCAAAAGAACTGAAGATAATCTTGGTAAGTTTGAAGATAGAGCGGATGAAGGTATTTTTGTTGGTTATTCACCAAGAAGCAAAGCTTACAAATGCTACAACAAGAGGCTAAAGAAAATTGTGGACTAGTGTCGATGTTAAATTTGATGAAGGTAGAGAACGAGTAATTAGCTATGAAACGAACTACCCAATTTATGAAGAGGTTATTGAAGGAGATGAGGAAAATGAAATGGAAAAGATACAAAAAATTGACTCAGATGATTTAAGTTGTGATTCAGAAGTGGAAGAAAATAAGAAATTCAAAACAGGCAGCTGGCAGAAAAATCATCCTAGAGAGCAAATAATTGGAGACCCCAAAGTTGGTGTTCAGACAAGAAGAAGAGTAGTAAGTAACTACTCTCTATTATCCAGCATTGAGCCCAAAAATGTTGTTGACGCAAGCAAAGATGAAAGTTGGATGAAGGCAATAAATGAAGAATTAGATCAGATCGAGAAAAATGAAACTTGGGAGTTAGTACCTAGACCTGCAAATAAAAATATAATCGGGACTAAATGGATTTTTTGAAACAAATTGAATGAAGACGGACAGGTAGTCAGAAATAAAGCAAGATTGGTATGTAAGGGTTATGCACAAGTTGAAGGCATTGACTTTGAGGAAAATTTTGCACCAATAGCTAGACTAGAGGCAATTAGAATGTTTCTGGCTTTAGCAGTCTACAAGAATTTCAAAGTTTATCAAATGGATGTGAAATCAGCGTTTTTGAATGGGAAACTTGAAGAAGAGGTTTATATTGAGCAACCAGATGGTTTCCAACTTGGTGATGATCCCAACTTGGTTTGCAAGTTGAAGAAAGCATTATATGGCTTAAAATAGGCACCCCGAGCCTGGTATGCAAGGCTAGACAACTATCTCACTCAACAAAGGTTTAAGAAAGGTATGGTGGATAGTAATTTGTATGTCAAAACTAGAAAATGGGCATCTTATTGTTCTTGTTGTATACGTAGATGATATCATATTTGGCAGAGACAAAGATGAGTCATGTAAAGATTTAGCAAATAAGATGCAGAAAGAATTTGAAATGTCAATGATTGGTGAACTTTCGTATTTCCTCGGGTTGCAAGTTAATCAATGTAAGAAGGGCATATTTATTTCTCAAGTTAAATATGTAAAAGAGATGTTAAAGAAGTTCACAATGGAGGATTGTAAGCCAGTTAGCACTCCCATGACGACAGGTTGCAAGTTGAGCAAGGATGACAAATCTCCACCTGTTGATCAAACCATGTACAGATCTATGATTGGAAGCTTACTATACCTGACAGCTACTAGACCAGATATTTTGCAGGCAGTATGCATGGTAGCACGATTTCAGGCTAATCCCAAGGAGACTCATGTGACAGTAGTGAAGAGGATTCTTCGGTACCTCAAGGGTACTATGGAGTATGGGTTATGGTATCCGAAAGGTAAAGACTTCACCCTTATTTTGTATTCAGATGCAGATTGGGCAGGATGTGTCGATGACAGAAAGAGTACCAATGGAGGTGCATTCTATCTTGGAGATAGATTGGTCACGTGGCATAATAAGAAACAAGAGTCAGTTTCTTTATCAACAACAGAAGCAGAATATATTGCAACGACAACATGTTGTACGTAGGTATTGTGGATGAAACAAACCCTGAAAGATCTTGGTATTAACTTCGGTGAGCCAATATCAGTTAAGTGTGACAACACCAGTGCCATTAACATCTCCAAGAATCTGGTTATGCATTCACGCACAAAACACATTGCTATCAGGTATCACTTTTTGAAGGAGAAAGTTGCAGAAGGTGAGGTTAAGTTGGATTTTGTTCCAACTACAGAGCAAGTAGCAGATATCTTCACAAAACCATTGCCCAAGGAAGTTTTTGAGTACCTTCATAATAAATTGGGAGTGGTCACACTTCCCAAGAATTGACTAGCTACAGGGATCACATTCTTAGGGGGAGCATTTAAGTATTTGATTATCTTTTTGCTCATGTTCATGATTTTTGCTAAGTGTAATCAATTTTGCCTGAGAATGTTGTGCATGGACTCAGGGGGAGTCTGCAGTAGCCCTTTGGTATTATTGTCAAAGGGGGAGAAGAGTTTCAGGAAACTGCACATGTGTTGCCAACAATTCCAAAGGGGGAGATTGTTGAGCAAGGTGCAGCAACAGTATTGTCATTGTTGTCAACACAGTCAGATAGATCTGTTGATGCAGTGGACAGGAAGTTCAAAAGATATTCAGATGCAGAAGACAAGAGTTCAAAGGTTATTCAGAGTATGTACAGTGATTTTCCAAGAAGACCGAAGTGGCCCATATGCAAAAGATCAAAGAAAAAGACAAGTAAGAAAAGTGTCGCGATATCACGACATATACAACAGGCAAGAAAAACTGTCATGATTTCATGACATGTTGGAAGAGAAAAAGGCAAGAGGAAAAACTATCACGATTTCATGACATGTTGGAAGAGAGAGAAAAAGCAGGAAAAACTGTCATGATTTCGCGACATGTTGGAAGAGAAAAAGGCAAGTGGAAAAACTATCATGATTTCGCGACATGTTGGAAGAGAGAAAAAGCAGGAAAAACTATCACGATTTCGTGACATGTTGGAAGAGAAAAGGCAAGTGGAAAAACTATCATGATTTCGTGACATGTTGGAAGAGAAAAAGGCAAGTGGAAAAACTGTCGCGATTTCGTGACATGTTGGAAGAGAAAAAGGCAAGTGGAAAAACTGTCACGATTTCATGACATGTTGGAAGAGAAAAAGGCAAGTGGAAAAACTGTCACGATTTCGTGACATGTTGGAAGAGAAAGAGAAAGCAAGAAAAAGTGTCACGATTTCGTGACAAGTTCGAAGAAAGAGAACAAGTAAGAAAAGTGTCATGATTTCATGACATGTCACATTTTCGTGACTAAAATAGGAGAGAGAAAGTAAGTTGGAAAAGTGTCACGATTTCTACATGTCGCATTTTCATGACTAAAAAAGGAGAGAAAGTAAGTTGGAAAAGTGTCACGATTTTGTGACATGTCGCATTTTCGTGACTAAAATAGGAGAGAGAAAGTAAGTTTGAAAAGTGTCACGATTTCACGACATGTCGCATTTTTATGACTAAAATAGGAGAGAGAAAGTAAGTTTGAAAAGTGTCACGATTTCGTGACATGTCGCATTTTCATGACAAAAGAAAGAGAGGAAGCGTACGAAAGTAGAACTGTCATGATTTCATGACAAAAGCAGAAAGCAAGACTTCGAAGTAGAAGTGTCATGATTTCATGACAAAAGCAGAGAAGAAGACTTCGAAGGTAGAAGTGTCATGATTTCGTGACATGTCGCATTTTCATGACAAAAGAAAGAGAGGAAGTGTACGGAAGCAGAACTGTCACGATTTCATGACAAAAGTAGAAAGCAAGACTTCAGAAGTAGAAGTGTCATGATTTCATGACAAAAGTAGAGAAGAAGACTTCGAAGGTAGAAGTGTCACGATTTCGTGACAAAAGCAAAGAAGCTAAGTACAGAAGCAGAAGTGTCATGATTTCATGACAAAAGCTAAGTTGAAGACTACGGAGGCAAAAGTGTCGCGATATCATGACAAAAGCAAAGACGTAGTATATGGAGGTGAAAGTGTCACGATATCGTGACATGTTGTATTTTCATGGGCCAAAGCAAAGAGAAAGAGGAGAGAGAAAAAAGTGTCGCGATATCGTGACATGTGTTTTCATGGCAACAACAACAAAAGAAGCTATAGAGGCAGAAATGTCATGATTTCATGACAGGTCATAAATGCGCAAGTCAAGAAGGAGAACTCGACTAAAATGAGAAGTATGACAACCGACTAAAATTAGGGTTTATAGTTGTTATGAAAGCCGACCAAGATTAGGGTTTATAGCCGACTAAGATTAGGATCTTCATCACAAAAATATTGTTATAAAAGGAGGGTTGTTTGGAGAATTGAAGGTGTGTTGAATGTATGCGATATACGGTCATTGTGTGCAGAGAGAGAGTCATATCGAATCATGCTAAGTGCAAAATTCACAAAGAGAGTAGAGTGCACAAAAGGGAGAAGATGATCATGAAGTTTGACTATAATGAAGCAGAGTGTGCGAAGTGATTGCGTAGAGAGAGCAGAGTGCGCAGAGATCGCAAAGGTGAAGAAGACCAGTCAAGGTCTTGCAAAAGCAAAGGTATCTTACTGTAAAACTTATAGATTCAAAATTGAAGTCCAGGTTGTAGCTTGGCATCAGGGGTTGGTGCTCCTTCTAGTAGGTGTTGGTAAATTAGGGGTTGGTGCTCCTTTCTATTGGTGTAGATAAATAAGGGGTTGGTGCTCCTTCTAGTGGGTGTTGGTAAATTGATTGTAAAGTTGGTGCTTTGCAAAGGCTGGATTTGGATGGTAGTCCAAGAAGTCAATTTTTGAGGAGTAGCCACATTGGTGAACCTCGTTAAATCTTGTGTTATGTGATGCTCTTGTGTTATACTTACTGTATCTAGTAATAAGTTTTAATTGTTGCGATATTAAGAGCTGTAAATTCAAGTTTAAAGAGCTACACTGATTCACCCCCCTCTCAGTGCCATTGTAAGACTAACACAAAATTGCAAATTTAGTGACATTAAAAGCACCAAGATTAATCCAATAAATACAAAATTCAACATAAAAAAAATCAAATAAATGAAAAACCAAATACGCCTCGTATTTAGTGGTTTATCCTATAAACTTGACGATTGCAGTGACTTGTGATCCATGCAATTCAAAAATATGAGTGTATCACAATAAGGACATTTGGAGCAAAATTGTCATTTCTTTTATGATATTTTTCAACAAATCATCGACAATATGATTCGACACAAGTCTTCTTGAATTTCCATTATCTTGAATCTCTAATATGACTATCATAGCCTGACTGCTCCATGGGAGAGAGATATGCAAATACTACTAAGCGTTGCAATCATAAGTTGAACTAGGCCTAGCCAAGGCATTAAACATCTCAAATTTAAAGTTTTTCAGAATAATTCATTATGGTCAAGCGATTTCGTCACTTTAGACATTGTCATTACCCTCATCGACTCATCACTTGAGGGGGTAGTCATAATTTCATGTCATAATAAAAATCAATAGAAGATCCTGGAGATCGTAGATCCCTTGATCTTGTCAAAATTGTGTTCATCCTTGTGAATCATTGCTAACAACTATCATAAGCTTCCCCCTCTGCTTGGGGAAAATAGCAAATATGAAATTTTATTTGTAGCTCTCATCCGTCGGTTATATAGGCCTAACTCCTATTGTAGCACCAAAGCTACTTGAATGTCTTATGATGAGTGCAGAATTTTCAAATGTAAGCCTTCCCACATTGGAAGCAATGATTCCAAGATGCACATCCTTTTACTAGACCAGGGGCATCTAATGTTGATCAGACTAATGATCATCATAGAACCTTTGGCATCATTTTAGGCAATCTATTTTGCCTAGCATTGTTCAATCTCACAATGCATCTCAAAAGGGACATCTATAGACACCTAAAATATGTCATGTCGAGGGTGACTACTCATATGGATATGCTATAAAACCATATGAAGGATTTTGGATAGACTCCAAGATAGAGCAATGGTTCTAACCACTCAATTTAGGCATTCTAGCCTAAGTAGTCTGAACCGTAGCTGAGACTTATGGTCTCCAGTCTGAACCATGGTTGACACCTACGGTCTCCAGTCTGGACCATAGCTGTGACCTACAGTTTGAACTAGAGTTCAGTTAGGCCTTCCATTTGAGCCAAATTGGTTGGAATGACCAAGATATCTATAAGGGGGTAGTTGGAGGATGAAATATTCCAAAGCCTTCCATCCCAACTGACCTAACCAACCTTCTTGATCTTGGCTTCTCCATGAAGCCACCCCTAGCCCTAGGGGCATGCTATAAGTACCCCCCATTTTTCAATGGGGAAAGAGAAGACTGAGAAGAGATCATTTACATAGTGAAGCACCATCGAATTGTTGAGCAAACTAGTTGATCAATAGAGAAGCGAAGCCTTGTCAAATTGCATAATAACCTTGTGCATTTGGGAGCCCCTTTGCTATCCATTCAATGATAAATTATCCATGGATGCCCTAGGTGCATAGAAGGATCAAGAAACACAAATTCAGGTGAAATAATACCCTTCATAGTGATTTGACTGCCAAATCTATCATAGGACAACAAAGGTGACCCTTGAACATCAATTTAGACAAGGAGGTCAAGCCCACTGTCCCTAATTTTGAGGGCAAACACATCAGAGGTCAAATTGCAGTTGTCAACCACATTTTACAGTGCATACTACCTGTCACAGTTGTATTTTGTAATAGGTTAGAGATCACCTTACTCAATCTACTTTTTACTGCATAGGTTAGTCATATTAGTTCTTTCATAGGTCAAATTGCACTTTTAGATAAACTCTAACCATAGGAATTAGGCATTTTACGTGTTGTAGTAGTTAGAAGGCTATTGAATCTTTTTTATGCTTTATTGCTTTCAATTCAATGTTTGTTCAATGCATCATGTTTTTATTCATGTTTTGTATATTGTAGTGTAATTCTTGATACAATTAGAATAGCATAGAACCTTTCTTTATGATTTCTTGTTTTATTAGTTTGATCGCATTTACATGTATAATCCTTTAAAGGGCCTCATCACGAGAGGCTATCAATCTATATAATCATGCATTATTGTTTCTTGTTCATGGGGAGATAGGTGCAGAAAGGAGCCTATATCATAATCCTTCCACATTGCGGAGAAGGGGGTTAGCTCTACCCCAAGGGAATTTGTGTCACCCTGAGGGGCATTTTGATCACACCTACCCTTAAGAGGGAAACAATTACACACTCTTATAATATTGTATCAAGATGATTATCCTTGAGAGGGATGTACTTGTAATTTGATTTTGAATTTCAATATAATGGCATAAAGCGTGTTTTATTGATTCATCTATTGTCAATTTCTTGTTCTTATATCCATGTTATGCTTTTGTCAATTATTACCATAGGACATCAATAGGTGTGAGCCTTTTCGGTGGTCACACATACTAGTAAGGATCATGAAGCCTATGAGTGGATTTTTGCGCTCTCAATAAAATAACGATTAAAGAGAAATTTGCTATTACAGTCATTGATGAACTAATCGGTGAACTAAATGGAGCCGCATATTTTCTAAACTCGATTTATGATCAGGTTACCACAAAATTCAAGTTAAGGAAAGCGATATACCCAAAACTGATTTTCACACCCACGAGGGAAATTAAGAAATCTTGGTGATGCCTTTTGGCATCACCAATGCTCCATCCAAATTTCAAAGTCTTATGAATAAGGTATTTTCTCCCTTCCTTCAAAAATTTATTTTAGTTTTATTTGATGATATTTTGATTTACAGCAAGACATGGGAAGATCACTTAACACATATAGTGCAAGCACTCAAAATCTCAGAATAAAATCAATTATATGCAAAGAGATCAAAGTGTTCCTTTGGGAAGTAGGAAATTGAATATCTTGGACATATTGTCTCCAAGGAAGGAGTTAAAGTAGACCCCTAAAAAATTGAAGATGTGGAAAATTGGCAAATTCCAAAAACTCTAAAAGGGTTTCATGGTTTATTAGGATTAACGGGCTATTAACGCAAATTTTTTAAATATTATGGGAAAATAACAACACCCTTAACAACCCTACTTAAAAATAATGCCTTCATATGGTCTCCAAAAGTGAATGAAGCTTTCATGACTTTGAAAAACACCATGTGTACCACCCCCATCCTAGATATGCCTGATTTTTCCCAACCATTTAGTATTGAAAGTGACGCTTCCTAATTGGGAATGGGAGTGGTGCTCATGCAAAATGATAAGCCCTTAGCATTTACTAGTGAAGAATTTTCCAAAAAGAATTTAGCACATTCCACTTATGAAAAAGAAATTTTAGCTATGGTCCATGCTATCCAACATTGGAGACCATACCTTATTGGAAAACATTTCATTATCTACACCAACCACCATAGCCTAAAATACCTTTCTTGAACAATGGATAACCACTTTAGAACAACAAAAGTGGGTAAAAAAACTATTATGCTATTATTATGAAATCATCTACAAAAAAGGGAAATATAACATGGTTGCAGATGCACTTTCCAAAATTTTTGAAGAATCTTCACAATTAAATGTTTTTTCTTGCCCCATCCCTACATGGTTCGAACAATTCAAGGATGAATGGTATGTGGACCCTACGATATACACAATTCAACAGCTGCAACAAAATCCCATGAGTAAACCTTAATACTCTTGGCAAGGTAACATGCTCCGTTACAAAGACCATCTGGTCCTCTCACCTACATTGGTTTATTGTCCAAAGCTTCTACATGAGATACACACTACACCTACTGTAGGCCACTCTGGATTCCTAAATACCTAAAAAAGAGTGACTAAATCATTTTATTGGCAAGGGATGAAAAATGATATCAAGAAGTTTGTCAATGAATGTGAAACATGCCAAAGAAATAAAGGTGAAATAGTGGCAACATCAGGCCTTCTTCAACCTCTACCCATACCAACCAGGACATGGGAGGATATTTCAATGGATTTAATTGAAGGTATTCCAAAATCTATAGGAAAAATGATGATCCTAGTGGTGGTAGATCATTTATCTAAATACGCCCATTTTTTTCTAGTAGCTCACCCCTATACCGCTAGTACTATTGCTCAAATCTTCCTTGAAAATATTTTTAAATTACATGGCATGCCTTCTACTATCGTTAGTGATTGTGATACCACTTTCACTAGTTATTTTTGGAAGGAATTATTTAAATTCCAAGGTATGCAACTTCGGATGAGCTCCTCTTACCACTCACAAATGGATGGTCAAACTAAAATTATTAATAAGTGCTTAGAAACCTATATCTGATGCTTTATTTCCACCAAACCCCTTCACTGGGTTAAATGGATTCCACTAGATTAATGGTGGTATAATACCACATATCACACAACCTTAAAAATGACTCCTTTTGAAGCATTATATGGCTGATCACCCCTATCTCTAACCTATTATCTTCTAGGAAGTACAAAAGTACTAGTTATAGATATGGAGCTAATCACTCGAGATAATATCATTCATGCTTTGAAGGACAATCTACATATCGCTCAACACCGCATGAAGCAACAAGCAGACCAACATCATACTAAAAGGGTTTTTCAAGAAGGGGATATGGTATTTCTCCGCCTCCAACCATATCATAAAACTTCATTGAAAATAAAAGGGTCACAAAAATTAGCACCAAAATTTTATGGCCCTTATAAAATTCTATAGCATATTGGACCTATTGCATATAAACTTTAATTACTAGAATCTTCCAAAATACATCCAGTATTTCATGTATTTTGTCTTAAATTCGTAATAGGCACTAACATCATTACGCAAACTCAAATCCTAAAATTTTTAGATAATGGATCTCTCATGGTTGAACCAGAAGCTGTCCTAGACTGACGTATGCGCTGCCTCCGTAACTGCACCATCACCGAGGTATTGATTCAATGGAAATGTCTACCTCCAAAGGATGCTACATGGGATATGCTCCACAATATTCAACAATAATTTTTACAATTCCAGCTTTGAGGAAAAAGCCTTTTTAAATGGAGGGTGGCATGTTAGGACCCTCCTAACGTAACTCTTAATAATATTATATATTATATTGTATTATAAAGGGACACATCCCTTCACCATTCAAACCTTTTAGATATATGTAAATAGGACAAGGAGGATGCTCCAAATATCATCCGAAAATATTAATTTATTATATTATGGGTTTCTGCCTTTCAATACAAATTGCGATTCTATTCAAACAACTATTATTTTCTACATTCAATTCATATTTCAAGTTGCAGGTTCATAAAAAACTGATACTGAGGTTAATACAACCTCCTACGCCCCTACTCAGATAATTGGAGACTGTAACCATGCCAATGGTAATGCTAAAAATATCACAAGGCATACTCCAGGTTAGAAAGATAATGAACATTCATAGTGAATGGATCATCATTGTCTTTATCCATGGGGGTGTGAGATGTGACCTGGTCGAGTCCTCCGTAGATGAAATTATTTTGGGTAGGAGGTACCTCCAATGGTACCACCATCCCTACAGAAATACAATGGGCTTGTGGTCGGCCCATGTCTTATGTAGTCTTGATGATCGGTGTAAACATCACATTCTACACAATATATTCCCCCAATTTGGAATTAACCAAATGAATGGTCACCTGCGGTGCAGATGACCCTATTGAAGATGCAGGTGAAGTAGGTTGAGGTTCCTCTTCAAATTCTATTTGAGCATTCTCTACTTCCATGGGAGTAGGAACCTCGATGATAATTTATTTGGGTGCCTGATTCTTCTCTTTTTCACCCATATTTGCTTTTATCTTCTCATCATCTCAATGTATTATAGATGCATATGGCCTAGTAGAAGACATTGTCATGTGCTCTGATCATTGAGATATGGATGTTGTAGGTTTGGCACACACCTCTCTTATTTCACCTCCTAGATATTTGATCAACAATGCAGGTTTTATGTCTAGGTGTGTTGAGAGGAGCACAAAATCCCCCATCAAATATGCTAGATTCATGTATTTAAATGGTTCTTCATCGAAAGGCATCACGTGAACCTGTCCCTTATGCACGTATTCGATACACTGATGGAGAATAGAGGGGACACAATGCATTTTTCTTATACAAGGACAACCTAGAAGTATATTATATTACATAGCACCTTAAATCACATGACACATCACAAGGATGGTCTTCAGCCCTACCCGAATATGTAAAACTATCATATCGAAAGTTAAGCATAATGCATCGTTAAAATATCTCAACATGAAGGCGGAAGGTATGATATGCATATTTGGTAACTTCATGTATGTTAATGCCTTGGTCATGATAATATTGATTGATGATCCTATATCAATAAAACCCACTTGAAGGGTTTATGGTTTACACATGCGATGATATGAAGCGGTGGGTCCGCTGTGACAATGGAAACTGTCTTTACTTTGTGATCATTAAATTGTATGACCTATTCCTAACACTGTTGCATGTGTCCCATGAAGTGTGTGAATGCTTATGGATCTTGGGACTATACTTATATGGACATTATGATATCCATAAGAATCTCCCTGTGCTTGGGAGACTACTGAATCAACTCATAAATTGACAACTTCACTAGAGTTGTATGTAGGTTTTGAACTAACCTAATCTTGATTGTCACAACTGGTCTAGTTGGTGGGCCTGGCATGTTTTGGGATGGCCTTGTAGGAGGTGCATCTTGGACTCTAATGGGAACTAGAGGTTGATTTGGTCTTTCATACCTCGCATAACTCATGCTAACATTGACCATTCTGACGAACCCATAAGTTGATGGTTTGATTCATACTTGGTTGACCTGGCCAACATTGTTCCTTGAGGCCTCATAGTTAGGTAGAGGATTCTTGTAAATTCCCATATTATGATTATCTGGTGCCTAAGGATTATCCACAGTTAGATCACCTCTTTCTATCATGTTTTGTACTAAATGTTTAAAACTCCAACATTCTTCAATGTTGTATCCCTTTGCTCTATGGAAAATGCAATACAACTCATCCCTATACCCTTTTGGTTTGGGTTGGTTAGGGTCCAACAGTTTGATCTCTAGAAAGCGTATGGCCTTGGCCTCACATAATTGATTGAATATCAAAGTAATTGATTTTGAAAAAGGTGTGAACTAGCGAGGTGGTTTTTGTTCCTTATTCTTACCATTCTGATTGTGTAGACACCTAAAATGTGTCATGCCGAGGTGACTACTTATATGGGACATGCTAGAAGACCATATGGAAGATCTTTTGACAAATCCAAGGTATAGTAGTGGTATTCACCACTCATTTGGGTATCTTTGCCTAGTCAATGCTATCCACTGCTGACACCCAAAGTTAGCAGTTCTCACCATGCCTATCATCTACGGTCAGCACTCAGAATCAGTTAGCCTTCATCCGACCCAAAATCGATTGCAACAGCCAATTGGTTATGGATTGGATTTGTTTGAGTTAGGAAGGTTCTGTATCCTTCCATCCAACAAGATCAATTGCCCAATCTTGATCTTAGCTTCCTCATGAAGCTACTCCTAGCCCCTTGGAAATTGCTATATAATCCCCATTTGAATTGGGGAAAATTCTAGAGAAGATTTCAATTGAACACAACGAAGCCTTGCTGAATTGCATAACCACTTACATGCATTGATAGGAATACTTTTGCTACCCAATTGAATATCACATTGCCATGGAGGACCTAGGAGGATAGGATATCTAAGAAATTCAAATCCATGCAATCTGTGTACCCACTGAGCAATTCAACCGCCAAATCTATCAACGGACACAAAGGCAATCCTTGACCATCAATTTGACAAGGAGAATCAAATAATTGACCTTTATTTGGAAATAAAACCTACTTTAGTCTTCGTCATGGCTGTTAGCTATGGTGAACAGTGCTCACTGCATGAATAACCCATAGTTAGCATGTGATCCCTGATCTCCTTGTTCTTAGTTTTACATTCTATTTAATTAGGTTAGATTAATCATGCTTCAGGTTTAATTTGGTATTCTAGAGAAATTTGACTGATAGATTAGGGGTTAATGGCAATTTCCTTTCATTGTTGTAGTGTAGGCATAACAAATATTTTTCATTTTTCTATGTATTCAATTGGTTAATTAGGAGTTTGGATAGATTCATATTAGTTTCTTTTATGCTTCTAATGGTAGATTATCATGTTGTAGATCAATTTACATGTATTAAATAACTTTCTTGATTTCTTGTTTATCATGATATCTATTATACAAGCACCATTTTAAAGCCTCATCGAGAGAGGCCTCCTTTGTTTTTAATGTTTCTTATTGTTTATTGCACGTAGGACTAATAGGATTTTGGGATGCAAGGCAGCAAATACCTCTAATCATGGAGAAGAGGGTCATCAACATCCTAGAGCTCTTCGTATCACCCTAGAAGGTATTTTGATTGCATCTACCTTTGAGAGGGATTTGAAAATATATTGTAATTGATGTATCAAATGGGTATCATTAAGAGGGATGAATCTATGACTTGGCTTCATTGAAATTAATAAAGGTATTCTTTATATTTGTTTCATTTCTTGTGTCAACTTATGTTTTCCCATTTATGCTTATTTCATGAATTGCAATAGATAGATTAGATAACAAGAGCATTTTGGGTAGTTATAGAAGGCGATCATGGTGGAACTCCACATTTTTTGCCATGATTTACTGATTATGGTCTATTTTTTTTATGGTAGGTACTCATCGTAGCTGACAGCCATGGCAAAAAAGTTTACCCGTGGTTGACAGGCGCAGGCAATAGTCACAACCGTGCATTAGAGCTATGGTCAAAAATAGACCAACCAGAGAGTAGGAATAAAAAACTAAATCATATGAGGACTTGAGGTAGGTCCTTTTGACACCCTCTATGTTTGTTTTCTATCTCTATATTTTTCCAAAACATAAAAAATGAAATCTAGCTAGGACAAGGATAAAAAGAATAATAAAATGAATTAGGTCCTTGGGATTTTTATTTGATGCTTCTACTAGTCACTGCTAGGAACAATGGGTCTCTGAGTGTAGCCCACCCTAGTGTCTAGTGGTCTAGGTCATATGAATGTTAGAGTTTACTTGCATGAGGCCCAATCATTGGCCAATTACTCATACTAGTTGCATTCTCTAAACATCAAGTAGTGTAGTGTGTATATACCTCTAAATATCAAATGTTTTTTGTTGCATATCATGTAGGAAATGATCATGTTAATGTTGTATTATGCATATTTCCTTTATGTAAATTAAAAATAACCACACACACCACATTTCATAGTAAACACTAGTGATTTGGGAGTCACATCCAACCACTAGTAGGGTTTCAATGATGGTGGAGGTGATTTCCATCCGTTGGCCCAACTCCCTCATACCTTCTTATTACTAGACCAATACCAGATCCAAGAACCATTCATAGCCTAGAAAATTTGCATGTACTTCTCTTCGGAGGGTATAATGCTAACTGGGTGAGATTGGGTGAGGATCTGGGAGGACCTATGCTCCCTTCTCGGGTGTGGACTTCATTACCACATTTTGGGGGGATTACGTGGCCTAGAGTTCATAGCCAGGTTGTCGAGCTATGAGCATACAAGTGAAAGCCATTAAACAATTGAGAAAATCATCAATGTATTGCAAAACATGATAAGAGTTACTTTATTGATACAACAAATTGAAAATACATCAAATAGTTTAGGCCTCATTTTTAAAACTGTAAAAGGAGATAATCATAATTGTATTCTTTGCATACTAATAATAGTTAAATCTAGACATAGGATATATAATGGTGCAAACATAGAGAGGCCAATTTGGGTATAGACCCAAGATCGAAGCCCAAGCTCCACCTAGTACACAACATGATGTGGAATGCTCTCAATCACTTAATCCTCCTAGACATTATTCAATGAGCATTAGAGGGTATAATTCCACATGAGGGGATTCCATTGAGAATGCCTCGATTAGTGGAAGTACTAGACATCCCTCTAGACATAGGTCAAAGCATGGAACTTCCCAAAATGGGGGTTTCACACATGGTAGCATCTACCGTGACCACATTCCATGGGCATCCACGAGTTTAGCTAAAGAATATGTCATCGAGGGATCCAGATTGGTACCCCTTCGACCTATATCTAAGGGAGGTTCATGACCTCCACCATAATATTCTAGATATGTTTGAGATCCACCCATTTAGGGGTAAACCGAGAGGGTTTCTTCCGAGGACAGGCCACATAGACTCCCTATAGGGGTGAACCCACCAAGTTCACCATAGATATATCCAAAGTGGGAATAAATGGTACGCCACCTCATGATCCATGGCATAGCAAAAAATTGGATGGTCTAGACAGAGTCCTAGGGCATATAGGATATAAGCCTATGCCTGTACCCTCCCGACCAGTGAGTGAGTGTAGTGCAAGAACCATTAGGACCACCCGAGAACATGGAGAGTGCTCCAAGCATTCTTGATACTGAATCACATGTAGGCATTGAGTATAGGAGATAGCCTAACACAAATATCATCTTTATAGACCGAGGCAAGAGTGTGGCAAATCAGTCCATTGGAGGACATACCCATAAAGTCACTCAAATAGAGCTCACTCCTTAGAGGCCTCAGATGTCCGATCATGTTGATATAGCTTATAGAATGATATCAGAGTAGAGATGGCAGATTCTCCAAGATCAATTAGAGGATGTTCATGCAGAGAAAGAGCACCTTGAAAACAAGAATACTTAGAGGCAGAGGTTCATAAGACAAAAATTATATGAATAGTGCATGCATGAACAATGCATTTTCGATCATGTAGAGTGAGAGGATCGATTGGCTAGAATCGGTTTACCTCCTCATGATGATATCAGGGAGTGTGTCATAGACGAGTGGCTTCATATCTCGAGTTACATCCTAAGAACATTGACACACATACTCGCCATATGGATCAACATAGATATCGATATCCAAAATTTGAACAACATGAGCATAGGTAGTATGAGAATGAAGTGGGAGAGGAATTAGAACTAGAATATCTTAAAATCTCTCAATTCAAGGAGGAGGGCAAGCCTAGTCCCCCACCTTGACCGAGGAAGAATCTACCTCCAAGGGCACCTCCAAGGTAATCTTGAGAGGAGGAGTTTCTTTCCTCACAAGCCTACAAGACCTTAGCAGAGAAGGTCCAAGCCATAGAGAAGCAAGGAACGATGTATCAGAAGCCTACCTTGAAAAAAATTCATAATGAACCTCTATGCACATTAGTGCTTATTCTAGCCTATCTTGAGCATTTCAAGATGCCTAGACTAGAAAAATTTCAAGGAGAGGAAGATAGCCAAGTCAACCAAGTATGCATCGAACCACCAACCTAGGGGTTCATCAGAATGGTCAATGTTGTCACAAGAAACATGAGGTATGAACGACCGAATCAACCTCCAGTGCCTATTAGAGTCCAAGCTGCACCTCCTCCAAGGCCAGCCCAGCATGTGCCCGGCCCACCAACTAGACTGGTGGTGACCATCAAGAGTAGGTTGGTCCAAAACCTATAGATAACTCCAGTGAAGTTGTCGATTTATGAGCTAATTCAGTAGTCTCCTAAGCACAGGGAGATGCTCATGGACATCTTAAGGTCCATAGAAGTGCAGCCTCAGGATCCCGAAGCATTTACACACTTCGTGGGGCACGTGCAATAGTGTCAGGAACCGGTCATTCAATTTCATGACCACGAAGTCAAGATGGTTTCCACTATTATAGCAGACCCGTCGCTGCATATCATCGCATGTGTGAATCACAAACCATTCAAGCGGGTCTTGATTGACATGGGATCGTCAATCAATATCATAACTACCAAGGCGTTAACTCACTTGAAGTTACCCAAGATGCATATCATCCCTTCTACCTTCACGTTGAGAGCTTTCAATGATGCATTATGCTCGACGGTCGGTACTATAGTCTTACCTATCCAGGTGGGGCTGAAGACCATCCCGATGATGTGTCACATAATCGAAGGTGCTATGCAGTATAATATACTTCTAGGGAGGCCTTGGATCAGAGAAATGTGTTGTGTCCCTTCTATTTTACATCAGTGTATCAAATACATTCATGAGGGATAGGTTCACATGGTGCCTTTGGATGAAGAACCCTTTAAATACATGAATCTAGCAGATTTTCTTAGGGAAATTTGTGCTCCCCTCAATGCACCTGGATGTGCGACCAGCATCACCAATCAAAGAGCTAGGAGGTAAAATCAAAGAAGTGTGTGCTAGACCCACAACGTTCGTATCTCAATGATCAGAGCACATGACAGCTACTTCTATTAGACCGACTGCATCAACGATACAACGGGATGATAGGAAGTTGAAAGAAAAGGTGGGCGAAAAGAAGATAAAGCAAACACCCAAGCCAGTCATCATTGAAGCCCCTACTCCCATGGAAGTAGAGGAAGTTCAAGGAGGAGTCGAAGAGGCACTTTAGCCTGCTTCACCTACGTCTTTAGTAGGGTCATCTGCACCGCAGGTGACCATCCATTTGGTTAATCCTAGATTAGGGGAATACATTGTGTAGAATGTGATGTTCACACCGATTATCGAGACTGCACATGACATGGGCTGACCGTGAGCCCATCGCCTTCCCATAGGGATGGTGGAACCATTGGGGGTACCACCTAACCAAACCAACTTCATCTATGGAGGGCTAGACCAGTTTGCATCTCCCATACCCATGGATGAGGATGATGATGAACCATTCACCATGAATGTTCATTATATTTCTAACCTGGACTATGCCATGTGATACTTTGAGTGTTACCATTGGCATGGTTATGATCTCGGACTATTCGAGCAGGGGCGTAAGAAGCCTATAGAACCATAGTATCAGTTACCTACTGATAGGTTCGGGTTGGGATTCTATAGTGGAGGATAGGCTAAACTCCTCATGGCATCTTTAGACCACTTGTACCTCAGTCTAGGGGGTGAAGTTGACTTCAATCCATATCACCCTAATCCTTCTGCATTTCAGAGGGATAACCGGCTAGTGACTTATGTCACTATAGATCCACCCGAGAGATATCACATGAACATCTTGGTGGAGACCAAACTAGAACCCATTCCAAGAGCTAACTTGGATAATCAAAGTCATGGAGCTATCGACGACATTGATATGCACTTCCAAAATCTAGACACAGCTATGAGTACCGAATCAGAAGTTGCTTCTGAGAATGTTCATGCAGTATCCATCATCGAAAGTGATGGACCAGACTACGATTCTAGAATAGATGATGTTGAGTTATCCTCAAACAATGATCAATCTAAGGATGAAGTTGAGCCAGTTTACTTAGCACCTTCATATTTGTAGCATTTGTACCTGGTTCTACCGGATAGTGATGATAGCGATCAAGAGATAACCTATATGGGGCCACATTTACTAGAGCATCCCATTCCTAGTGGGTAGTGATGAAGGCCTATATTATGATAGTGATGAAGAAGATGAGATAGAGAGAGCCTACTTAGGACCTCCCTACTTACGCTATCACAATGCATCGTATACGACTAAGGAGATGCATAGAGAGATCAATCTCCATCCTCACCTTAGAGGGAGACCACCAAATCTTAATGTGATTTATCATATGGTGTTTCCTGATCCATCGACGTACATGGAGCTCCTTGAGCCCAATGATCCCATACGACAATCTGTTCATGGACCGGATCTAGAGATCCCCATACCCCAGAACCACATCTCGAGGATGGAAGTTTTGTTAATAATGAGTCACTTGCACATGGTCCTGGAGACATGATCCATTTCATCAACATGATCTCCATTGATTTGACCACTCCACTCCATAATCCAGCCGATCCATCCAAACCATTGCCTCTAAATGTAGATGCTATTGATTGGGATCATGTTGATTCACCACTAGAGCCTAAATATTTCTTCCCTAATGAAGAAATGTTGCAACCTTTCCATTTTGTGCCAGGCTATGCACATGATGTCTATCATGCTGAGGATGCTTCCAATGAGGAACCTATAAACCCAGCAGATGACATCCACTTGATCCCTACGCCTCATAAGCTTGAGGAGGGATCCCATATGTCAGTAGAGGAAACCTTCGAAGTGGATATCAATAATGATCCCACCAATCCAAGGAAGGTCAAATTTGGGGAGACTTTGACTCTTGATGAGCGTGCCAACCTCATCCCTCTACTAAGAGAGAGACCTGATCTCTTTGCTTGGACTTACAAAGATATGCTGGGTCTAGATCCAAAATTGGTTACTCATAACCTTTCGCTAGATCTATCAAAGAAGCCAATCAAGTAGAAACTTAGGAAGATGCATCCAACAGTAGCCTTAATGGTTAAGGATGAGTTGCAAAAGTTGTTGGACGTAGAGTTTGTCATCTCCATCGACTATCCGGAATGGGTATCCAATATGGTGCCTGTAGGAAAACCTGATGGAAGGATCCATATTTGTATGGATTTTAGAGACCTGAATAAGGCAACACCAAAGGATTCATTTTCATTGCTGAATATCGATGCTCTTGTAGATGCAACTATAGGTCATGAAATGCTCTCCTTAATGGATGATTTTTTTGGTTACAATCAAATTCGGATTAAGCCCGAAGACCAGCATAAAACCATGTTTATAATGCCATGGGGGACATTTTGCTATAAAGTTATGCCATTCGGCCTTAAGAATGTTGGTGCCACATATCAACGGGCTATGACATATATCTTTCATGACTATATGCATAAGATCCTAGAGGATTACATTGATGACTTGTTGGCAAAGTCATTATTGCGTTCTGAGCATGTGGAGGTCCTGAAGAAGGTCTTCGATCACCTGATAGAGCATAATGTCAGGTTGAATCCTAAGAAGTGCGTATTTGGCATAACTTCAAGAAATATCTTAGGGTTCATCATTTCAAAATGAGGCATCGAAGTTGACCCAACAAAGGTCAAGGCTATTCTAGAAATGCATCCCCCCACAAACATCAAAGAACTAAGAAGCCTATAGGGCAAAGTAGCATCCATAAAGTGATTTATCACACAATTATTAGATAAATGTCGACCCATGAATCGATTGCTACACAAGGGGGTCCCATTCAATTGGGATGAGGACTATCGAGCAGCCTTTGCTGAAATTAAGCAATACCTAGAGATACCGCCAGTGCTAGCTCCACCAAGGCCAGATGAGCCATTTTTGCTATATATATCGACAATCGAATTTGCATTGGGAACCATGTTAGCCCAAAATAATGTGCAAAGCAAAGAACAAGCCATATATTACATTAGCAGAACCTTGGTGAGCTATGAGCTCGGATATGCATATGTGGAAAAGTTATGTTTAGCAGTAGTGTTCGCTACAAAGAAATTGTGACACTATATGTTGAGTCATACGACATATGTCATATCCAAACAAAATCCTTTGTAGTATATGATGAGCAAGACATATCATAATACACGTACTATGAAGTGGATCATGCTACTGATAGAATTCGATCTAGAATTCATAAGCCAAAATTCCATTAAGGGACAAGTCATAGCAGATCAACTGGCTAAGGTACCTCTCAAAAATAGTAGGCCCCTCACCATAGAGCTTCCTGATGATGCAGTATTTGCCTTATCAGAAGCACCCAAACCCGAAGAACCAGATAACAAAGCTGATATGACCTTGTTCTTCGATGGTTCGAAGTGTGAGCAAGGGGGTGGTGTAGGAATAGTGTTGTTCATGCCACAAGGAGCTCCAATGCCCTTGTCATTCAAGTTAGACTTTCCTTGCACTAACAACAATGCTGAATACGAAGCCCTAATTTTGGGTCTCCAAATAGCCATCGCCATGAAGATAAAAAGGTTAAATATCTTTGGTGATTCCCTTCTCATTGTGAACCAAGTTAAGGGATTATTTCAATGTCGATGTTCGGTATTGAAAGCTTACAAGGATCTTGTTGACATTTATCTAGCTCGATTAGAATGGTATGACATCGAGGCAATCCCTCATTCATCCAATAGATTTGTAGACACAATGGCATATTTGGGATCTCTAATCCCTCAGAATCTATCTACCGATTTCACTACCATCCATGTAAAAATGTTGTCACACTCTATTATGCAGCATGAAGCATTGGATAACAAAGAGTCAATCAACATGATTCATGTAGAACCAAATCATGAATGGTTCTACAAAGCCAGAGACTTTCTCAAGAGAGCATCTTAGGGGTCTTTGATCTCATAGGATCTGATGGGGAGTGGTATTACCATTCACCATAAGGTTGTTTCCTAGTCTACATTTACCAATGTAGAACCGTAGGGGGAACATGTTATCTTATCGGTCGAAGTTGAAGCTTATCATAATTGGACATCATAGATACATGACTTCCTTAGACTTGGTGTAATCCCTCAGGGATTATTGCATGCCACAAAATATACATTTAAGCAGAAAGTGATCAAAGTATGTCTTGTTAGTAGACATCCTATACCATAGAAGCTATGATGGAGTTCTCCTTCATTGTCTTGAGCCCCAAGAGTCATCTTGGGCAATTTTGCAAGCTCACGATGGTACGTGTGGTGGCCATTTCAATGGCATGGCTATCATCAAGTGCATCCTTCACATGGGTTATTATTGGCCCACTATGGAGAAGGATTGCAATGTGTATGTCAAGAAATGCATTAAATGTCAGCATCATGCTAATCTTATGCACTTGCCATCATAGGCCTTACAACCCATTCAAGTGGCTTGGCCATTTGCTCAGTGGGGATTTGATCTCATTGGTAAGATCTCTCCTCCATCATCGGGCCGACATACTTTTATTATCATGGCTATTGAGTATTTTACTAAGTGGGTGGAAGCCATTCCCTTAACAATGACAACTGGAGCACGTATTGCTGAGTTTATACTCACCAATATCATAAGTCATTTTGGGATACCATCCAAGATAGTTTTGGATAATGGAACATCATTTAAGAACAAAACTATGAGAGCTTTGACATCTAAGTATAGAATCAAACATAGTTTTGCAACTCCATATTATCCACAAGCAAATGGACAAGCTGAAGCTTCAAATAAGATAGTGGTCTCCATCTTGAAAAAGATGGTACAAGAGCACCACAAATATTGGCACATCCAACTACCCCTTGCTTTATGGGCTTACAGGACTAGTATTCAGACGCCCATTGGGGCAACTCCATTTTCACTGGTATATGGCACTGAGGCCATTATGCCCTTAGAGTTGGAAATTCCAATATTGTGCGTCGCATTGAAAGAGTTCATTGATGATGACACCGTGCAACAAGCTCACCTAGATCAATTGATGCTACTTGATGAACATCACGTGAATGCCCTCGAGCACCTCCACATTTATCAAGAGCACTTAAAATGAGCTTACAATAGCAAAGTCCATCTGAGAGACTTTGAGGTTGGTGATCTTGTGTTGAAAGAGAACCAACAGAACTCAAATTTACCACCAAAAATGTGAGACAAATTCATAGCTAACTAGTTAGGTCCTTATATGATCTCAAAGAAGATTGGACCTGGGACATATCACTTGACATCGCTTGGAGGAGTTGAAGAGCCTGAACCTCTCAATATCCTTCATCTTAAAGCATTTTATGCCTAAATCCTAAAAGGCTCCAAAGGCATCTATAAGCCCTTTGGTCATTCAAAAAAGGCTCCAAGGGTTTCTCAAAACCGCTTGGTCAATCCCAAAAGGCTCCAAGGGTTTCTCAAAACCACTTGGTCAATCCCAAAAGGCTCCAAGGGTTTCTCAAAATTACTTGGTCAATCCCAAAAGGCTCCAAGGGTTTCTCAAAACCGCTTGGTCAATCCCAAAAGGCTCCAAGGGTTTCTCAAAACCGCTTGGTCAATCCCAAAAGGCTCCAAGGGTTTCTCAAAACCACTTGGTCAATCCCTAAAAGGCTCCAAAGGCATATATAAGCTCTTTGGTCAAACCAAATGTTAAAATCCATAAAAAAATTGGAAAAATATCAAAAATAAAAAATATTTGCATTTCATTTGCATCATTGCATTGCATTTTGCATCATGCATCTCATTTTCCACATGCATTTTCACCTTTGCATTGCATTAGGCATATTCATCCATCGCACTTGCATTAGAATGAATTGTGTTTACAATCTTACAAATGACACCATATTTGTGTTTCAATCATGCATCTATGCACTATCTTTTTCATCCATTTATCACCCTTGTGAGTAATTGTGTTTTTCAACACAACCCAAATTGTTGCTATGAAGAATATACTAGGGTTTTTTAGTCATTCAACCATACCTAGAGGTCTTCTCAAGAGTTGATAGAAAGCTTGCTTTGCTTTTGTAGTTGAGGTCTAGTTAGTATAGCCCTTAGCATATCAGAATTCTATCACTAATCAACAAATTAAACAATCCTAATAAGGACTAGGGGAAGATGAAAGCCATGAAGTAGGACCAGGTATCCTGAGGTAAAAAGTTTATTCTTGCTTATCCCTCTATGTGGACGGTATGGGAAATGTTGGCAATTGGAAAAAGGACAAGTTTATTCCCTACCCAGAATCCCTTGCTTACGTTAAAATGAGCAATATCCCAGAGTGATATCCCAGATCAATCCTCCATATTGATACCCTAGATCGATATCATAGATCGACATCCCAGATTGATATCCCATATTGATATCATAAGATCGATATCCTAGATCGATATCCCAAAAATAGTTCCCCAAAGTAAAATCCCCAAAGGAAGTTTTTGAAGCAAATTATCAAATGTAAATCCCAGAAAGTCAAATCAAATGAAGATCAAATTGTACAAAGAAAGTAAAATCAGTATCAAATCCCTTGCTCAAGAAAAATAAAGAAAGAAAAAGAAAGGAAAGTACAAAATAAACAGTGATTCTTGTCACTATAGTACAAAATAAATAGTGATTTTTATCACTTTATATGAGCAAGTATCCCAAAAAATTGAAGAAAAGAAGGGAGTGAACTTGAATCCCTGGAATTTCTAGCACTACTGTACCTTACGCATGATGATATGTCTGATACATTAGCACTTCACTTTTGTGCAGACCAATGTTTGAATGTGGAAGAGCTAGTCTCAGGTGTCCTGTATCACCTAGTGGTCTAGTCCAACTAAAATCTAAACCTAGGATTGGATAAACATTTGTGGACCCCCAATCTTAGCAATGGGCTGAAAGAATCCTGCCTGACATCGGGGTATGCTTATGCCTTATCTTAATATACTCATTTGCACACATAGGGATAATGAACAGTTAGGGCCTATCCTAGCGAAAGCCTTATGTTTCAGAAGTCTAGTATGGTTAGTATACAACTTTTGATCAGTCAACTAGGGTGTTTGAGTCTCATGGTAAACCTCAAAAATTCCCAAATAGCAACAACCAATTTTCAATGCAATCATCAAAACATCAATTTATTTTATGAGAGTTTATTTATTAGAACTATTTGTAATATATGTTAGATACCGGATGGATGTCAAAAATGATATTTAGATGACCACTGACTATGTTATCCATATTATTTTAATTTACAAAAGCTTATGAACAGAAAACAATAAATAATTGCATCTCACATATGGGTGTACTATCTTTCACAAAGAGATAAAGCAACTACAATCCATGATTGTTATACATTCTATGGTGTCATCCATTAGATTGATTAAAACTCATATTGCATACATTATGTTTTAAGTGATTAAAGCATACATGTCCATTTTACATAACACATTATCAAAGAAACAAAGAAATACATGCAGTACATACATGGCATAAATTATGTCATAGCAGTGTAAACTAAATGCATACAAGTAAAGCAAATATATACATGCATGTAACATCAAAATATGGCATTCATAATGCATCCATCATAAGTAGTACATCTGCATACATAACTCATAACATCTAATCATCTATCGCATAGCTATCTAGTGCATGTCATCCATACATCACATCATATAGCATCAAATCAATAACGCATTGCATCCATATGCATAACATAAAACATAAAATACCAAAAATAAAGTACACATGTAATGAGATGAAATGTCATATCATAAATATATATGTGTCAATAAGTACAGTGGGGTACATCAAAATACCCGTAGGCTACATACGTGTAGGTCCTCGACCTTACACTCAAAAATGGTACAATAAGCATCTCTAAAGATCTATACTAAATAGGGCCTACACCCCCAGTCTGTGAGGCACCTCCATCACCTCCACCATCCTTATGGGTCCTCTATGAGCTGGCACCATGAGTACTCGAAGACCTATGAGTCCTCTCAATCTTGTGCATCCTATGGCTGGAGCTAGCGGATGACTGCCCTATCTCTCTGGTCCTAGACCTACTCCTGTGGGTCCCTGTAGTGTGGGTATCCTCTAGAACCTCCCCACCTAGTAGCCTGATGTGACCCTCCAACTGGGTGATGTGAGCTACACTCATTGTATGCCTATCGTTACCCTCCTCCATGAGGGTATGTAGCCGCTTGATCTCTACCATAGGATCATGACCTCCTAGTAATAAAGAAGATGGTACTATAGGAGGTGGCATGATAACCTATGAGGATGAGGGATCTCCCCTCACCACCCTGAGAAAGTCCCTCTTAGTAGTCACTACACTCAGCTATGCCTATGCCAGATCCTACTCACCAATGAGCTATGTAATCTGAGTGTCTACAATGGTAACCTATGCCTGGAGAGCTATCCTCTCCTCCTCATATCCGTACCACTACCTCTACCCATGAGCTAGCTTCACCTCTAGAGTGGTGATAGAGGTATCCCTATGTAGGAGCTAGATGTGGAGTCTCCCCACCTAGCTCTATAGGTCAACAATATATGCTCTCAATTACCTAACCTCACTATCTAGAGCTGCCTCACCCTCCTCAAGAGCCTCCTCCTCTACCTCTACCTATGGGCCCTCCTCTACTATGCCCCATGCTCCCTCTATCCTCTAGTGGGTCCTACACCCATGAGGATCCACCTCTATACCCTCTACACCCTCTACTACAAATCCCACCACTAGCCGACCTAGAGGACCCTCACCATGCCACTAGAAGTCGGCCCACCAACCATCATAGTCTAGAGTAGTACCCACATCTGCTAGCCCTAACTCTTAGAAGTCATCATCATCCTCTCCCAATGGAGTGACCTAGGGCTAGGTCAAGTCCCTCTCTAAGACCAAGCATCTATAAATGGTCGACATATCTGGGATATCCTACCAAATCCCAAACTACCACAAGATATAAGATAAGTAGTGATACTCATACCAATAGACCTTGTGACCGATGATCCATCTATCTCTATGCACCCAATATAGGTATCTATCTACCTCTATCCAAGGTGGATAGTCCATGTAGGGTCACCACTAGATATCCTTGGGGTGCAGCTATGCAAAGTGATCGATATAATGATCTAGGTCTCCTGCATGAGACCTACTCCTAAAGCCCTCCTACTCCTAGGGCTAGTAGGTGGCATAGCACTATCGATCATCTGCAAGGGTAGTGATCTATAGGGGTAAGTCGATGGGGTGCTCTATCAAGATATGCTACCAGCCCTAGATCTATAGAAGGAAGCTACAGTCGATGCCCACTCTACTATGATGGGTAATATGAAATAACTCATGGTAGAGCTATGCTAAGAGAGTGCTCCCCCAGGACAAGATAAGTGGTCACACGATTGAGCTAACCATGACATATCTGGTCTGAGCTAAGAGGTTCCAAGGGAACCTCACACCTAAAGAGTCTAGGAGGACTATCTGAATGATAAGATGCATAAATACTACCTCCCTCTATGAGAAAAATCTAACCTTGTACCACTCCTAAACGTGGATGCCTCCATGGTCAATGCGGCCCTATGCCTCCATGCTCCATTGCCCGAAGATAGAATCAAATATGACCTTCCTCACCATGGTAGGAGAGGAGGTGATGGGCTCACCATCAATGGGTAGTTAAAATATGTGGTACATGTCCTCTAGGGTGATAATCATTTCACCCATAGGTAGGTGAAATGTATTGGTCCTCGCATCCCAGCGATGGGCCAATGTAGTAAGGTATGCTTGGTCCACTCGGATAGTGGGGAGGTCTAAGATGAAGTCGAACCCCACAATAGTAAACCAACCCTACTCCATGTCAGTCAATGTGCGATGAAGGTTATGAAGGAGATCGGTCTCCCTCGCTCTGTTCATTAGGGACTAAATAAAAGCAATCAAGTAAAAATAAAAAAATAATTAAAATCAACTAAAAAATGATAAAAAAATCATAAAATCTCATAAAAATACAAAAACATGCAAAAATATGATCAAAAATTTCAAAAAACATTAAAAGAGCACTTCAAAACAACAATAAATGGCATTAATTGCCCAAAAAAACAAAAAAATGGAAAAATTTGAAATTTTTGAGAAATTTGGGCATCGCGGGTTGGAACCGTGATCGGCCCAATGATCAAAAATTTAACCATTGGGATTTAAATCCCACCATAGCTGATAGCCATGGCCCCCAATCTACCAATTGGGAGTTGCAACTACCACCTACGGCTAAGGAGCGAGACCCTTTTTGAGCCCCGACCTCCCCAAAAAACCCCTAAAAAAAAGTAACCCACCCCCTAAACTAACCTATGCTAAACCTAGCTAGGGTGAGGTTCATTACCAATAGTTTAATGAGGTTCATTTACCATTTTCTTAATGTGGTTAATTTTAATCTGGTAATTTGCAAGTGAGGTCTCAGTTTTTGAGTTACCTTGGAGGCACCGGCTCCTCCACTAGTAGAAGCCTCCAGCTGATCGACCATCGGTGTGGAATGTGTGGAATGGGTCAAGTTTTTAGCAGCATTTCGGGTCAAATTTTATTATTTACCTCTCAAAGCTCTCAAATTTACTATTACTATCAGGTAAATAATGAATTTTTCAAAAGCAAATCCTTATTTAACCTTTTTGAATTTGGGTTAGCTCATGCAGCTGACACTCGCGGTCCCCAAATTAGGGTTTTACGATCGTAGTTACGAGCCACGGTCAAGCAATTTACCCATAGTTGATAGGTGCGGTCAATGAGCTACAATAAATGCTCCCAATTCCCATCATGGAGAGCCTTAAAAGGTCAAAATAAAATTGTTCATCAGACCAAAATTGCACCAAAAAATATAAAATAATCTAAATAAGCCAAACAAAGCACAATGACATTGGAAAATGTCATCATAAGGCAAAGTAAAATAACTGGCTGAGATTACAAAGTACATTCAACCGAGGTCATCGCTATGAAAATCCTTTCATGGAGCGCCGCACCTCCCAGCCAATAAAACAAATTCAATTCAAAATTAACAAAAAAATCAAATAAATCAAAAGTCAAATGTGCCTCGTATTCAGTCATTTACCCTATACACTTGGTGGTTGCAGTGACTTGCGATCCATGCAATCCGGAAAGATGAGTAAATTACCATAAGGACATTTGGGGCAAATTCATCATCGTAGAATTGTTATGCTTCATTTCAATCCCTAAGAAGGCCTTCACAGCTGGACTGCTCCAAGGGAACGAGATACTCATCACAATTCTCCTATGATATTTTTAGCATATCATCGACAAATATGATTCAACACATGCCTAATCGGGATTGCTTTCATTTTGATTCCCTAAGAAGGCCTTCATGGCTGGACCGCTCCATGGGATAGAAATAGGCAATTACTATTAATAGTTGCAATCATAGCTGATTAGGCCTTGCCAAGTATTCAAATGCTAAATCTTAATTTGTTCAAGATCATTCATAGTGGTCAAGTGACCTCGTCGCTTCATTTATTGTCATTACCCTCATCGACTCGTCGCTTGAGGGGGTAGTCATAATATTAAATCATAATCAAAGTCAATAGAATATCCCTTGATCATAGATCCCTTGATCTTGTCAAAATTGTGTTCATCTTACGAATCATTGCCAAAGACTATCATAAGCTTACCCTTCTATTGGGGAAAATAGCATATATGATAATTTAGTTTGTAGCTCTCCTCCTTTTGGTTATATAGGCCTAACTCCTATTGTAGCACCAAAGCTATCCGAATGTCTGATGATGAGTGCAAACCCTTTCAAAATTAAGCCTTCAAGTTGGAAGCAATGATTCTAAGATGCGCATCCTTTTGCTAGACTTAGGGCATCTAATGTTGATCAGACTAATGATCATCATGCAACCTACGACATCATTTTAGGAGGTCTAGTTTTGCTCAACATTGTTCAAAATCACAATGCATCTCAAAAGGGGCATCTGTAGACACCTAAAACATGTCATGCCGAGGTGACTACTCATATGGGACATGCTAGAAGACCATATGGAAGACCTTTGGACAAATCCAAGGTATAGTAGTGGTTTTTACCACTCATTTGGGCATCTTTGCCTAGTCAGTGCTAGCCATTGCTGACACCCATGGTTAGTAGTACTCACCATGCCTATCATCCATGGTCAGGACTCAAAATTAGTTAGCCTTCATCCGACCCAAAATTGGTTGCAATGACCAATTGGTTGTGGATTGGAGTGGTTTGAGTGAGGAAGGTTCTGGATCCTTCCATCCAACAAGCTCAACTACCCAATATTGATCTTAGCTTCATGAGGAAGCTACTCCTAGCCCCTTGGCAATTGCTATATAATCCCCCTCCGAATTGGGAAAAAGAGAGAGAAATATAATCAATTGAGCAATGAAGCCCTATCGAATTGCATACCCACTCACATGCATTGATAGGAACACTTTTGCTACCCAATTGGAGATCACATTGCCATGGAGATCCTAGGAGGATAGGAGAGCCAAGAAATGCTAATCCGTGCAATCCATGCACCCACTGAGCAATTCAACCACCAAATATATCAGAGGACACAGAGGCGACCCTTGACCATCAATTTGACAAGGAGAATCAGAGAATTGGCCTTGATTTGGAGGGCAAACCTACTTCAGTCTCCATCATGGTTGTCAGCCATGGTGAACAGTGCCCACCGCATGAATGACCCATGGTTAGCAGGTGATCCCTGATCTCCTTGTTCTTAGTTTTGCATTCTATTTAGTTAGGTTAGATTAATCATGCTTCAGGTTTAATTCAGTATTCTAGAGATATTTGACCGACATATTAGGAGTTAATTGCAATTTCCCTTCATTGTTGTAGTGTAGGCATAATGAATATTTTTCATGCTTCCATGTCTTCAATTGGTTAATTAGGAGCTTAGATAGATTCATCTTAGTTTATTTTATGTTTCTAATGGTAGATTATCATGTTTTAGATCAATTTACATGTACTAAATCACTTTCTTGATTTCTTGATTATCATGTTATCTTTTATACAAGCACCCTTTTAAAGCCTCATCAAGAGAGGCCTCCTTTGCTTTTAATGTTTCTTGTTGTTTATTGCATGCAGGACTAATAGGGTTTTGGGATGCAAGGCAAAAAATACCTCTAATCATGGAGAAGAGGGTCATCGACACCCTAGAGCAGTTCGTGTCACCCTGGAAGGCATTTTGATTGCATCTACCCTTGAGAGGGATTTGAAACTCTATTGTAATTGATGTATCAAATGGGTATCCCTAAGAGGGATGAATTGTAACTTGGCTTCATTGAGATTAATAAAGGGATTCTTTATATTTGTTTCATTTCTTGTTGTCAACTTATGTTTTCCCATTTGTGCTTATTTCATGAATTGCAATAGATAGACTAGATAGCAAGAGCCTTTTTGGTGGTTACATATTGTTGTTGCATTGCTAATATTGCGCAAGAGGAAGTTGGGCTTGATAATTTTGTTATTGATACCCCTTATCCCCTTTCTAAAGGTTCAAAGCCACCTTATTGACGTGGGCTGGCTTGGCCTATTATTTATCAGTGCTTCTTGTATTCCATTCCTTCTTATTCTTGAGCTTCAAGTTACCCTCCTATAACTTGATATCCTCAATAACTTTAGCCTGTGCCAAAGCCTCTTCGAACGTTTGATACTACTACAATTGTAACAATAACAAAATGTGCTTGGTGTATCTTTTCATAAACATTCTGGTTAGTTCAGAAGCAGGGATGGATAATGGTATATTTGACATCATCTTTCTCCATCATTCCCACAATCCATAATTGTATTGTCATCAAATTTCATTAAAGCAGCTAGCTCGAATAAGTTCACCTTTTTCTTGATGCCAAAGAAGCAGCATTCAATAAATGCATCCACAAATTGCTTAAAATTGGTGATTTTGTTGCTCTTGAGTTGATTAAACCACTCCTAGATTGTTCCTGAGAGGGTCATGATGAAATTCCATAGGATCAGGGCATCATTGCTTCCAATCTGAAAGCATACGTCCAAAAAACTCATGACGTGCTCCTAAGTATCCTCCTCTCCTTTAAAATTTTCTAGCTTAGGCATTTCAAAATGCTCGGGATAAGGCAGAATAGGCATTGATGGACATAAAGGTTCATTATGGATTTTATTCAAGGTTGGCTTTTGATAAGTTATTCCTTGCTTTTCTATAGCTTTGACATTTTCTACCAGGACTTTATAATCCTGCAAAGATAAGAACTCCTCTTTTATGGAATGCCTTGGAGGCACCTTTGGAGGCACGTTTCTCTTCGATCAAGGTGAAGGAATAGGCTCATCCTCCTATTTGACTTGGGAGATTTTAGAATATTCTTGATCTAATTCATCTTTCGCTTCTCCTTCGTACTACCTATACCCAAGAGGCTCAAGCAGAGGGCACCCATATCTATGTTGTGATGTGTAGCGAGTAGGGTATCTATATACTCAGGGTGCAAATCAGGTTATAAAGCAACTCGTCTGTCAATGTGCTCCCTATGCTCACTACAGGGATGTAAACCGACAATGGCCAGTCGATCCTCCCTCTCAACACACTCATTTTGATCAAGGATACATTGCTCATGCTTGCATTGTTCATATAAGTGTTGTCTTATGAAACTTTTCCTCTAAGTATTATCATTTTTGAGATGTTCTTGTTCTATGCAAACATCCTCCAATTGGTCTTAGATAATCTGACATCTTTTCTCTAAAATATTGTGATATCTATCTATGTGATCAGTCGTTTGAGGCCTCTAGTGTGTGCGCTCTATTCGAGCAAATTTATGGGTGTGTCCCACAATGGTCTGATCTACTATGCTCTTGCCATTATCTATGAATATGACATTCACATCCAGATGTTGCCTCAACTCCATGCCCACATGTGATGTAGGGGTATTCATATCTCGAGAACGCTTGGAGCACTCTCAATGTTATTTGATAGTCCTAATGGTACTACCGCTACACACACTCATAGTATGAGAAGGCGCAGGAGTAGATTTGTAACCTAACTATCCTAGAACTTTACCCAAACCATCCAACTATCTACTATACCAAGGCTCATGAGGTGGAATACCATTGGATCCCACTTTAGATACATTTATGGTGATCCTACAAGGCTCACCATTATTGTGAGTTTGAGTGGGCCTATGCTCAGAAGTGTCCCTCTTCGTTCACCCCTGGATGTGCAGATCTTGAAATTTTCTATCCTCAGATGTTGGGGGTCTCAAGCCTCTCTTAGACATAGGACAAAGGGGTACCAGTCTAGATCCCTCAATGAAAAACTCTTCAACAGATCCTGTGGATGCATGTGGAGTGTGGTCGTGGTAAATGCTAACATGTTTAGAACCCCCATGTTGGGAAGCTCCATGATCTAATTTGTCTTGAGGAGTGTTTAGTAGATCCTCGTACTAAGGTATTCCCAACAAGATCCTCATGCGTAGAATTAACCCCTCTAATACTCAATGAATGATGTTTAGGAGGATTTTGTGATTGAGGGAACTACGCATCTTATTGTGCATTGGGTGGAGCTTTGACCTTAACCTCAAATATATGCTTGGATCGACCTCTCCATGTAGCCACCATGATATTGTATTATATTTTATGTAAGTTTTAAAGCAAACAAAGTAAACAATGGTGATTATCTCTTTTAAATTTTAAAGTGAGCCCTAAATTTTTTGATGCGTTTTGTAATTTATTGTATCAGTAAGTAATTCTCATCATGTTTTCAAATATTTTTATGATATAATCATTTTTTAAAGGGCTTTCACCTATATACTCATAGCTCGACAACTAGCAATGAAATTCATGATCACATAAACCCTCCAAAATGTGGAGATGAAACCCACACTTAGGTAGGGAGCACAGGTCCTCCTGGTCCTCACCCTGTTCAATTGTGTGTAGTGATACACCCATTAGAGTAGGAATGCATACTATTTTTCATGGGCTATGATGACATCGTGAATCCAGTATTGGTCTAGTAACAAAAGGATCGAGGGAGTTGGTCCAACGGATGGAAATCACTACCACCATCATTGAACCCTACTAGTGGTTGGATGTGACTTCCAACTCACTAGCATTTACTAATGCATTATCATCAAGCACATCATTAATTCTCAATGAATTTGTCAATCCAGGGCAATATACAAGGCTATCTACGAAAGGAGTGAACATGGTTATAATTTAAGGTCAATTGAGAGCAACAAGTCTTATTGGTGGAACTGATTGTGTGGGGGTTTTTAGGTCTCTTCTATCTCTAAATTGCATTAATTGAATTTTAATATAATTACAAGAATGAATACTAATTTTTGATTACAGAAATGAAACATTAGTTACAGTTGCAAGAATGAGATCTGATTAAATTGCAAAATTAAAACCCTAGTTACAGTTACAAAATTAGAAACCTAATTACAGTTGCAAAATGAAAGTCTATTTATTCTTGCAATAATGAAAACTAAAATTAAGTCCTATCAATACTCTGTAATAGAAGGTTTTCAATCTTTTGTGCAAGGGTTGATAGCAAAAATAATAATGCAAGAAAATTGTAAAAAACTATAAATTGCTGGAAATGGAAATTGCAATAAATTGGAAAGTTGTTGAAAAGCAAAAAGACTAATAAAATCTACTGCTAATCACATCACAAAATTATATTGAATAGAAAATAAATTATTAGGACTGAAATGGATGTTAACTACTACAAAAGAATAAAATTAACAAGTTTCATAGCTTATTCTGCTGCAACAAAATCAAAACAAAACCTATCTGTTAGTCCTCCTCCTAGGTCTAGAAGTGGCGAGCCTCATTTTCTAGAAGAAGGTATGAGTTCCTCTCTCTATAAATATTACTCACACTCAAACATAATAGAATGAATAGAAAAAAATGTACTTTATTGATTCAAAAAATGATTACAAATCTGCTGCTAAAACCTGTTACAAAACTGTAACAGTCTCAATTTTCTTGCTTATTCTTTATCTATATTTTCTCTACTACTATTTCTACTGTTATTATTATTATCTCAACCTTTACAGGATCCATATTTTATAGATGCCTAAAATCAACTACAATAGAAAATATACTCTGCAAATCAGTTCATGTTATTCTGTAGTATTCTCTGGGTTTATCCTAGAAGAGGATATTTTCCATAAATTGTGGCTTTGGACGGCAAGGACGACAAAGTTATATGGTAGATATTTTCCTTTAACATCCTCAGCCTTATTTCTCTTTTTCCATTATCATAAATCAGTCAACAGGTCAAAAAGTGCTTTATGTTCTCAATTCGGAGCTAAGTGGCTCAATCCGAAGATATTTGCTCAATCCAAAGAGACTGTATTTCTCAATCCAAAGATCTTCGAAATGACCAACTATGTACTCTTCAATTTATTTCAGCTACATTTCTCAGGTGGATTAGTCCTCAGGATTAGATTGCAATACCCTTCATTCCTCTTCATGTGTGAATTCCATGCCTTGCCATTCATTGGTAGTTGGCTGGAATTTACACAGGAAAACTAGTTTTTGCTACACAGGAATAGTTATTTGTACTATTTGCTAAATTCAAAGAAATTAATGCTTGATAAACATCAAAATAAGAATAGTAAAGTGTTGCTATTAGCCTAAGCATATCCCTTATGTAACAGGTCATGGCAAAGTGACATAAAACTACACAAAAATTGTAAAAATTAGCATATAATATTCCAAACACATCAATCATGCAAACAATTAATACACAACATATTAGATCAAATTAACTAGTATATAAAGTAAATCATAGATTTTTAGATAAGTTTTAGTTATTCAAAACATTCTATGATAGAGGTATTTCCAGGCCTCATCATTTTCCCCCCAACTTATGTTAATGCATGTCCTCATGCATTCTATTGAGCTATAGAATCACAGATATCCATATTCAAGTTCCATGATTTGTAGAATAAATTTTTGCCTATATAGTATCTTTTATTATCTTGAAGGTTTTTGAGCCAATTTTCAAACTACTCATCTGGTTGAGGATCCTCTTCAAAATAGTAGGGAACTGGAGTAATGATGGTTGGAGGCCTAAATCTGAGACCTACCTAGTTATGCTGCATAATTTCAATAAGTTGTATCACCCCTTCTGCTCTTCTTCTGGACCATTCTAGATTAATGGGGGAGATATGCTTCCTTTTCTGTAAAGACATGGAAAGTTCTACCCATATATTTCTGTAATGTTATAATGCTAGAACAAAATTGTGATTACAAAAATTTTAGAATTTAGTTACACAGTCCCTCAAATTTCTCAAATACATCCATTTGATATCATCCCTATTCATCATGATAAAATATTTTCTGGTGATAATCAGATGATTTGGCTGAATTTCTCCGACTAACAATTCATCTCTTAATTCAATTTCCTTATTTTACCTTTTTTCTTGGTCCCAGTAAAACTAATTTTGTAAGTTAGACATAAAAGCTCTCAATTGCACATCTCCTATGCAAATATGGGGGTGGAAATCTACATCCTTTGGAATGAAAAAGTTGTGCAAAAATAACTCACATAACAAGTTTTCTACTCTGTAGGGATGTTGAAGTAAGTTTCCAAAAACTCTTTAGCTTTTTCCAGTTTATAGGGGAGACCTGAGCTAATTATCTCCTTCAGAATGAGATTATAAAACCTGGCAGGTCTTCTGAATTGAACAAAAAATTTAGCAATTTGACACAGGTCAGTTACTTTTTCATTCAATGCACTAATTTTTGTGTTCTTTATCTCTAGCTATTTTACTACCAGTTTCAATTTCTTAACCTATGTGGCAAGCTTTTCATATTTGATCATCTAGTTAGCAATGTTTGTATTATACTGCTCTAGGGATACAGTATTGGATGGTCTAATTATAGGTTGAAACTTAGGCAACAGTTCCACTTGTACCCCTTTTTCTACCACTTTTATTGGTTGGACATCTAATAGCAATTCTACTTGTATTCCTTTTTCTGCTACTTCCACTGGTTGGACATTTGACAACAATTCTACATGTATCCCTACTTCTATAGAAATTTTATTCAGAGGAGCACTTACTTTATTATTTACATTTTTCTATTTAAAATGCTCTTGTGTTGGTGTTTCTTGTAGATATAACTATTGTGACTCTCCATAGATATTCTTTTCTGGTCTCTTGATCGATTCTAGAGAATCTTCGGATTGAGAAGGTTTTGCTTCAGAATGGAAGGGCACTGCTTTAAAATGAGCTCTTGTATTTTCATCCAAATATACCTCTATCAAGGGAGAATAATTATTTTCCCTAGATAGTCCAAGTAGTAATTGAGCCAAATCTTCCTCATTATCTATTGTAGTTGACTATTTTTCAAATTGTAACAGTCCACTTTTTAGTTCCTCCACTTCCTGCTACAACTCTGCAATTCTTTTTTCATATTTTTCAATGATATTTTCTTTCTCCTCAACCCATCTGGTTTGTGTTTCCATCACACTCTTGGATGCTCTCAATTGTTCTACAATGTCCACCTCCTCTTCTTCTGATTCAAAATCTGATTTAGATAAATTATCTGCAGTTTGTTGCTCAACCATTATCTCACTTTCTATTTCAACTGTTCAGTCCTGTTTAGAAGTTTCCATAAGGTTATCTATGATTGCATCTAAGTTTGCATCAATTTCAAAATTGTCTTGTTCAGACTCTTCTTCAACCAACTATTCAAGAAATTCTAAAAAATCTTCCAAAGTGGTATTTACAGTGGCTGGTTGTATTTCTATGACATCAGGACTGCATTGGTTGTTTTCCTCTTAAATCATCTATTTTTCTGTTTCTTTCAGGTGGAGTCTTGTAGACCTCCTAGTTCCTGGTGTATAATTTATCTTCTTACTCTATTTTCTTCTATCAACAAGGGCAGTAGGAATTGTATTAGGTTCTAGTGGAATTTCCTCTGCTTCCACTTTTGTCTCTTCTCTAGTTTTTTTGGGAACTTCACTTCCCTGTTCTGTTAGATCAACAATATTATCAGAAAAATGGACCCTCTTCTATTTTCTTTTTTTGTTGCTAGTTCCAAACCCTCTCTTAGTTTGTGAGGTTGAAGGTTATAGGGAAAGGTACTCTATTTATTTTGCAGTAATATCTACAACAACATCTATTTCCTCCTTTGCAACAACATTTGTGTCTTCTTCCTCCTCATCCTCTTTTTTGAAGACTACATTATTCAGAGTAGAGTAAAACCTATCAAAGCTTCTTAGGTTTCCTTTGAAATGATGCTTGCAGAACAATTTGATAAGACCATGGTGGCGAGGGCTCCCTTTTCCCTCTTGATAGTTTTTTGCCATGTTTTACAGCTCGTAGTGTAGATATAGGGGGAGATTTACCCTAACCTCATGCTATTTCCTACCATGTCTAAGGTGGTTCAAAATTTTAAAATGATGCCATAATAAAACTACATACTATCCTTCATAGGTTAAAAACTTTATTACCCATGTGGCTACTTCATCATAGGGTTTTTGCAAGCTGGTTCTCTTTACACCCTTACACATGTTGTTATTTATCAAGTATTCTGGTTCTTTATCATCTTCTTCCAAAAATTGACTAACTATGTTTGCTAGTGTATTCTTGCCAGTTCTAGAAATTTGAAGACCCTCTAATAGAAGTTTAGTAATTTGACTAAGAACTTCAGGGGTTAACTCAATTATCATGCTGTTGATGTGCACCCTATTGTTTTTGAATGTGCGGGAAAATTTGGTAGCCAAATATTCAGAGCTTCCATCGAATTTGTCTAAAAATAGAATAAACCCTCCATATTCAAAAATTTGCAACACTTCTGGAATCTCTCGAAGGATGGTAGTATCTTCTGGTTCCATTTTTATCTTTCATACCATTTTTTTATTCTTGTTATGTTGAAAATACTTCTCACCTCTGTTGCTACAGCCGTTCGCTAGGTCACTGGTTTCTAGTGTTTGCAGAATTACAGGGTTTTTTCTTTGGATTTGCAATATTCTGTTCTTCTTAGGAAATAAATTCTTGTAATCATGTTGCATCAGTGATTACGCCATCGGAATGAAAAGTGGCACACTTCCCTATTTTTGACTTAGACACCTATCCATCAATCATTGGATGAATATCCTTACTATCAAATCTCCTTAGCTCATCCGATCTATGCATGATTTTCCCACATGCGTGGTTATCAAAAACGAACGGTGGTGGCACGTTATTAGTTATTTTTCCCATGATTTTGTACTTCCTCGAGATGAGATAAATTTCATCGTGAACCAGATAACATGTGTTAATTATCACATGGAGTAAAAAAAATTGTTGATCGTGTCTTTTCTCCCTCCTTGGATGCCACGTGGAAACATAACATTAAGTGCTTATTCCGAAGATTAAATTTCATTCCGAAGATAATTTTTATTTTGAAGACAAAGGTTCAATCTGAATACAAAGTAGGACTTGTCATTCCAAATATAGTTTTCAATCCAAATATAAGGCTGGACTTGTCATTTCAAAGAAATTTTTCAATCCGAAGATAAGGCTGGACTTGTCATTTCGAAGACAATTTTCAATCCGAAGACAATTTTTAATCCAAAGAAAAATCTTCATTCCGAAGATACAATGCAATAGTCATTCCATAGATACAATGCAGCAGTCATTCCAAAGATACAATAAAAACTAACATTCTTCTTTTAAAACATGTTTTGCTTATGCCAACTCTTATGAACACTTTTATACTAATGGTTAATTGTCATATACTATATATCAAATATTTACAATGAGAAAAGTGCAAGAAACATATACCTGGCTAAAACAAGTTAATGGAAGTTTTTGAAAGATGACTAATTTTGTTGATGTTTTGCTGAGGCTTGCTGCAATACTTCAAAAACAAATGTAGTTGGTGAATTTGTACAATGGTGACTCAAATTTTTTCAAGGTTATGCATGTCAGAAAACTGGTTTTCATGCATACCAACTTAGTAGTGCCTTAGAAAAAGGTTTTCACTACTGAGTTATTCATTTTTCTCTTATTTTTTTTATTTTTATTTTTTACATCTCCTTTTCTCTCTTTTTTTTCTTTTTTTTTTATCATGATTATGCCCATGAAGGAATTCACAACTAGAATTTATTCATATTTTTTTTCCGATTTTTCTGATTTTTTTTTTGTATTTTTCTATTTTCTTGAAATCCATGATTATGCTCAATCTGTGGCAATTGTGGTGGAAGAGGGAATATCTTCTACCTTTTGTGCATACAAGCTATCAAGTTATTGCAAGAACTCCTCCTTAGTCAGAGGTGTATGGTACACTCGAAGGCAATGTCCATTCACTACCAACTTTCTCTGTGAATCATCAATGGGAGAGAGATGAGTTGCTCTATTGTCAAATACTTCTTCAATTTGATACGGTCCAAGCCATCTAGTCCTTAGTTTTATAGGTAAGTCCACATAGCGAGAATTAAACAACAAAGCCCAATCTCCTTGCTAAAATTTTCTTTGTTGTAGGTGGCCAGCATGCCACAACTTCCTCTACTCCTGAATTACTTTAGTTTTGTGCAGAGCATCCAATCAAAGTTCATCCAATGCATTCAGCTACAGAATCATGTCCACCTATGCTTGTGATAATTCAATTCCAATTTCCAATGTTGTACGCAATGTTAGTAGCTCAATTTCAATAGGTAGGAGGGACTTTTTATCAAAAACCAGTTCATAAGGTGTGAATCCAGTAGTGGATTTCCAAGTAGTATTGTAATCCCAAACTGCTTCAGATAATTTATCTAGCCAGTTTCTCCTATGAAAAACTACTATTTTCATAAATATCCATTCCAATTCTCTATTTGTTACCTCAACTTGGTCATTTGCTTGTGGGTGGTAATGTGATGATTTCCTATGTTTAATTTCATACAACTCTGTAAAAGCCTCAATAACTTTAGATGTAAATTGGGGTCCTTGGTCTATGGTGATAGACCGTGGAGCTCCAAATATTTGAAATTTTTGGTTATACAAGAAATCAGTGACCTTCGCTTCACGAGCATGTTTGAAAGCATGCACCTCTACCCACTTTGTCAGGTAATTAGTGCATACCAGAATATGAACCTTTTCTTGAGAAGGTGGATCAATAGATCCCACAAAATCAATCCTCCACCTCTCAAATGGTTCTAAAACCACTTGAGGCTATAGTGGAATTTCATTTGTGTGAGTGGGTTTTCCCATTCTTTGGCATGCATCACAATGCCTGATGTACTTTTTCACATCCTTGTGAAGAGATGGCCAATAATATCATGTTCCTAAAATTTTCCTAATTGTGCTTTTTACATAATAGTGTCCATCGGAGGGTTCATCATGACAAGCCCTAAGGATATCATATACCTCATTCTTTCAGATGCACCTACGTAACACATGGTCAGGAATACTCTTGAAAAGCATACCTTGAATCCATTCAAAAGAAGAGCTCTATTTGATCAATTGTTTTCTTTGTTTGGAAGTAAAATGTGGGGGAACTTTCCCTGTGACCAAATATCTGGCTATATCTGCAAACCAAGGTGATTGGAAAGATATAGAAAATATTTTTTCATTAGGAAAAGTGTCCACTAATTCCCCTTCCTCTGTGTTCTGCAACCTAGACAAAAAATCTGCTACAACATTAGCTTTTCCTAGTTTATTGATTATTGTGATATCAAATTCCTGTATCAATAGTAACCAATGGATAATCCTTGCACTCACCATATGCTTATTCATCAAATATTTAATGGTTGTGTGATCTGTGTGAATGAATATTTTATAACATGTTATGTAATACCTGAATTTATTGATGGCATAGATTACTGCCAATAATTATTTCTCAATTGTGGTATAATTTTTCAGCTCCTGTCAAGTTCTTGCTAATGTAGTAGATAACATTGTGTTCACCATTATCAATTTGTCCTAATGCTGCTCCAATTACAATACTGGAAGCATTGGTCTGTATGTGGAATGGTAATGTTCAGTTAGGTCCTCTTAACATAGGTGGAGTTATTAATTTTTCTTTCAGATCTTCAAATGATTCCTGATAGTTTGTAGTCTAGGAGAATTTAGAATCTTTAGTCAATAGGGAAAACATGGGATGGCCTATTATGCTAAAGCTGGGAATAAACCTACGGTAAAAACCAATGTGTCCTAAGAAGCTTCTGACATCATTCTGAGTTTTAGGAGGGAGAAGGTTCTTAATAATTTTCACCTTCTTTGGATCAACCTGGATCCCTTGAGGAGATATGTGATGACCAAGAACTATTCCTTTCTCCATCATCATAAAAAAATTGTCTGGATTTAAGGATAACTGGTAGGTTTCACAGTGAGTTAAAACTTTATCAAGGTGTTCTAATGTAAATTCAAAATTTTGTCCACAGACTGTGAAATCATCCATGTATATTTCAACACTATTGGTAGTCAAATCAAAAAATATGGCTAACACTGCTCGCTAAAATGTTGTTGGGGCATTACACAAACCAAAAGGTAAGACCCTATAGGCAAATGTTCCCCATGGATAGGTAAAGTTTATTTTCTCTTGATCTTTAGGTGCAACCTGAATTTGATTATATCCACTAAATCCATCAAGAAAACAAAAATATTTCTTTCCAACAAGAGTATCTAACACCTAATCTATGAATGGCAAAGTAAAATGATCTTTGTATGTCAATTTTTTTAGTTCTCTATAGTCTATACATACTCTCATTTTTCCATTTTTCTTAGGCACTATAACCAATGGAGAGACCCATCGACTATCGAAAATTGGGTAAATGAATCCTACTTCCAAAATTTTTTCAATTTCTTCTTTCACAATATCCCTCAAGGTAGGATTCAGTCTTCTCTAAGGTTGTCTTACAGGCTTGACATCTTCAGTATAAATTCTATGAGTACATACATTAGGGCGAATCCCTGACATATCTTTGTAATACCAAGCAAAAGCATGGATATGCTTCTACAAAATAGCTGTAAATTTTTCTTCCTCTTCCCTAGTAAGCTAGCTATTTATGTTAAAAAAAAATTCCTGGTTGGACTTCTATTTGTTTTGTATTTGGAAGGACTGAATTTACTTCTTCACAATTTTTTACTAGGGAATTAAGAGGATAATGATGAGATGGGAGGACATAAGAAGTTTCTGTCTCATTGATTTTTTATGGAAGCATATCTTATATGGAACAATGAGAAGGAAAGATACAATGATGGTGCCACCCATGTGGTAGTGAAATAGATGTTTCCTATGATGGTATAGATGGCCTTTCTTTAGAACTTTGACCTTCTTCTCTCACTAGAAATTGATTGATATTGGTTGCTTCCTCTTCTAACCCTTGTTCATGCAGAACATTCATTAGGATTGTTTCATTTTTTGAAATTTTTGTGTCATGGAGGTCTTATGTGTGTTCCCTTACTACCAAGGTGGCTAGTGTGGAAATAACCTCTTCTGGTTCTTCATATGAGTCAGGAAACCATAACTGACCTGTGAAATTTCTTAAATGTCTTGCAGGAGGATATAGAGAAATCTATTTTAGGTCAATACCATTTGAAATTGTCATTTTTCTAGATTTGCAGTCTATAAAGGCTACTGCAGTTGCAAGCCAAGGTCTTCCTAGGATAATGGGATAGCCATGTGATGAGTTTCTTGGCTGTAAAACTAAAAAATCTGTAGGGTATTCCCAAGAAGAAACTTCTATAGGGATATCTTCAATGATACCTTCAGGTTTTGCAACTGACCTATCAGTCATTTCTAAAAATGTGAATGTGGGGCTGATATGTTTGAGCTGTAATTGTTCCATTGTATCCATGGTCATGATATTTATTGCAGCTCCTAGATCAACTAAGACATTTGATACTGGTACTGATATTATGATCACTATGATAACTAGACTTCCTGGGTCACTATACTTTGGAGGTACTAGTTTTCCTAACAAGAGATCAAATATCTTTCCTTCAACATGAACAATTTTAGGAAATGCTTTCTTTTTTCTTCCTGCTCTTCTGTTGCACAAATCTCTGATAGTTCTTTTAATTGTATATCATTAATGTCTTGCAATAAGGGCAGTGATATGGTTAATTTTTTGAGTTCTTTCACTAACTCTATTCAGAATTTTTGTTGTAGTGTTAAGTCTCTCAGGGTATGGAATTATCCCTGATGAAGGTAATTGTTATGCCTATGGTTCTATTTTTTATTCTTTTTCCATTGTTGGTTTGACTTTGCTTGGTTCAATAGGTTCTTGAATTTCATCTTCTTTCACTTTAATTATAACAGGTTCAAGTAAAACTTTCCCTAAACATAGTTGTATATTGCTACAATCTAGAATTTGCATATCTGAATTTCCTTCTGAATCATCCATATAGGCAGGAGCTGCCTGCCTTATGTTATTTGGATTTATTACAGTTTGATATGGTAATTGAGGTTGTTTCACCTGTTGCATTTTTTGATTTGGTTTTCCTTGAAAATTTTGATTTGGTGCATACAACAAATTCTGAGTTTGACCTCGATTTCTTTGCTGCCTTGGATAGGACTAGTATTGTTGACCCCACTACTGTTGATTTTACATCCAGGATCGATTACTTTGATTTTGATTCCATGGTGGGTTATTTTGATTTCATGATGGGTTATTCTGGTTTTGATTCCAGGATGGATTATTCCAACCTGTCTGTGGCCATTCTTGAGAATTTTTCCATTGAGAATAATTCCAAGGATGTTGGGGTGGTTCTGATTATCCCCAAGACATGTTTCCATGGTTCTTTTCCCAATTTGTAGGAAAATAAGGGGTATTTTGATATTGTTGAAAATTTACCCCTTTTCTTGGCCCCACATAATTGAGTTCTTCTATTTGAGTTTCTAGGATAGTTTTTAGTTGTGGTAGAAGATGACATTTGTGAGTTAAATGTCCTTTTGAGAAAATACTACAAATGGCTGAAATGGATGTTTTGTTTAGAGGACATTCTTGTAAGGCATGTTTATTATTGCATCTTGGGCAATAAATTGCTAAAGGTTCTGTGGTTTTTGCTTTAGCAGATATTTCTCCCAGAGCTGTGTTTAATTTTACCAGGATATCAGTCTTAAAATTTGGAAGTTCCTCTATTAGGTCCTTCACATCAGTGCCATTTATACTCTTTTTCTTTCTTTTTTGCCTAGTGCAAGAGTAATTTCTACAAATATCCACAATATCATCCATATTATGAGTACTTACATCCCCATTTCCCATCAAATATAATACCTCTCTGGATTCATCTTGTAATCCTCTTAGAAAAATAGTTTTGCATAATTCTGGTTCTCCTAGTCCACACCTTCTTTGAAAAAATATAAATCTATCAAGGTAATCTTCTAATGTTTCATCATATTCTTGTTTAATTATGAAAAACTCATCTTTCTTGTTCCTTACTTGACAATACTCTTGATACTTGTCTAAAAACATAGTCTCCATTTGATCCTAGGTTTGGATGGAATTTGGTTGTAAGCTCATGAACCAACATAATTTTGAGTCTTTGAGTGTTTTAAGGAAAAACCTAGAGCTTCTAATTATCATTTATATAGTCATAGGTTTGACACACTACTTTGAAATCAAATAGGAACTGATCAGGATCTTCAGATGCAACACCCCATAAGGTTGGAAGAACTGGAGGTGAGATTGTTTTTATGGGAGAGTTCTATGTGGGATTCAGAAGAATAGGATATTCAAATGTTATAGGAGGTTGGAGCACATCTTGATCATCTTGATCATTTTAATTATGGACATGGCCATGCTGGTCATCCCCATATGGATTGCCTCTTTTTGCCATAATTTCCTGTTCTTCAAAAATAGTTAAACCTATCCAAATTTCTTTCTCAAGAGGTCCAAAATCTTCTATTGATAATGAGTATGGTAATTTTTCTTGCTCAGGATATTTTGATGATGATGAAGTTGGTGGTTTTTGTTTTAGTTTTTTTGGTAGTTCAAACACAGGAAATTCACCCCTTAGGTGTGAATATATTCTTAATGGAATAATCTAGGGATATCTTTGGATAATTTTGTCTTCTTCATCCCTAGGCCTACTCATTCATACCTACTCCTTAATGACATAAATTATAAGTCAATAATTGTTACTTAACCAACTGTTATATTCAGATTTTACCCTAAATTTTCACAAATCAATCTAATTAACAACTATTGAAATGTTGACACCTTCTAACAACACTCTCCTCAGCAACGGTAACAAAATTATGTGTTGTTGTTAAGCACATCATTAATTCTCAATGAATTTTTCAATCCAGGGTAGTGTACAAGGTTATCTACGAAAGGAGTGAACAGGGCTATAATTTAACGTCAATTGGGAGCAACAAGTCTTATTGGTGGAACCGATTGTGTGGGGGTTTTTAGATCTCTTCTACCTCTAAATTGCATAAATTTAAATTTAATATAATTACAAGAATGAAGACTAATTGCTGATTATAGAAATAAAACCTTAGTTATAGTTGCAAGAATGAAATATGATTAAATTGCAGAATTAAAACCGTAGTTATAGTTGTAAAATTGGAAACCTAATTACAGTTGCAAAATGAAATTCAATTTAATATTGTAATAATTAAAACTAAAATTAAGTCTTATCAATACTCTGTAACAGAAGGTTGTCAATATTTCGTGCAGGGGTTGACAACAACAACAATAATGCAAGAAAATTGAAGAAAACTATAAATTGCTGGAAACAAAAATTGTAGTAAATTGGAAAGTTGTTGGAAAGCAAAAAGACTAATCAGATCTACTGCTAATCACATCACAAAATTATCTTTAATAGAAAATAAATTATTATGATTGAAATGGATGTTAACTACTACAAAAGGATGAAATTGACAAGTTTCACAGCTTATTCTACCGCAGCAAATTCAAAATAAAACTTGTCTGTTAGTCCTCCTCCTAGGTCTGGAAGTGTCCAGCGTCCTTTTCTAGAAGAAGGTATGAGTTCCTCTCTCTCTAAATCTTACTCACACTCAAACATAACAGAATGAATAGAAAAATTTGTACTTTATTGATTCAGAACATGATTACAATTTTGTTGCTAAAACCTGTTACAAAACTGTAACAGTCTTAGTTTTCTTGCTTATTCTCTATCTATATTTTCTCTACTACTATTTATACTATTATTATTATTAGCTCAACCTGGATGGGAGCTATATTTTATAGATGCCTAAAATATAATTACAATAGAAAATATACTTTGCAAATCAATATTTATTATTCTGTAGTATTCCCTGGGTTTATCCTAGAAGAGGATCTTTTCCATAAATTATGGCTTTGGACAGCAAGGATGGTAAATTTAGATGGGATATATTTTATTTTAACCTCCTCAGCCTTCTTTCCATTTTTCCACCATTAGAAATCAGTCAATAGGTCAAAAAGTGCTTTTTGTTCTCAATCCAGAGCTAAGTGGCTCAATCTGAAGATATTCGCTCAATCCAAAGAGACTATATTTCTCAATCTGAAGATCTTCAGAATGACCAAATATGTACTCTTAAATTTATTTTAGCTACATTTATCAGGTGGATTAGTCCTCGGGATCAGATTTTAATAGCCTTCATTCATCTTCATGTGTGAATTCCATGCCTTGCCATTCATTGGTAGTTGGCTAGAATTCACACAGGAAAACTAGTTTCTGCTGCACCGTAACAATTCTTCGCACTATTTGCTAAATTCAAAGAAATTAATGCTTTAGAAACATCAAAATAAGAATAGTAAAGTATTGCTATCAACCTAATAATATCCCTTATGTAACAGGTCATGGAAAAGTGACATAAAACTACACAAAAACTATAAAAATCAGCATATAATATTCCAAACACATCAATCATGCAAACAATTAATACACAACATATTAGATCAACTTAACTAGTATATAAAGTAAATAATAGAGTTTTAGGTAAGTTTTAGTTGTTCAAAATATGCTATGATGGAGGAATTTACAGGACTCATCATTTACAATGTGTCGTGGTGTGGGGTTCCTTTTATTTTGCATGAAATTAAATGCATAAAACAACATCCATGACTCTTCTACATGCTATGAAAATTAAAAAGAATGTTTATCTTTCATAAGTATGCATGATTAAGCTATATGAATTTCAAAGCAAATGCACACTAATGACAATGACGAAGTGGCCACTAGATGGGCCTCATGCAAGAAAACTAACACACAAGAAGGGCCTAGACCACTGGAGACTAGGGCGGATTGCACTCTAGGGTCCGTTGTTCCTAGCAGTGACTAGTGAAGCCTTAAGAAAAATACCTAAGGACTCAATACATTTTATCTTTTTGTTGCATTCCCTAATTATGCTAGTATTTTGATAATTCTAGAAAAAACACAGACGAAGAATAGGAAAAATTAGATAAAAATGGATCCTACCTTAGATCCTCATCCGATTAATTTTTTTCTCCCTGTTGTATGACCTATTAGATGCTGACCACGACTCTATGGTGCGGCTATGACTGTTGCCCGTGGGTGTCAACTGTGGTGACAAATTTTGACTATGGTTGTCAACCATAGCTAGAACTTGTCATCACAAAACCTAAAAGTTAGTGATCTATGGTATTTAATACAAAATTCCCACGGTGATCACCTTTTGTAGCATCCAAAAAGGCTTACACCTAACATTGAAATTACTGAAAATGATGCAAATAGGAATACACAAGTTGACAAGAATGAAAAGAAAAAAATACAAAGATATTTTAGTAATTTAGAATCAAGTCAAGTTACAAATCCATCCCTCTTAGGGATACCCATTTGATACATCAATTACAATAGTTTGAAATCCTCCTCAAGGGTAGGTGTATTCCAAATGCCTTTCAAGATGACACAAACTACTCTAAGGTGTCAATGACATTCTTCTCCACGATTAGAGGTATTTGTTGCCTTGCATGTCAAAACCTTTTTGATCTTGTGTGCAATAAAAAACAAGAAGCATTATTAATAAATGATACATCTCTTGATGAGGATTTTTGAGGAAATTATATGAAAAGATGATACTATTAGCATATAATAAAAAAAATTCAAGAAAGCTAGTAACCTATGCAAAACATGAAAATATTCTATGAAATATGTAAAGGAAAAGCATATGTATCTATCTAATGGCCTAATTACCAATTTGAAATCATGGAAGCATGAAAAGATCCATTAATATCCTAATTGCAACATTGAAAGCAAGACAACTAAACAAGCTAATTCTATCGGTTAAAAATCTCTAATAATGCAATTAAACCTAAATCATGCTTACTCTAATGCCATTAACAAATCCTACGATGAAAAAGCAAGGAAATCAAGGATGATACACTAACTGTGGCTCTGTGGTGTGATGAGCACTATTTTCCATGATTGACAGCCACCGTAGAGCTTGAAGTGTGCTTGTCCTCCAATTCAAGAGCTAAATCTTTGGATCCTCTTGCCAAATTGATGGTCAAGAGTCAACTCTGTATCCTATGATAGAATTTGTAGTTGAATTGCTCTGATTGCACGTGGAATGGATGCAATTGTTTTTCTTGGCTCTCCTAACCTCCTAGGAAACCCATGATTTGAATTACCATTTTGATCTCTCAATTAGGGGTAAGAAAGCAATGTATCAATGTAATTAGGTGAGTGTTGAATTCGATAGGGCTTTGCTCCTCAAATTTTCCTATGCATATCTCTCTTCTCTCACATTTGTATGGGGTTCTTATAGCACCTTTAATGGCTATGTCCTAGCTTCATGAGGAAGCCAAGATCAAGAATGGGTAGTTAGAGTAATTGGAAGGAAGCTTTTCGATCATTTCACCCCCAAAATGCTCAGATCTACAACAAATTGGCCGTTTGGAACTAAATTTGACTTGGTCAAAGGCCAAATAATTTTTTATGCTAGCCATGGATCTGAGACGTGGTCAAAACTGCTAACCATGGGTGTCACCCATGGCTAACATTGATTAGGTCAAAATACCTAATTGAGTGGTTAAAACCACTGCTATACCTTGGTATTTGTCCAAGGTCTTCCATATGGTCTTCTAGAATGTCCCATATGAGTAGTCACCTCAACATGAAATTTTTTAGGTGTTTGCATAGAGTACCTTCAATTCATTGATCTAGGTATGAACAAGATAAAAAATCCCTCCAAACTGTGCTTAAATTTTGACTTTTGGTTCTCCCTCTGAGCTATAGTATTTTCTCGATGAGGACTCCAAAGTGTTAGATTCATGTAAGTTGCTTGAAACTTAGCTAAATGGGGGAGTGTAGACTAGTCAAATATATTTAACTTTCAAATCCTTGATGCACCCTCTAAACCATTAGATCTATCGAAATGCCTTTGAGTCATCAATTTTATTCAAATAAGACAAAAGACCTACAAGAAACTTAGTGAAGATAAACAATACAACATTTGGTTAAATCATTCTTTTGGCTATGGTGATATTGGGGGAAATATTTCAACTCATATTTAGGACTTTGAGGGTGTAACCTTAGGAAAAATAATTAATGAAGACCCAAGGTATAGGGGGACAATTTAATTATAAAAACCTTAGGGACGTATCATTAATTTTTTGAATTAGCCTAAATTTTTAGTTTATGAAGGTGTATAATGAGTGGAGGTTCATGCTCATTAAGGAATTATTCATGGCTTGATAATTATAGGTTGAAACATTAGGGGACAATGAAATATTTATCACCAGTCTTTAGGAGATGAGAGATATTCGGTCTTTCATGGACTTATGGTATTATTGTGGAGATAAAATGGGTGAATTTATATATAATGGATAAATAGAATGGGAGTAATGTAAATGACCTTGTATTATGAAAAAAGTGACTAAGGTTCTATAAAATATTCAAAATGGTACAAACCTTAGTGTAATTAAACAAAAATCATGACCAGAGGGAAAATTTGAGATGCCTTGTCTAGACTTGTTGGAACCAAATTTTGAGGCTAAGCACCTTGGACCTATGACTCAGTATGACCTTTCAAATTTTGAAATTAGGGGTCATATTCTAGTTGGATTTTAAGGATCCAATAGATCCATGCCAACCAGTTTTTGTGGATGTAAGTACTTTTAGTTTTTTGTAGATGACTACTCATGGAGGATGCATATGTATTTATTGCAACTAAAGTTAGATGTGCGCAAGTATTTCTAGCACTTCAAGAAGCATGTAGAAATGGAAACTAGGCATTCTATTAAAGTTATCTAATTAGATCAAGGGGGAAAATTCATCCAATGACTTTTCAAAATTTCTCACATAGAATGGGATCAAGAGATTACACCAATGAAGGAAAGTTTACAACTATCCTATATGATAAGTCACAACAAACTTTTGGTACTCTTTATCATCAATTGATTAGGAGTCTTATATAGCTAACAAGCACCAAGCCTAATATCAACTTTAATATAAATTATCTTTAAATATTCATGTAGTAACCAAAGGTAAGTCATTAGAATGAAACAAAGAGGATATTGCATCATGTTCATAGTATTTGGAATATGTCCTAGAGTATAAGAAGAATGATGAATTTTTCCTATAAGGATATATGAAGCTAGATTATGTCAGCTCTATAGATGACAAGAGATCAACATCTAGATATGTATTTCATCTAGGACCTAGACTTATCTTATGTTATAGTAATAAATAATGGGCACTAGCCTTACCACCTATAGAGGTAAAGTATCACTCCATATGATGAGCTATGTGCAAAGTGGTATGGTTATGTTGTATACCATCAAATATGGGTGTACCTAAAAATTGACCAACAATTGGGCGATATGGCTATGTCACATGCCATCAAATATGGGTGTACCTAGAAATTGTTCATTGATAGCTCAGAGCAACAAGGAAAATTACCCTTCATGTAGATGCATTATATTTTTTTTGTTCTCATGTTCACACCATTGGATCAGGAAGTTGCTTGCAATGAGTCTCCTTAAGTAGGTCAGAAATAGCATTAGTCTATCTTAAAGGAGACCACCTACTTAAGGATAAAACAATGGTGTGAAACATTGTTGATGCAAATCTATGTTTTATTATGTTATGATTTGGATTTTTTTTGGTAGCTTTAATATCATGGATTTATTTAAGTGTTAATTAGAGGATAATATTAATACTTCTAAATGTACCAAGTTATTTAGTTGATGGTTTTAATACTGTGGTAAGGCATTAATTTAGTTGGAAAATTAATTAAGGAAAATATTAATGTTGCTTGAACGTTATGATACCTTGTTATTTTAACTTTTTTCTTTCTAATGCTCCCTAAGAATGTTACTAACCTATGGGCCAATTTGGAGGGCCGGGAGTGGGTAGGGAGAGATTGTGAGTGACATTTTTTTCATGAGCCCTTCATCATTCTTAATCTTGATGGCTATTTGTAGATAGCCCGAATAAGGGTTGGGGGCTATTTGGAGGAAATAGGATGTAGTGGATGTTGTAGGAATAAATGCAGTGGTTCAATTTATAAATTATAAAATTCTTGCTAGAAGGTACTTTGTATTAATGTCTTCTTTTGTATTTTTTTTCTTCATATAATTGCTCTTTATCCTTGTTGCTTGGTATTTCATGTACCCCTTTGGAATCATGTTCTCTATTGGTTTTCTTTGGTTAATTCTTGATCTTTTTGAGTTAAGTTGGTAGTGCACTACTCCTTTAGTTTGTTTCCTTGGTGAATCTTGGATCCTAGTATACATTTGTTGATGCATGTGCTTCAGTTAGGCCAAACATGGTTGGTTAGATCTCAAGTCACCTATACATCTCTTTTTTTTCCAACAAAAAATTGTTGTCTAGAAGTTGTGTCCTTCTTGATAGTCATTTGGAATCCAAACCACTAACTATGCAGTTTTCCCATGGATAACTTAAACCTTGCTTTGATTTTAGGTGCTTTGATGAAACTTGGGTTGTTTGTTTTGACCTTAGTATTTTTTGATAAGTTCTTTTGGTTGCTTTGTTTTGCTGGTAGAAATGAAAAAAAGGTGGTTTGCATAGGTGTAGATCCTTGGGACCTTAATATTTTATTTCTCTATTTTTATTCCCTTTTGGCACAATGTGGATAGATTTAGATAATTGTTCTATCCCTCCAAGTTAAGTCGTGTTGCAAGGCTCTCTTTGAGTTTTTGTTTTGTATTAAGATCTTTAAAGTTTTAAAATTTGTAAGTTAAACTCACATTATGTTACAATGGAGAAGGTATCTTTATAATGTGTAGCTCACATTATGTTAAATAGAGAATGTATCTTTATAATGTGTATCTTACATTATGTTAATATAGAGAAAGTATATTTATAACATGTAGCTTATATAGAGAATGTAACTTTTTAATGTGTAGCTTACATTATGTTAAGATAGAGAATGTATCTTTATAATGTGTAGCTTATATTATGTTAAGGTAGAGAATGTATCTTTATAATGAGTAGCTTATATTATTTTAAGATAGAGAATGTATCTTTATGATGCGTAAGTTAAGCTTACTTTATGTTAAATAGAGAATGTGGTTTTGAAAAAGAAATTATGATAATGATTTTTTAGGCTCTTATGTCTTAGGGAATCATTATAAGAGGTATGGGATTCTCTTGTTTTAAAATGGAATGTTGCATATTGGTTTTGAAATAGAAACTATGTTAATGATTTCTGAGACTCATGAGAGTTAATAAATTATTATAAGAGAGGTATGGGATTATCTAGTTTTAAAATGGAATGTTGCATATTGGTTTTGAAATAGAAACTATGTTAATGACTTCTAAGTCTTATGAGAGTTAGGAAATTATTATCAGAGAAGTATGGGATTCTCTTTTTTTTAAATGGTATGTTGTATATTGATTTTGAAATAGAAATTATGATAATAATTTTTGAGACCTTTTTGGGTTAGGGGACCATTATAAAGAGAAGTAGGGAATTCTTTTTTGCTTGGATTATTGTATTCGGTTTGAAAAAGAAACTAATATAATGATTCCTAAGAATTTTAGGAGTTAAGGGATCATTCTAAAGAGAAGTATGGGATTCTCTTTATAATACATATTGCTTGTATGTTGGTTTTGAAAGAGAAAATAATATAATGATTCCTGATACTATTGTGAGTTAAGGGATTATTATAAAGAGAAGTATGGGATTCTCTTCTTGTAGCTTGCTTATGTTTTATGCATGGTTTTTTGCATAATAGAAAATGTCATGTTTTAAGTTGCATTGCATATAGAGTTGTCTTGATCCCTAAGTATTCCTCATAAGTTGTGGGTGGATTCCCTTTCAATAAGAAGCTTGCTAATTTATGGATGGTTTGAGGATCATTGGGGATGGCTTCATAGTACTTTGAATGTTTAGATGTTGTGGAAATCAAAGGCTATGTAAAGATTGAGTTGTTCAATAAGTTTTGTAAACTTTATTATTGTACAAACTAAAAGATTATGTTGCTTTAATGATATCTTGGGTTTTGTACATTATGTGATTTGAGCAATCTATTTGGTTAGTTGTTATTTGAAGAACACAAGCTTATACTGAGAGGGGGGGGTGAACAGTATAAGACCTCTTTTTACTTTTCCTTTATACTTCAATACAGTAAAGCAACATATCCAAATCAGTATCAAATCAATGCACAAAACCATCCACAAAGTGACACAACAATTTACATGGTTCATCCACAAAACTTTTCTCTAAAATTTATCTCAAAGTTCTTTTGGAAACCTTCCCAATTACAATGTTTATGAGCCTTGGCTCAAAGGAGATACCTTCCCCTAATCCTGAATTTATGAGCCTCTGCTCAAAGGAGATACCTTCCCCTACCTCTACTCTGGCTGGTTATCCTCTAGAAAACCTCTGCCTCCGCTGCCCTTAGCAAATGGAACTCTATCCATAGAAGACACCTATCTTCCCTACTCTGGCTGGAGACCTCTGTCCTCAACTCTATCACCTCAAAGCTGGCCCTCGAATTTGCACTAAACATAGTCCTTTGATCTAGCACAAATGTCCTCGTCCTCTGTCTTTGATCTATACCAAACACATTCCTTCGATCTGGTACAAATATGTCCTTAGGTTCTTCTCATAGAACCAATGCACATTTGTCCTCAAGTTCTCTGATAGAACTATCAAACTCAGCTTCACAAGTCCTCTTCTAGGACCTGTCCAATTCTGCTCACAAGTCCCCAAAGGAACTTGTCCAAAACCTACTCACAAGTCCCCAATGGAACCTATCCAAAACTTGCTCACAAGTCCCCAAACCTATCCAAAACCTGCTCACAAGTCCCTGATGGAACCTGTCCAAAACCTGCTCACAAGTCCCCAACGGAACCTGTCCAAAACCTGCTCACAAGTCCCTGACGGAACCTGTCCAAAACCTGCTCACAAGTTCATCAATAAAAACTTGCTTGGAATGAACCCACAAAGAGAATTGTTAGAGACCCAATGTGATTCATCAACCTCATAGAAGCATAAAGAGAATTGTTAGAGACTCAATATGTTCTATACTTAACTCCCAATCTCAATCTCAACTCAATATCAAATCTCAACAGAATAAGATAGATGTAGTATGCTTTTCTTAAGAACATGAAACACAACCCAACAATTTCCAACCAAGCAATATGTCATATAACAATGATACTCATGTTCTTTCCAACAACCAATATCTTTTCTCAACCAATTAGGGCTTCAACAACAATACTCAAAGACAAGGTTTAACCAACATCATTCAACTCAACATTAACCTTGAAGCATCCAACCAATCATCACAAGAAAAGGAAACAAGTAGAAATCCTTTTCCCTCCAAAGATATTTGAACAAAACAGCCACCAACACAATATCACCAAATGCAAAGAATAACTTGTTCAAATCAACTCAATGGAGTAAGCCCAAAATCATGAATCAAGTAAAAGCAATAACTTGATCAATCAACCTCTATGGAAGAAACTCAACCATCAACCTCAACACAACCATCCAAGGGTTTCACCAACTCAAAGCAAGTATCAAGACTCACAACCATAAACCCTAGTGCACAATGCTTCCACTACCCCAAACCAGAAATATGCATTCACCAAAACTCTCATCAATGATAACAATGCATAAGTAGTCTTCAACAAACCAGAAACTAGGATTTACACCCAACCAAAGGAAACCTTGTTGAATACCGTTTCACTCCAATATTATTTTAGGAAAACATACACCAATCATACTCATAAGAAGAATGTGCCCATACATTTTTTTAAGTGAAGAACCTCCTTTGGAAATCTGCCCCAATCACAAAATTCTTTTGCCAATCTTCACAAGGGTTAGTAGATCACAAAATAATCAACATTACTCCACTTTTCAATAATCATCACCAAAGCCTTTAATTGCACAATTTTCTTATCTCTCCTAAAACCACTTGTACCATAAAATAAAATAAATCACAACATTGCATAACCTTATAACTCCAAAAACCACTTATACCATAAAATAAAATAAATCACAACATTGCATAACCTTATAACTCTCAAAACCACTTATACCATAAAAATAAAATAAAATATTTCCTTTTAATCTCACAAAAATCTAAACCCTTATAACTCCCAAGGTCATGTGCCAAGCATACCTTATAAAAATTATTATATTGCCTCAAGTGCACCCACCTTACTTTGAACCCGTGTCACCACTCATGCAAACATCGAGGAGCATGCACTTCTATTTCTCCACTTAAAAACCGGTGCATCTCGATTCGAACACTTAACTTCTCGACTGCTACGCGCTTTGAAAGCTTACCTTCCACCTAGGCTATTTTCCCATGTAAGACGAAAAAGGTGTGCTTCGGTTTAGTCTTTTTTTTGGCCTTGGAATACGTAAAAACTTGTCCTCTTCTCTTCTCCCTCACGTGTTCGAGCGGATGCGAATACGTTTTATTCTTAGCCTTGCATTAACCGCTCACCTTTGTATTTTCACAAACTTTACTTCCTTCTCCCTTTCGATTGGCGTGCACTCTGATCAAAGGTTCACTTGCTTATTTTTGTCATCGAAAAAACATTTTAACTCAACACTCCTAATTCTCGATTGATATCGCCATTTTCGCACCGATAAAACATTAGCTCTTCCTTTGCTGGCGTAGACAATGTATGGAAATCGATATCAATACATCCCCTTTAATGAATTCCATTGCCACCTTTTATATGCACTAAGATGCATTACGAAACACGTCGGATTTTCCAAACAAGTCAGAAAATACTTTAATTTAATTTAAAAATATTAATTTAAATTTTAAATAAATAAAATTTAAACTAAATATTTAAAATTAAATATCTTCATCACCGGGGCACCTTTTTCAACGAAACAAAGAGCCAACTTGGGTTTTAAGAAAAACCCATTTCAAATCTGTTGTCCATGGTTTTAAATAAAACCTTTTATTTTGTCTACCTTGGTTTTCACAAAAACCCTTTCGCTTCTTGACATCAATGACAACATCAACACTTGAGCAAAGGCAATGTACCCAAAGTACCCAAAATTGCCAACATTATTGAGTTATATCAATTGTAGGAATGCATATTTATGTTAGATACTTGGGTTATCATGTTATGCATCTTTGTTATTGGAAAGCATTTGATTTAAAGATTTATGTCAAGCATTTGAAATATGCATAATAAGGGCTTTATTTTAAGAGGTATCCTTGTTTATATTTTATAGCATTTTGGATTAAATGGAGTATGGCTTAATTTAAAGTGCTTGATATGATGTGATGTATGTTGCTTTACTTTATAATTATGCAAAGTATTATTTTATGATAAGATTTTCTTGGGTAGTTAGATTCTCTTGTGGACCCGAGTCAATAATTTAAAGCCCAATCCTGGGAGGAGTTGCGTGAATGTAATATCTAGGTAGCCATGAGCCTAGAAGGAGTTGTGAGTATGAAATAACTAGGTACTGATGAACTTGGAAAGAGTTATGCAAATATAATATCTAGGTCTTATTTTGAATCAATGCACCTTGAATGAGAAGGTTCGGGTGTACAACTAAGAGTATTGGAAATATTCATAAGAAAACAGTGGTGATCCCTTAGTTAACACACAGAGGTGTGGTAACTAAGTGTAGGATCAAGTTATTTATTGGTGAAGTGGTAATGACCTTAGTTAAACCACAAAGGTGTGGTAACTAAGCACCAAAGCTCTACGCTTGATTAACCTATCTAGATGGACTTAAAGTTGGTTTAGGAAATAGTTGTCCCTATTTAAGTGTTATGGACATTAAAGGATAATCCCTACACCATGGTTAGATGGTCCTATACTGATGAGGGTATGAAAAGGTGGGGGGACCACTTTTGACATCCTTCTATACATGTAGGTTTGGGTCAGTGAACCCTAGAAACCATGGGAGTTGGCCACTCATGTCCACTAAGTGTCATCTGCAATGGCTTAGAACTCAAATTTAGTGAAGCTTTATACAATGAGAAATAAAAATAAGGGTGTATCCCTTGGGAAACTTTTCTTGTAAGTGTTCCTTTAAAAAAAAATTGGGTTGGTAGTTTTAAGTTGTTACAAATTTGCTACCATCCAAATCCATATAATATAATCCAACTATGGATTATGCACATGTTGGATCTACCTAGGGGATGGATGGATGGATAATTCAATTGGTGGGGGATATAATAATATATAGAATTATCACAATAACTTGTCTAAGTTATTCTTTTCTATTTATAATTTTGCTTGCAATCTTTTATTTTCCAATTATATTTCATTAAAATGCTAATAATAACTTCTCCAAGTTGTTTTTTTTATTTCTAGAATTTATAATTTTACTTTTGCATGCAATTTTCTATTTTCCAAATGCCTTTCTTTCTATAAAATTTATTTTCTTATTTTCTCCAACTCTTTGCTTGTGCTTTTCCACACTAAGAATTATATTTTACAACACTATAATGGTAACCTAAATCAAGTGCATCAATTAAAATTAGACCACCAAGATATTTTATAATAGTATGGACCAAATCATTATATTGGATAAAGATTCCAGATTTGTCATTTTATTTTAGTAATACTTGCTAACTTTGATTAATGTTCACCAAAAATTCTTGATAAATTTTTATCGAGATACATATGGATAAACTAAGGTATTCAAAAAATATTTTTACATTTCTCTACATGAAAAACCATGATCATCCATACTTGAGATAATAATCTACCCTATATTTAATTAATATTATAAAATTAATCATTACATAGGCACATATCACAATTCTTGTAAGAATACCTTAAGTTTTAACCTACTGCTTTTATGGACATTGCCTTATGTAGCACCCTAAAATTGGCACGGTTAAAACCTTAGTAAACAGATAAAATATTAAAATTTGAATTTCAACCCCAAACTGCCCGTTAAACCGCCTTTTACCCGCTTTCCCCATTTTTCGTGCCATTTTTAGGATTTGTTTTGACCGTTGGACGATATCGTCTCAGATTAGACGAAATCGTCCCCGATCTGACGAATTCGTCTGGAACAGAACGTCCAGACGATTTCGTCCCAAAACCAAATTTTCATAATTAGCTTCTGTTTCAACGAGCCTCTCCAACTCGGGCAGAAGCGTGTCTGCGCAGTTGGAGATCTCCCAGATTGGGATGATCCCCAACCTCCCAAACCTCTTCCTAATCCTATATAAACTAGGATTTTTCTAGTTTATCCCCCTGATTCCCCCTGGCTGATTCTCCCTGAACCCCCAACCCCTTAGTTGACGGATTTCATTGCAGAGTTAGCTCCTTATTCCCTCGCACTATTTTGCTTGCATTCGGTATTTTTGTATTTTTATTGCAAGAACTCTACTATTTTTCAGTCGAAGCTAGCTTGGATCGTCGCGGACGATCTCGGATGATTGCGGACGATCTCGTACGATTGGAGGCGATCCTGACTGTAGTCCAGATTGGGGGCAGTCCGAGTTTAGAGTTTGCATTTTCTTAGCTTTTTTTGCATTTTTCATATCATATCTCTGCACTGTTTTAAGTTATTATGTTTTATGCATCTTGGAGTTCACCTCATTTAGCATAATCGCATGATAAAGTTAAAATCAATCATTAAATTTACTGCATTTCCTTATTTGTTATTAGAATCTACTATTTAGGCATGTTTGTTGTTATTTCTACCATTATCCTTTGCTTCTGCACTTGCATATTTGGTATTTTGTGTCTATTTTTGTGATTGCAGGTTTCTAATGAATTCATCAGATTTCAGATGATTCTGTCTGATTTCAGATGACCTTCTATGATTTGGGATGATTACGTACAAACTGAGATGATCTGAACTGCTACAAGACTCAGAATCTCCATCAGACATCCGAGATCAGGTATGACACCTTCTAGTTAGCATATTCTCTATTATTTGCATCCATTTCTATTTTTTGTATTCATTTAAATCAGCATTGGCATATAGAATAGTTTAGATTCATATCGGCCAAACCTAGGAGTTGAATGATTAAAGCATAAAAATGAACACATCAAACACACTATCAACCTAGGCGTGGAAACTGCCATTCAAAAGTTTCCTGGTGAACCCACCATCCATCAAAAATTCACCCTTATACACCTCCCCCGAGAGGCGGGACCTTCCAAGGGCCTCTCAGTCCGAGGTATTGTCCCATCCTTTTCACATCCCCCTTCCGGGCGCGGATCCTATAGCCTGAAGGTAAGGGTGCAAAAAATTTGGAGCGATACATTTTGGTGAACCCGACGTGAAACAGAAACCTTTTGAAAACAAAAACCTTTCTAAAAATAAAAATAAAAATAAAAAACAAAACATAAATGCATTTAGACTTAAGAAAATTTGCATGTCATATTTAGATGGTAGACTATAATAAAAGACGAGTTGTCACCATTAATGTTGAAAATCAATTAGCAGCTATAGAGATTACTTATGTGCTTAGAGTACCTCAAACAAATAGGGTTCAACCTTTGTGGGACGAACTTGATAGGAGATTGGATCTCATTTCATCTAGAGCAACCGAACTTAGGCAAATCAAGAGGTTTGTCCTAGATAGAATCCTGGATCCCGATCAAGTGATTTTGTATCATGAACTTCAGAGAGCTTGCCATAGGTGGTTAGCAGATAAAAGAGCCCTTGTGTCTTCTGAGTTGTATACCTTTGAGGAATACCTTGAGAATGCAGTTGTAGTACATAAATTTTTGTCTCGTGTAGAGGACCAAGAGGTCGTTCTTACAGATAGAAAAAGATGGAATAGAGTTCCCAGAGCTGTGTTATATCGAGAGTATTGCCATGAGATTTATTTTTACAAAACAGAATCTGAAACAGATAATATCACCATAGCACACTTTGTTGACTTCTTGAAAAACAATTTCCAATTTGAAGAGGAGCACTTTATGACTCTTGATGAACTTGATCCTATCAATGATATCTATAAACTATTTATAGAAAACTAAGTTATTATTTTATTATTGTTATTTCTTGTATTTAGTGTGTTGTTTATTGTCTTTATAAGCATAAAAACAAAAACAAAAACAAAATAAAATTATAACAAAAAAATCAAAACATTTTCTTTTAAGTATTATAGTAGGTATATAATTAAAATATATACCTCCCAAGATCTGTTGCAAATATATTAATATATATTTGCTAAAACCTAAATTTAGACACAATGACTAGACTCAGGAATGGAAAACAAATTGAAGTAGAAGAAGATTGGTTAGGAAAAACCACAAATAAACCAGATGCCCTTCTTGAAGACCCAATTCAGGAAGAAGTAACCTTAAACCAACAAGAAGAAGAATTTGTGGACGCAAATGAACAAAAAGAAAATGATAGAGAGGAAGGATCCTCATCTCCTAAAATAACTCCAGAAGGAGCTGTTACTTTTGAGAACATGGACCATTTTTGGAAATTTCTCAATAATAATATTGGCACCCTTAATAGAGCAGTTCATATGGATAAAGATCAAATTAGTGATACTCAAGCAACCCTAGAAGACATATATCACACACGCACTAATCCTTTGTCCTTTGTTGATCAAGAGAGTGATCAAGCTGGACCGTCCAATTTGGACATGGCTGCTATAATCCAAAACATGCAACAACAACAGGCTACCCAACCACCTAGAGTGCCTGTTACCAAGCCAAGGGTTATCCCCACACAAAAGAAACCTTCATTCACTACTCTATTTCGCCAAGCTATTGATCAATATACCTCAAATCAACAAAAGCCTAAAACAAAACCAAATACCAATTTCCAACAATCTGGGATACAACATAATGCTACAACAAATCTTCTTCATAATACTCTTCCTACCAACCATTTGCATAACAACAATATAGCATCTAATCCTTATGTCCCGCCTTCCTACGGTCACAAATCCCATACTCATGTACCACCAAACCAATATGGTGGACAAACTGGTAATTTGGAAGCCATGGTGAAACAGTTAGTCTCTCGCATGGACCAGATAGATCCCTACCGTCCCTCGTACAATTATCGAGAGATGTGTAGTCAACCTCTAGATCCTATAGTTGTAGCACAACCATATCCCAAACACTTTCCTATGCCTGTCCTACCTATATATAAAGGAACCGAAGATCCCATAGAGCATCTTCGTATGTTTAGGATAGCATGTCATGACATATCACATGATGATTTGCTATTACTAAAAATGTTCCCGAAAAGCTTAGGGGGGATGGCATTGGAATGGTATTATCAACTACCTACTCATTCTTTGAGAAATTTTGAAGAGACCGCTGAGTCTTTTGTGCATCAATTTAGTGCCTATATCGAAAGGCATGTAACCATTAAATATTTGTACAACCTAAAACAAGACAAAGATGAGTGTTTTGCTGACTTCTTAGCTCGATGGAGACAGTTGATAGGAAAATTACACTTTGTGTTACCTTATCGGGAGATGTTGGATATTTTTATCAATAATTTACAAGAACAACTATCCTATGAATTATCAAATACTACCTTGACCACCTTCGATCAAGCTATAGACTTAGCTCGAAGGGTGGAAGATGCTCTCATTAGAAGAGGTCAGCTCAAAAAGAAAGATGATGAGAAAACATCCAGAAATCAATATAAAAATAAACAAGTTGTGGGTGACGGAGTCACTGATAGCAGAAACATTGCTAATGTTAATACTACGAAAACAACAGAGAAGTTTATATTGAAACCTCCTGATAAACCACCCCGAGAATTTACTAGGTTAAATCAACCTTTATCAACCATTCTCCCGCAATTACTAGCACGAGGCTTGATCCAATTACCAACTATCCAAGAACCTGATCCAACCATACCCGGATACAGAGCTGATTTATATTGTGATTTTCATAGAGGACCTGGACACGCTACCAACTCTTGTAAAATATTAAAACATAAAATACAAGATTTGATTGATAATAATGAGATGGAGGTGCAAGCCTTCCAACCTAAACAAAATCCTTCTAATAACGCTCAAAAGAGCATTCCCCAAAATCAGAATCAGAATGCCAATCAATCATTGGACATATTTCAGCATCCTTTACCAAAACATGGTAAAGAGGTGGCCAATCAAATTGAGCATCACAATGTTCCTCCTCCTACCCGATATGTAGGGACTATTAGTGGACAATTACCTGTTCATGATCCTCAAATATTTGACACAACTTTATCCATAGTTACGACTAGACCTCTACATAATATTCGGATACTTGATCTTAGTGACACTGAATATGAGACTGAAAGTGACATGGAAATCACCTCAAATCAATCGAATAGTTCTGAAGATGAATCAGATCCTATTCAACCTATCACAAGTTCTATGGTTCCAGAAGAACCATTTCCTAGAAGAGTCACTACTAGACCATCTTCTCACCAAATAGTTTCTAATGAACAAGCCATAAATGCTAGACCAAGACCTATTCATCACTTGCAAAATAATATTGTAGGAACCATCGGAGCCATTACTAGACAACAGGCTCAAACCTCTCAACAAGATCAAACTCAGAACGATGGATCAGCCCCATTTGTTTTGAAAAATCCCAATAAAGGGAATTATGCGTCTAATGTTCAACCTAAACCTCCTTACAATATTAATGAACAATTATCCAATACTACAGCTAGAATTTCCCTTTTGGACCTGTTAAGATCTTCTCCTACCCATAGGGATGAATTAATGCTTACATTAAGCCAAATGATGGTACCACAAAATATTCAACCTTGAGCCATGTCCAATACTATCATCACTCGAGAAGTCGATTGTATTGACTTTCGAGATAAAGATATCCCGCAACATAGTTTACATAAGGATAACCCCTTATATATTACTGCCTTAATTGGAGATGTAGTCGTTAAACGAGTCTTGATTGATAATGGTTCATCTTTAAACATCTGCACTTTTGACTTCTACCAACGATTTGGGTTTAGAAGTGATGAAATGAAAAGAACTGATATGATTATAAAAGCCTTCAATGACGAGACACAAGAAACGTGTGGAGTCATTACTATACCCTTGCAAGTTGGTCCTAGAACCCTAGATACGACCGTGTTTATTGTACATTGCCCTGCATCGTACAATATACTTTTGGGTCACCCTTGGATCAATGCGATGCGAGCGGTTCCCTCCACTTTACATCAGTGTGTTAAATTCGAATTTAAAAACCAGTTGGTTACCATTCATGGTGATCCTAGACCCTTTGATATGTGTGCTTTGGCAGAACCTGTTGGAGTTCAATTTTGCCCGGCCCTGTCATCCACACATCCTAATTCTTATCATCCATCCAAACGTGTAAAACACACACCCATAACATCATCTACTCTTTCAACTACACCTATACATATAGCTCAACCATCTTCTGAACAAACCACATTAGGACCTCGAAAAGATCCTAAACCTACAACCAATGCTTCCTGTTTTACTCCTATATCTTCCATACCTATAGACTCACCCATCAATATCCCTATGACATCTACATCCACTACAGGCATCCTTTCTACACCCGACGATGTAGGAAATGTTCCTTCTACCTCTTATGCTCTTACCGATGAGCTCTTACCCGATTTATCTACAATTCTTATATCTGAGGAAGCCAACACTGCCATGCAGACTTCCCTCCTTTTAAATAAACTCCCACCCTCTCCTCGTACCTTGGGCCTCCCACAACCTATGGGAAGTATCTACCAAGTCGGGAGTTGTGCTTTTATTTATAAAGGATATGATTGGGGAAGAATACCCAGAAACATTAAGACACATTGTGATGGATATGCTAGATGCTATTTTGCTAATGATTATCTTAAAGCTAAGCCCATAATGCTTAAATTGGGATATAAAGGGAAAGGTTTGGGACCTTTCCAAAATGGTATGAAAGAACCTTTTGAGGTAGAACCGTGGCCTGCCCGCTGTGGTGTGGGCCTATTTTCTAGTAAAGGTCAGCCCTTTCCATTTGAGGATGATGACCATCTCGTATGTTATCAAGATTATCTAGATAAACAAGATTCTTTGTGTCTAAAGAATAATTCTTTTACCTGCAATATGCTATCCATAGCCTACCCCGAAATGATTGCCGAATCCGACGACGAGTTGGAGGGAGATATCTTTCATGATGTTTCCATTGAGGAATTGTTATATAATGAATTTTATTTTGATGGCTCTATCCCGAATATAGCCCAGCTTGAAGCTACGACTCCTCAAGACGAATTATCCAAGTTAACCTTGGAAGAATTACAAGAATTAGGTGTTTCATCCGCCCCACCTAATTTTGAGAGAGATTTACATATGGAAGTTGAAAACGTTATAAAAATTAACATTGGAACCGAACATAACCCTCACATAATCAATATTGGATCAGAATTGAGTCAAGAAAAACAAGATAAATACATTTCATTTCTTAAAGACTATGAAGATGTCTTTGCTTGGACATATGAAGACATGCCAGGTTTGGACCCTTCCGTAGTTATGCATCATCTAGTAGTCCATCCAGATGCTAAACCTGTTAAACAGAAACTTCAAAAAATGCATCCTAAAGTGGCCTTACTAGTCAAAGGAGAACTAGAAAAACTGTTGAAAGTCATTTTTATACAAGCCATTGATTATGCCGAATGGATCTCTAATGTAGTTCCAATAACTAAGAAAGAAGCCACTAAAGTTAGGGTTTGCACCGATTTCAGAGACATTAATGTTGCATGCCCTAAAGACGATTTTCCTCTTCCCAACATGGATCAGATCATTGACTTTACTGCTGGAAGTGGAATGATATCCTTAATGGATGGATTTTCCGGTTATAATCAGATCAGGATAGCTCCTGAAGATCAGGCCAAAATAGCCTTTATTACCCCTTGGGGAACCTTTTGTTGGAAAGTGATGCCATTTGGCTTAAAGAATGCAGGTGCAACCTATCAACGAGCTATGACTTATATTTTTCACGATATGATGCATGATATCCTACATGATTATGTAGATGATATCATAGCTCGTTCCATCAAAGAAGATGATCATTTAAATGACTTAAGGAAAGTATTTGATCGGTTAAGGGAATATCTTATCCGACTAAATCCAGCTAAATGCATATTCGGAGTTAAGTCCGATAAATTATTAGGGGTTATAGTTTCTTTACGTGGCATTGAAATTGACCCTCTCAAGATCGTGGCTATCACAGATATGCCCGCACCCACCAATATATCAGAATTACGAAGTTTACAAGGTAAGCTTCAAGCTATTCGCCGCTTTATCGACAAGTTGGTAGACAAAACTGGACCCTTTCTTAAGCTTCTTAAGAAAGATGTCTCTTTTCATTGGGATGAAGAATGCCAAGAAGCATTTGAACTCCTTAAGCAATATCTCCTCAAACCACCAATGCTTTCCCCACCTAGATCTGATCATCCTTTTATCTTGTACATTTTTGCTTCTGATTCTGCCTTAGGAGCTATGTTAGCTCAGCTTGACGATGAGAAGAAAGAACGTGCTAATTATTACATCAGCAGAACCTTAATCAGTTATGAAACTCGCTATACCATATTAGAGAAATTATGCCTAGCAGTCATATTTTCTACACAGAAACTACGACATTATATGCTCAGTCAAAAAACGTATGTTATTGCCAAATTCGACCCTTTACGATATCTCATGAGTCGACCGTATTTATCTGGTCGCACAGCCAAGTGGGTTCTTGCGCTAAGCGAGTTTGAACTCACATTCATAGGACAAAAGTCTGTTAAAGGTCAAATCATAGCAGATCAATTAGTTGTTGCACCCTTAGAATCTACTCATCCCCTCATCATTGAGTTTCCTGATGAATGCCTTAAACTAGAGGCAAACCATTCAGAGCAATGGTCCCTATACTTTGACGGAGCCCGATGCATGAGTGGGGCTGGTGCGGGTATTATTTTAATATCTCCACAAAAACATCTTATTCCTCTGTCCTTCAAATTAACATTTGCTTGCACCAATAACACTACTGAATATGAAGCTCTTATCCTTGGATTACGAGCTGCCTTGGCATTGAAAATTAAAAGTTTATTGGTTTTCGATGACTCCCAACTTGTCATAAATCAAATCAATGATGTTTATCAGACCAGAGATGATAAATTACGCCCATATAAAGCATATGTTTTGCAGTTATTATCCTTGTTTGATCAAGTTACTTTGGAAGCTATTCCTCGAACTAGCAATCGTGCGGCTGACGCTATGGCTGCAACTGCATCTCTTTTACCCTTGGAGTTAGACGATGAATATGCTACCATCATTATTCGTCGACTCCAGGAACCCGCTTCAAGCAAATCATGCTTAGAACCTTTGGATGTGTTTCTCATCAACGAAACAACTCCTGAACCATGGTATACTGATATATTTAATTTTTTGCAGAAAGGAACCTTCCCTGATGGTTGTACTAGCAACCAGCGTAGGTTATTACGTAGACAAGCAAGTCGCTTTGTGATTATTGGTAATACCTTGTACAGAAGATCTTTTGAAGGCATCTTATTGAGATGTTTGAATCTAGAAGAATCTAGATCAGCTTTGAATGAAGCCCATAATGGATCTTGTGGGGGACATTTTAGTGGTAGCGCCATTGCTAAGAAACTCCTTCGGATAGGATATTTTTGGCCTACCATGGAAAATGATGCACATACTTATGTGTGACATTGCGACAAGTGCCAGAAACACGCTGACCTTGTCCATGCACCTGCACAAGAACTGCAGGCTATTTCATCTCCTTGGCCCTTTTCAAAATGGGGCCTAGACATCATTGGAAAAATCAACCCTGTGTCATCCGATGGACACAAATTCATCATAACCGCCACTGAGTATTTCACGAAGTGGGTTGAAGCTATGCCATTAGCTTCTTGCACTGGAACACAAGTTTCCAAGTTTATTTTTAATCAAATTATTTGTAGGTTTGGAATTCCTGCCAATCTCATTTTCGATAATGGAACTTGTTTCAAAAATAAAGATGTCAAGAAATTATGTCAAAAATATAAAATTCAACATCGCTGGTCCACTCCCTATTATCCTCAGGGTAATGGTCAAGCAGAAGCATCTAATAAAACCTTAATCAAAATTCTCAAAAAATTGGTTAATAAATCCGGTCGAGATTGGCACATTCAGTTATATCCTGCTTTGTGGGCCTATCGAACTAGTGTTCGAACCCCCATCGGAACTTCACCTTTTGTCTTGGTTTATGGTGCTGAAGCCATTTTTCCCTTTGAATTAGAAGTTCCTTCTTTAGCTCTACTACTTCAAGATACTGAAGTAGGGGATGAATATCGTGCTGGTAGATTTAGTCAACTAGAACTTCTCGATGAAAAGTGCATCAATGCTTTGGAGCATCTTCGTGCCTACCAAAACAAGCTTAAGAGAGCATATCTTAAGAAAGTTCATCCTCGATCCTTTGAGATCGGTGACCTTGTCTTAAAAGAAAATCAAAAAAATACTAATGCAACTAAAAACCTTAAAGGTAAATTTGAGCCCAACTGGCTTGGACCATATGTCATCACCGCTAAATTTGGATCAGGAGCATACAAATTATCTACCTTGGATGGTAAAGAACTTAAAGAACCTATGAACATTATGCATCTTAAACGTTACTATGCATAAAAAATTGGTCAGTTCATCATTGTATATATTTGTTTTGCATATTATTTCCTTTTTAGTCACTTATTTAAAACATTTCAAAAAACAATTATCTTGTATTTCTTTCAATTCATAACTTAAAATTAAAAACATCCAAATCATCAAAATCTTCAAAAACATCTTTTATTTTGTACCTGTCAAATTGTGAAGTATTGCAATTATATTTTCAGTTATTTTGGATAAATTAGCATTTATTTGGAATCCCGCACTTTCACATTCACATGAATAAATATCTTGATTTTATTTGGTATGATTATTCATCTCTCTTATATCAAAGTCCACAGTTGAATTAAATAAAGTTTTGAGCATAGAGAATTGATCTTGTTATTTACTTGAACCAAGTATATCTTTTCACATTAAAATGATTTCATTGCAAATTCGATATGATGCTACATAGTAGAAATGGTTTCCTGAGCGAAAAGTTTCCCTTGCTATCCTATCATGCACATGGTCTAGAATCTTTGAGAATTGACAAAAGGACAAGCTCACCCCTACCCAGAATAAAAATCCCTTGCTCTACAACTAATCCGAGCAAGTATCCCTAGCATAGGAAGAAAAAGAAAAGTTCAAGAAAAAGAGAAAAAAGAAAAGGTTATTTTGTATCATCACAACAATATTTCAGTATTTTCTCAAATACCAAGCAAAAATACAAAAGTACAAAAAAAAAAAAAAGAAGCAAAAGAGAAACGCAAAAGCAAAAATGCAATAAAATCCTTTCCCTACCCCTTGAAAAGAAAAGAAGGGTGAATGAGCTTGAATCCCTGGAATTCTCAATTATTCGAAAACTGTGAGGTAAGCCCCATAACAGGTGGTTTGTGCCCAACCCGCTTGGCCTTGGGTAATCCCTAGCGTGGCGATATGTCTGTCACATTAGCGACCTTCTTTTGTATAGACCTCTGTCAGCTTATGGATTAGCTAGCTCTTGATAACCTAACTTACATAGTAGTCTGGTACGGTTACATGCATATAAATCATGGTCAACGAACATTCATTTGGTCAAGGCAAATTACTTGTATCAAATTATCTTGCTCAAAATTGGTGAATGAACAATACAATCGCACACACATTTGTATTTGAGAGATTTTGTATCATTATGATAAATCAAGATCGGTAATGAACTCACATTTGCACATGAGGATTCTTTATAAATCCATATTTCTCTTTGAGATAATTTAAAATATTTCTGTAACTCTTTTCGGAATAATTTTATCCTTTTATTTCAGAATTTGTTGTTTGTATAAGAGCAATTACATACATCTTCTCACAAAATCTTAAAAATAATTTCAAACAAAATTTTCATATTATTATTTTTCTATTTATCAAAAATCAAAAATTCATCTTGCAAAAACCAACAATCTATTTTCTTCTTTGGATTTTGCGATGATGGTATAAGTCTATACCTATAATTCTATGCCTAGCGCAAACCATTGTTCTAATTTTGTTTTCCATTTATTTTAAAACAAATTCATCAAAACATATGACTTGCATCATTATGTTACACAATTATGCTTTACAAACAAACGAACACTTATTCTATTTCATGTCATTATGTTCAAATTCAATTTTGCAACCATGGTATAAATTCTAAGGAATTGTTCAAAATTTTATCACACTTAGGAATTTATGCCTAGCAAAATCATATTTCTTTTCGTATCTCATGCATACTATTTTTATGAAAATCTGAAAACAAATCATCAAACCATCATTATCTCCATCATTACAACACAAAGTCTTAAGACAATCTCTTAAGCACTCTTTTACTTTTAACAATATTTCTATACTGGGATTAGCTTGACGACCGAGTGAGCGGTGACTCCATGAAATGGTCTATAACAATGACAATGTCCTTTGAAATTATTGTTAGAAGTCTCTCTTTTATTTTTTATCAAATCACACCACCACAACCAATTGTTTACATCAGATTATTTCATTTAAAATCTTACAGCATGACATCAAATTATACTATTTCAACACGACATAATTACATGAATCATCAATCCAATAAGCAAACAATTCAACCATTAAAGCATCATAAAAACATATGAACAAGTCATATCATCAAAAATATCATATATATATATATCAAAAAATTATATACATCATATCAAAACTGGATTGGTATGCCACAATCTATACCCTGGCATACTCAATCCTCTCAAAAATCTCTACAAAATCTACAGTCCATAGACACCTAGCCTCGAGAAGCCCTCGAGCTCTCAGCCTCATCTCCTCCCCCACCTTGACATGGAGGAGGTGGTCCCATAGAGGTCCGGGATGTATCTCGGGTCCTCGTCGTCGATCGGGAGGATGTCCTCGTCGATCCCAGCCTGACTGGTTCTGCAATGTTGGCTGGCAGCTGTACCCTCTGGCCCTCTGGAACCAGCTGAAAGTATACACCCTGGTAAAATGTAGTCTGCATCATGGACCGCACTAGATCATCCCTGCTCGCTCCTCCACCCCGAGCTCTGAGCCGTGTAGCCTCATCCTGCAATGTCTGCACCTGAGCCCGGAGGCGGGCAACCTCAGCCCGGAGAGCCACCGTCTCGCTGCTCTCCCCTGTGTCAACACCCTTGCCCTTATCAGGCGATGGTGGTCTCTCCTCCTACTATGAAGGGAGTCCCTCCTCCCTCCGCCCTATCTCTCATGGCCTCTGTGGAGCCCGTGCCATCCTCTGGCATCTCTCCTATGGGATCCACCATTGCTCTCTCCCCTCACGACCCCGCTGCCTCAATAGCAGCCTGTCATCGCCTCCCCATCTGGCGCACCACAGCGTGCACTGGACCCTACGCCCTCATCATCCGAGGAGGGTGGATGCCTACGTACCAAGCATCGTAGCCATCCGCAACCTCGACGTCGTCACCATCCACTGGCTGGATGGGGGCATCGTCCATGTCCTGACTCTAGAATCATTGCATATCTGGAGCCCCGCTCAGTGTAGTACTATCCCAAATAGTCCGGAGTACTCGTAATCCCTGAGAGAAGGGATCCCCTGCTATAGACCGAACTATCATAGTACTCGGTCATAGCGGTGGAGCTCTACCTCTCCCCGCTCCATCCTCAACCAAGACTCCCTCGATGCGAGCCGCCCCTGCCCATCCTCTGCCCACCCGGGGTGCTCTCGCCATGGCCTCCAGGTGATCTGGTCCGGGATGAGGTCGTCTAGCAACCTCCGTGACATCGATAGATCTATCCGTCGTTGTGACCCCCTCTGTAGCCACCAATAGAAAACCCGGGGCCTCTCTCGGTCAACCCCTATCAATGGGAGCCCTACCGGCCTCCGCACCGCAATGTGCTCCCAGCACCAAACCTACAGTAGCGATGTCAAAACCAGACATCGACCTCCCTTGTATACGACCCCATATAGGATCCTATACAAGCGGCAAAGAACAAAGCTGCCCCATGCAAATCTATACCCGTGGTCTCTCATGTCGTAGACTATGTCTGAGAGCACCCACGGTAGTCTGCATCCGCTCTGGTGGCACAAGAGTAAGCCACCGACAACTCCTACCAAAACCTGAGTCAGCCTAGATGCCCTAGGCATCTGTCGTAGCGACTCGATGTTCACTTCGCCCTTCTCCAGGGTGAAGCTCGGGTCTCCAGTGAGCCTCATCATCGCCTGGCCCTGATTGGCCATAGGCGTCATCAACCGTCCTTGTATGGGGATCCTCATGATCCTCCATACGTCCTCTAGAGTGGGAGCCATCTCCCCTATCGGTAACCGAAAGCAGGATGACCCCGGATACCACCTCTCTGCTAGGGCTATCAGTAGCCCCATGTCAGTCGGTACTTGTGGCATCTCTGCCACATGCTGCAGACCGACCTGTCCAAGTCGGTCACGCTCTGCCTGGTCAAGCGTGGCTATGTCATCTCTTAGCCCATCGTATTTCCATTCTCGGCTCTTTAGTAATCCCTTCTGCAAAACAAACAATAAAACAACAAAATCATTAATAAACCAATCATTAACATCAAATTAAACAACTTAAAATCAAATTTAAAATGATATCGTCCACCATTGGATGATATCGTCCCCAATTGGGCAAAATCGTCCTTTGTGAGGATGAAATCATCTCCGATTTCGCAACTTGGGAATCGCCCCTTGTTGGACGAAATCACCCCTAATTCGTCGATTTCCCGCCAAAAAAAATCGACGATCTAGGGACGATTTCGACGAAATCGGGACGATTTTGTCCCGATGACGTCGACGGCCTAAAAACGGCCGTGATGCCCCAAACAATCAAAATTTAAATCAAAAAAATTGCACAAAGTTAAATTAAACCTAATCTACTAGGATTAGATCCTTACCCGTAGCCCGCGCCGGACCTCTGTCGCTCTGTGCGCTGTCTCCACCATGTTTCTTCTCTGTAGAGCTCTGGAACAGTAAAAGTGAATAGTACAAATGAATTAGGGTTTTCCCTATTTTCTTTAATTTATTTAAAAATCAGCATTTTAAATTTTTGCTTTTTCGCGTTTTTACCTCAAACGTTCGATTTGGGTAAAAACACGGAGGGGGCACCATAGTCAGCATTCGTACGATTCGACCAAGAATCGTCGTCTAAAAAATTGAGTATATTTTTTGCTTTCTCGTAAAACGGGAAAAACTCGTCTTTAACGCATTTTCTTCGAAAAATTCGCTAAAGAGGGGGCAAAATGTAGCACCCTAAAATTGGCACGGTTAAAACCTTAGTAAAAAGATAAAATATTAAAATTTGAATTTCAACCCCAAACTGCCCGTTAAACCGCCTTTTACCCGCTTTCCCCTTTTTCGTGCCATTTTTAGGATTTGTTTTGACCGTTGGACGATATCGTCTCAGATTAGACGAAATCGTCCCCGATCTGACGAATTCGTCTGGAACAGAACGTCCAGACGATTTCGTCCCAAAACCAAATTTTCATAATTAGCTTCTATTTCAACAGCCTCTCCAACTCGGGCAGAAGCGTGTCTACGCAGTTGGAGATTTCCCTGTTGGAGATCTCCCAGATTGGGATGATCCCCAACCTCCCAAACCTCTTCCTAATCCTATATAAACTAGGATTTTTCTAGTTTATCCCCTGATTCCCCCTGGCTGATTCTCCCTGAACCCCCAACCCCTTAGTTGACGGATTTCATTGCAGAGTTAGCTCCTTATTCCCTCGCACTATTTTGCTTGCATTCGGTATTTTTGTATTTTTATTGCAGGAACTCTACTATTTTTCAGTCGAAGCTAGCTTGGATCGTCGTGGACGATCTCGGACGATTGCGGACGATCTCGTACGATTGGAGGCGATCCTGACTGTAGTCCAGATTGGGGGCAGTCCGAGTTTAGAGTTTGCATTTTCTTAGCTTTTTCTGCATTTTTCATATCATATCTCTGCACTGTTTTAAGTTATTATGTTTTATGCATCTTGGAGTTCACCTCATTTAGCATAATCGCATGATAAAGTTAAAATCAATCATTAAATTTACTGCATTTCCTTATTTGTTATTAGAATCTACTATTTAGGCATGTTTGTTGTTATTTCTACCATTATCCCTTGCTTCTGCATTTGCATATTTGGTATTTTGTGTCTATTTTTGTGATTGCAGGTTTTTGATGAATTCGTCTGACGAATTCGTCAGATTTCAGATGATTCTGTCTGATTTCAGATGACCTTCTATGATTTGGGATGATTACGTACAAACTGAGATGATCTGAACTGCTACAAGACTCAGAATCTCCATCAGACATCCGGAATCAGGTATGACACCTTCTAGTTAGCATATTCTCTGTTATTTGCATCCATTTCTATTTTTTGTATTCATTTAAATCAGCATTGGCATATAGAATAGTTTAGATTCATATCGGCCAAACCTAGGAGTTGAATGATTAAAGCATAAAAATGAACACATCAAACACACTATCAACCTAGGCATGGAAACTGCCATTCAAAAGTTTCCTGGTGAACCCACCATCCGTCAAAAATTCACCCTTATACACCTCCCCCGAGAGGCGGGACCTTCCAAGGGCCTCTCAGTCCGAGGTATTGTCCCATCCTTTTCACATCCCCCTTCCGGGCATGGATCCTATAGCCTGAAGGTAAGGGTGCAAAAAATTTGGAGCGATACACCTTATTTCTAATTAATACATTTTTTGAGGAATATTATATTATTTGGTATATTCTAATGTACCCCCATGGTACCTTCATGGTATTATTGTAAATGTAATATATTAGGGTTAAGTCTTTAGTTTAGATGTGTGATTTATATTTCCTATTTTATGTAAGTGTCAATGTGCAGGAAATGCACACATGTCATGTAAGAGTGCAATGTGCAATAAATGCACAAGTGTCATGTAAGATAGAGTGCAAAGATGTGAACAAGTGTCTTGTATTTAAGTGTGCAAATATGTAATGTGAGGATTTACACAAGTGTCTTAGATTAGGTGTGCATGTAAGAAGAAAGTGAAGAGTCTAGTGTGCAAGTGGCAATATGATAAGCCAAAGATCACATGACTTATCATATGGAGAGAAATAGTCAAATACTTGAAGAGTTATATTACTAATCTATATAATTGAGAAAATAATCCATAAGAAAGCAATCCAATAGAAACATGATTATCTGATTGTAAAGAGGAATTAAAGTAAATAAAGCTTCTATACAAATTTTGAGCAATTAATATTGTAAATTTTCTTCATGCATAGTTCATGAATTATTTAGGTCATTTACATTCTTATTTTTTATTATAATTGAATTCTATTTTTCATTATTATATTGGCCTTGATATACCTATTATATTGCTCATATATTATTCTACTCTTCATTATTGATATTTTGACCTTAATATTATTATTTTTTATATAGGAACTTGTGATATTCTATGGTAGTAAGGCTTAAAATCCAATAGTTGTATCAAAGCTACCACCTAAATCTGTCCATTTTTTATAGAGTTATTTTATTAGTCATCATCATTATCAATATTTAACTCTATCCATTCTTGATAGAGTTAATTTAGAGTCTATCCACTTTGAAGGCAATGAAGACTTGAAATCTAATTTTTAAAGGTCTAATTGAGTAGAGATTGAGGGGATAAGGATTAGTCACCTTGATTTGGATTCTAGGGTATTTCCATTTGGTTGAAGAAAAACTAGTGAATACTAGGACTCAACTATATTGATAGAAAGGACCAACTTAGGAGAAAGTTAAACATTTGATAGAGAGAGCCAACTCAAGAGATAGTTGGACATTGATAGATTGATATTCAACTCAGATGAAAGTTGGAAATTTAGGGATACTCAGAGTCACCTTGATATAGATTTTGGATTCTCTAAAAGAAGAGGGGAATAACTATTAATAGATTGCAAGAAAGCCAAATCAAGAGAAAGTTGGTCATTTGGGGATATTCATAGTCACGTTGACATTGATATTGGATTTTATAGAAAGGAGGAGAATCATATTTTCCTCTTAGGTGTGACCTAAGATATTATATAAATAATTTAGATAGATAGAGGAGCATTATTGTTACTAGCTATTGAAGCAACATAGCTTTAGGAGATTGAGAAGCATTATAGCTCCCTATAAATATAGAGAAGCATTCGAGCTTCCTAATATAGAGAATGACTCAAATATTCTTGAGTACAAAGATTAAGAAGCAAAAATATACATATCAAAGTAGAATACAAAGAAAATAATAAGAAGAAAATATTGTAAGCTTTCTAATATAATGAAACATTGAGACACATTAATTATCTATTTTGGTGGAGTTGTCATCCACATTATAAGAAGAGGCCCAAGAGACCAATTGTAGAGGGGTAAAATTGCCCTGCCATGTATGATTCTCAATTGGATCTGCTAGGAGTTGAGGTGAACCACATGGGTGTGTTATATTCTCTACACTCGAGGACATGAAAGGACATATTCACTAGGAATAGTTTTAAGACTTGCTCCAAGTTTGGGGTGGAAATATTTTATGTGTCAATTAAGCATACACCTATTGTTTGACCTTTCTAAACTAAGCTATGAGAATGAAAGAACAATGCAAGACACACAAGATGTAAAAATACAAGGACTAATCCTAGTATGATTATGTAATTCAACGATACCTAACCCTAAGATTGCAAAATAAAGGCTTTGAGAAAGGTTCCAATGGAATGCACAAACAAGATTAGAATTTTAGATGTACATTATATGATTTTTATTCTTTCAAATACATAGAAATTCAATAGAATATTTTTATTTTGCTTGGTTTTGGATAGAAATGAACGAAAGAAAACATCAAACAACTTAAATATCTATTAGAACACTTATCTAATTTGGTGGTTGATCCAAGATTTATCGTACATATAGAATATCCAATGATTTCAAACCTAAAAAATAACTTCACAAACCCTAGAAAATTTGATCAACATTTGCGAGATTGCTTAGGCTACTATAATACTGAGCTTGGATGTACAACAGTAAAGCCCCCTTGGTCCTTTTAGCTAAATATTCAAACAAAAAATAATCTTTGACCTTTGGAACATGCACAAACAAAGTGAAACAAATATATAATAGTGAAATATAATGCAAACAAGGTGGATATAATATAAAACTAAAATGTAAATGCAAAATCAGGGTTTTGGGGTGAAAAACTTACCCCAAGCCCTAATTTACCAATTTTGCACCTTGTAAAAGGGAAGCATGAATTTGGCTTACCCAATTCCTGCACTATATGGGTGAGGTATGAATCTAGTTTAGATGCCCTTTTTAGACCTATTGGCAATTTGAGTTATTTTATGTTTTCATTGATTTCATATAGATCATTGATGTCACATGGATCACATTGAGTTTTGGTGGCCAAATGATATTTTGGAAAGCATGGATAAATACAGGGTTTTTATGAAAACCAAGGTAGGCAAAATAAAAGGTTTTATTTAAAACCATGGATGGCATATTTGAATTGGGTTTTTCTTAAAACCCAAGTTGACCTTTCATTTCATCGAAAAAGGTGCCCCGGTGATGGAGATATTTAATTTTTAATATTTAGTTTAAATTTTAATTATTTAAAATTAAAATTTAAATTTTAAATAAATTATGCAAGATTTCCATTGGAGTCATAGAAAAAATAAGGAGGATATATAAAGGGGATACCTAAGGTTCATAAACTGATACATGCTCGTGGTTAATAATCATTGGCTAAGCATCCTAATTAGGCTCATGCAAAAATCTTTTAGAAATCAGAAGCAACGAATAAACGAAGGTTGGTCAAAGTCCAAAGTCATCGTGGGCAAAGTGGTGCATTGGCAGTTGGATTTTGGCTAAGGTGTGTGGCAACAAAAAAAACAAGGTTTCTAATCCCCTTGACTGCGTTTAGAAGGCATTGGAAGAAAAGTGCTCGAAGCACTTTTGATTTGTGGAAAGCGAGGAAATGTTTTAAGGCACATTGTGCCTTTCCCTTTTAAACGAGCGGCTAGCTCATGTGGCAACCTTAGACATGGCTAAGATGCTTGTGGTGTAGGCAATTCAAGGGTTCGAATCCCCATGAGGAGGTAAATATGATTTTGCTCTAATTAATTTTTGTTAAGCCCTAAGTTGGAGTTATAAGGTGGTTAGGAATAATTAAAGTTTTTAATTAAAATTTATTTTTATAAGGGTTGTGATTATTATTTCAAAGGTGGATGAGTTGTTGATTTAATTTGATGTTCATGAAATTAAGAATTAAGATTTAGGAGAAATAAGGAGTTGTTATAAATTTTGTTTTGAGAGGTTTATTGATTATTATTTTTTATAAGGGTTTTTTATTAAAAAGGACTTTTGTGGATGTGTTTATTAAGTTGTATTAAAAAGGTGTAAATTGAGTTATGCTTTATCTTTTTATTATTATTTGAAGTCCAATAACCCTTATTGATATTGGAAAGGAAAGTTGTGTTTAGTGTGGCAGATTTTATGGACAACTTGTTGGCATAAAACATGTATGGGCACATTCTCCTATTGATTGTTTATGGTGGTTGATTTCTGAAATATCATTAGAGTGAAAAGGATTGATTGTGGTTTCCTTTTCGAAAGTGGTTGGTTGAATGCTTCAATGTTTTTTGGTTTGAGAGTTGTGTTTAAACCTTATTTTATAAGCATAGTTATTGAAGCCCATTGGTCATGTAAAGAAATTGAAATGAACATGAGTATCATTGTTATGTGATATTTGTGGTTGAGAATTATTGGAAACATTTGAGTTGGTTGATACATTCTTGGACTAGGGTTTGGTGTGAAAGAGTTATCCCTTGTGGTGATTGGCTGAGTTGAGTTGATTGAGCCTAGTCAAGTGATTATGTGAGGTGATTGTTCAAGTCCCATGAAACAAACTATTCTATAATTCTGATTTGAGTTGAGATTGAGCTTATAAAATATTGAGTTTCTAACAATTCTCTTTATGCTTCTATGAGTTGACTTGAGTTGATATTTATTTGAGTTGATATTGAGATTATAACATGTTGAGTCTCTAACAATTATATTTATGCTTCTATGAGTTGGATTGAGTTGATATTGATTTGAGTTGATTTGAGTTGAGATCATTGTCGATCATTGTTGTCATCCATTGTAGAGTCCATTGCCATTCATTATTGAGTTCATATTTGAGCCTTGCCTTCATATATTTGTGGATGACATTTGATTACTACTTGAGCATGATTTTTTGAGACTTTGAGAAGGCATTTGGGATAGATTTTTGGATATATTTGTGGCATTTTGTGTATGATTGATTGAGCCTTTTAGAAGGCTTTGTGGATAGTTTTTGGGACAACTTTATGGATAGTTTTAGATAGATTTGTGGATAGATTTGGGACAAATTTTTATGGGGTTCTAAGTGAGCCTATTGATCAGAGTTGAGAAAGTTCTTGGTAAGCTTTCTAGAGTAGTTTTGGACAAGTTCTTGGTGAGATTTTTAGAGCATATTTGAGCAAGTTCTTGGTGAGCTTGCTAGATCATATTTGGACAAGTCCTTAGTGAGATTGTTAAGCATATTTGGACAAGTTCTGTGTGATCTTGTTGAGCATATTTGGACAAGTCATGTGTGAGATTTTTGAGCAATTTTGGACAATTTATGTGTGAGCTTGTTATACAGATTTGGACAAGTTCTGTGTGAGATTGTTCTTGCCTAGCTTTGAGCAGATTAAAAAAATCATTGTATTGGATAAGGATCCTTATTTATATGTGAAATATTATAAGGATATTATCTTGTGGAGTACCCCACATTGGGGGAACCACGTTAAATCTTATTTCTCAATTGTGTATGGTGAATTGTGCTCTTGCTTACTATTGCTATTTGAATTATTAATGCACACTGCTATGTTTGGTTATTGCAATTAAGAACATTAATTGATATTTATTTAGAAAGAAAGTAAAAAGTGGGTGCTATACTATTCACCCCCCCTCTCAATAAAGCTTGTGTTCTTCAATTGGTATCAGAGTGGGTTCCTTCAAAAAATATAATAACTTGAGGGTAGATTCTACAAGAACATAGATGGCTTCATAGAATGTATCATCTACAAATAAGGCTCCACTGTTTTATGGTAACAATCATGCTTTCTGGAGCATGAGGATGAAGAACTACTTGATATCACAAAGATATGAGGTATGGAAAATGGTTGAAAGAGATTATAGGGTTGAAGTTGATCCTGAGGTAGATAAGAATATTAGAAAATTCATTGGGATTAATGCAAGAGCAATGAATTGTATTTTGAGTGGGCTACAAGAGACATATTTTGCAAAGGTTATGGTATGTAATTTAGCTAATGATATGTGGACCAAGTTGTGGAATACTTATGAAGGATATTCCAAGGTAAAGTTTTTTGTTTTTTGAATTTACATGGTGGAATCGATAGCCACCATGAATCTGGGTAGGTTGTCCAACTTTTATGGCCACCACAGTATTCTACATTGTCCACCCTAGAAGTTGCCACACAGATCTTCGTGCAGTCTGCCCCTATAACCACCATGCCACAATCATTTTAAACCTTTTATGCCACTGAAATCACCAGGAAAGGGACAAGTGTTCAGTCCGATGAGGCCCGATATTTGAACCTTGGACCTCCACCCCTTATGGAGTTTGGATGAACCAATTGGTCTACACCTCGGACCTACAAGGTAAATTTGGCAAAACTACAAACTCATAGAAAAATATTTGAGGAATTGAAAATGGAAGATTCTGAAGATATTTCAAGGTTTTTACTTCGAGTTGATGAGATTACTAACACCATGAGAGGTATAAGATTTGAGATGAAATAATAAAAATTTACTCAAAAGGTTTTGAGATCACTTCCTATGAAATATGATGATAAGGTTTTAGCAATAGAAGAAACAATGGATATCAACAAGCTAACAATGGAAGAATTGCAAGGAACTCTCACAACTTATGAGATGAGGGTAAGTAAGCATCAGGTTCCAATAAAAGAGATTGCATTCAAGGCTTTAGAAAATGATAAAGGGAAAGTTCCAAAAATATATAGAGTTGTAGATAAATATGAGGAAGATAACTTCATCAAAAGGAATAAGGACTCAAGGAATTTCGGGGATATAAGGAAAGTCAAATGCTACAAGTGTGGTGATCTTGGTCACTATGCATACAAGTGTCCACATGAAGATAACGGTGATGATGAAAAATAGGGTCATAGAATAAAATAATATGGAAAGCATAAGCATGACAAAGATGATATATACAAGCAAAACAGGTATGAGAAGAAGAAAATTTTTTGTAAGGTAAAGAAATCTTACTACATTGTAGAAGCAAGTGATAGCTCAGATCATAGTGATAGAGACAAATCAGATGATGAAAAGGAAGAACATCCTCGGAATAGAAGGTGAAATATAATAGTGCTTTGTGTGTGGTCAAAGAGATCACAGATCAGGATATTGCAATGGCTTTAGTGATAGTGAAGATGAGATGACACATCAAGGAAATAGGTATGGTCAAATAAATCATGAGATTTTTTTTGCTATAGAAGATGATAATGATCTCAGTGATAGTGAAGAGGTCTCACTTTTGGTAATAGAAAAAGAAGAGGATGAGCCAAGAAAAAAAAAATCAAAATTCAAAAAGTTAAAAGAAGAAATTAATAATCTTGAAAACAAGATTCAAACAGATGTCAAAATCAGAGAAGAACTACTTCATACAATCAATGATCTAAGAAATGATCTTCAAGATGCAAAAAGGATAGAGGAAAGGATGAATGAAGAACTAAGGGTAATAATGACAAGACATGACACATTAAATGAAAAGGTTCAAAAAGGAGTGGAAACATATTCTAAGGTTATATCTTATTTCCAAGAAAAGTTACTCAAAAGGAAAGGAAGTTCTAAAATATGAAAGCAAGGAAGCACCTAAGTTTTATGAAGAAAGTTCCAAAATTCATATGGCTCCAAATATTCAGTTTGGTTCTTTTTTTGAGATAGATGAATCAAGTTCAAAAGGAAAATAAATACTTGAAGAGAAAAACAAGGAAGAAACTAAGGAAAATGATTTATATACTACAAAGAAAGTTCAAGAATGCAATGCACAAGTTGAAGATGATCATAGGAATAATGGTCAAGAAAGGTATGAGGAACCAAGGCATGAACAAAGGGTTTTTCAAGGATATTGTTTTTCTTGTAATGGATTTGGACACAGGGCTATACACTACAAGTTCTATGGATCAAAGAAGTTTGATAGTGCTAGAAGGAACATCAAAGGAAGAAGGTATGGTTTTTAGGGATATTTCTTATCATGTAATAGGATTGGTCATAGAGCTTATCAGTAAAAAGGAAATTAGCAACATGGTTTTGGTTTTAGAGCTAAACAATTCAGAAGTGATTGTCATAATGGTCATGAAAATAGAACTTCACAATACAGGGTTCAGGAAAGGAATGGATATGAAAATCATTTCAAGAAATATTTCAGGATATGAGCACCATCCAAAGGCTACAATATCAAGTTTTTTAACTGCAATAACTTTGGACATATTCTAAAATGGTGTAGGTCTCAATTTCAAACAAGTTCAAGGCAAGAAGTTCAAACAGGTTCAAGGCAAGAAGATCAAGAGAAGGATATCCAAAAAACATGGGAGGAAGTTCATAAAGAAAAGAAACAATGTAATATGGGTTTAAAAGTACTCCCACCCCAAAATTAATCACCTCAAGAGAGAAGGTGGTGAGGGGGCTATGCTTAAGAGTCATATATTTTAGCCCCATAGGTATCCCTTTTTCCATTGATGTCAAAGGGGGAGAGATTTGAGTAAGGGGGAGAGAATTGAATAGGGGGAGCAGCCTCCAAAGAGAGCACTAAGTTAGGGGGAGCAGCCTCCATAGAGGGTATTGAGTCAGGGGGAGCAGCTTTGATTCATAGAGATGGTTTTTGTAGTGATTATGATTTTTACATTAGAGGTGTTTTCATAAATGACAAAGGGGGATATTGTTTGCAATTTGAGTTATTTTATGTTGTCATTGATGTCACATGGATCACAATGAGTTTTGGTGGCCAAATGATATTTTGGAAAGGATAGATAAATACAATATTTTTATGAAAACCAAGGTAATCAAAATAAAAGGTTTTATATAAAACCATGGATGGCAGTTTTGAACTGGTTTTTTCTTAAAACCCAAGTTAGCCTTTTGTTTCATCAAAAAAGGTGCCTCGGTGACGGAGATATTTAATTTTTAATATTTAGTTTAAATTTTAATTATTTAAAATTTAAATTTAAATTTAAAGTTAAATATGCAAGATTTCTGTTGACGTCATCGAAAATAATAAGTTATATAAATGGGATACCTAAGGTTCATAAATTGATACATGCTTGTGGTTAATAATCATTGGCTAAGCATCCGAATTGAGCTCGTACAAAAATTTTTTAGAAAGTAGAAGTAGTGAATAAACGAAGGTTGGTCGAAGTCCAAAGTCATCATGGGCAGAGTGGCGCATTGGCAGTTGGATTTTGGATAATGTGTGTGGCAACAAAAACATCAAGGTTTTGAATCCCCTTGACTGCGTTCGAAAGGCATTGGAAGCAAAGCGCTTGAAGCACTTTTGATTTATGGAATGAGAGGAAAGGTTTTAAGGCATGTTGTGCCTTTCCCTTTCAAATGAGCATCTAGCTCATGTGGAAACCTTAGCCGTGGCTAAAGCACTCATGATTTGGGCAAGTCAGGGGTTCGAATCCCCTTGAGGAGGTAAATACATTTTTTCTCTAATTATTTTTTTTAAGCCATAAGTTGGAGTTATAAGGTGAGGAATAATTAAAGTTTTTAATTAAACTTTGTTTTTATAAGGGTTGTGATTATTATTTCAAATATGGATGAGTTGTTGATTTAATTTGATGTTCATGAAATTAAGAATTAAGATTTAGGAGAAATAAGGAGTTGTTATAAAATAATTTTTGAGAGGTTTATTGATTATTATTTTTGATAAAGGTTTTTTATTAAAAAGGACTTTGGTGGATGTGTTTATTAAGTTGGAGTAAAAAGGTGTAAATTGAGTTATTCTTTATCTTGTGATTATTATTTGAAGTCCACTAACCCTTATTGATACTAGAAAGGAAAGTTGTGTTTAGTGTGGAAGATTTTATGGACAACTTCTTGGAATCAAAAAGGTATGGGCACATTCTCCTATTGATTGTTTGTGGTGGTTGATTTCTAAAATATCATTGGAGTGAAAAGGATTGATTGCGGTTTCCTTTTTGATAGTGGTTGGTTGAATGCTTCAAGGTTTTCTGGCTTGATATTTGTGTTTAAACCTTGTTTTATAAGCATAGTTATTGAATCCCATTGGTTATGTAAAGAACTTAAAAAGAATATGAGTATCATTGTTATGTGAGATTTGTGGTTGAGCATTATTGGAAACATTTGAGTTGGTTGATACATGCTTGGACTAGGGTTTTGTGAGAAAGAGTTGTCCCTTGTGGTGATTGGTTGAGTTGAGTTGATTGAGCCTAGTCAAGTGATTGTGTGAGGTGATTGTTAAAGTCCCATGAAACAAAATATTCTATAATTTTGATTTGAGTTGATATTGAGCTTAGAACATATTGAGTCTCTAACAATTCTCTTTATTCTTATATGAGTTGACTTGAGTTGAGATTGATTTTAGTTGAGATTGATCTTAGAACATATTGAGTCTCTAACAATTCTCTTTATGCTTCTATGAATTGACTTGAGTTGATATTGATTTGAGTTGACTTGAGTTGAGATTGATTTTAGTTGAGATTGATCTTAGAACATATTGAGTCTCTAAAAATTCTCTTTATGCTTCTATGAATTGACTTGAGTTGATATTGATTTGAGTTGAGTTGAGTTGAGATCATTGTGGATAATTGTTGTAATCCATTGTAGAGTGTATTGCCATTCATTGTTGAGTTCATATTTGAGCCTTGCCTTCATAGATTTGTGGATGATATTTTAGTACTGCTTGAGCATGATTGATTGAGCCTTTGAGAAGGCCTTTGGGACAAATTTCTAGATAGATTTGTGGCAATTTGTGTATGATTGATTGAGCATTTGAGAAGGCTTTGTGGACAATTTTTGGGACAAATTTGTGGATAGTTTTCGATAGATTTTGATGAGTTTCTGAGTGATCCTATTGAGTAGAGTTGAGCAAGTTCTTGGTGAGCTTTCTAGAGCAATTTTGGACAAGTTCTTGGTGAGCTTGTTGGAGCAAATTTGAGCAAGTTCTTGGTGAGATTTCTAGAGCATATTTGGAAAATTTCTTAGTGAGCTTGTTGAGAATATTTGGACAAGTTCTTTGTGAGATTGTTAAGCAGATTTGGACAAGTTTTGTGTGAGCTTTTTGAGTAGTTTTGGACAAATTATGTGTGAGCTTGTTATGCATATTTGGACAAGTTCTGTGTGAGCTTGTTATTGCCTAGCTTTGAGCATATCAAAGATATCATTGTATTGGATAAGGATCCTTATTTATATGTAAAATATTATAATGATATTATCTTGTGAAGTACCCCACATTGGGGGAACCACATTAAATCTTGTGTCTTGATTGTGTATGGTGACTTGTGCTCTTGCTTACTATTGCTATCTGAATTATTAATGCACACTGCTATGTTTGGTTATTGCAATTAAGGACATTAATTAATATTTGTTTAGAAATAAAGTAAATTGTGGATGCTATACTACTCACCCCCCCTCTCAGTATAATCTTATGTTTTTCAAGGCCCTAAAACAATGAAAAATAGAGTGAAAAAAAAATGGACTTGCAAATAAAGTACTATAAATACAAAACCTGATGAGATAATGGAGAAATCAAGGGATAATAAAGAATGTGGAAGCAAACCTCCAATATGGTTTATCTCTCCAATCATCAAGACTCCTCTAGTCAATCCCCAAGGGTATCAAATACCAAAGCATAAAATTACAAAACAACATGTTGCAAAAGAGCACTTGTTAGCATGAGCAATTGAGCAAGTCAAGAATTAGATTATTTAAATAATTAATTGGGTAAAAAATTGGTGGAAAAGAGGGAATCCAATCCTATATTTATAAAATGTTTAGACGACAAAATGGGTAGGAAAATGAAATTTCACTGTAGGCAAGGGTTGACCCCAAAATGGATCAACGAGGGGAGGGGTTTTAGTGAGAAAAACCCTAGAATGCCAAATTCATGTCCCACCATTATAGGACATGAATTTGGAAAGTCAAATTTGCACCCTAAATAGATCAGGAATGAATTTGGTAAAGCTAAGGAAACAAGGCAAAGAGAGAAGGCAAAAAGGCCTCAAATTTGCACTTGGAAAGCTTAGGTGGATGGCTAAGGGTCTAAGGAAGAATTGAATCATTTTTATGGGTAAATTTTTTGTGTCTACATTTTTCCTTCTCTTTGATGCATTTATGGCCAAATAAATGCATAAAATAAATATGTAGACTGCTATGGGCAAAAGCAACAAACACAGAAAGGGGTGGCCAATTTTATTTTGGAGGGGTGGTGCAAAAATGGGAGTTAGCCTAAACATCATAAATTTGCATGCAAAATAAGGAATCACTACCATTAATATCTCTACGGCTAGGTTTCCCCCTTAAGTTTTTAGAAAGAATGCAAAATTCTAGATAAAAACTTGAAAAAGGTGAGCAAAGGGCACAAAAAGCAAGAAAAACCAAAGAAAGGGCAAAAGACAAAACGAGAGAGAAAAGGAAGAATAGGGAGGAGAGAGAAAAAAATAAGGGAAAAGCAAACATAAGAGAGAGAGGAAAGGGAGGGAAAATAAAAATGAGGGAATAAAAGATAAAAAAGAGGGAAAATAGGCTCATTTTCATCGTGCAAGGAGGAGAAAAGAGCTCTAGAGAAGAAATAGGAGAATAGAACTACCAACTCATCGTGCTATTGTGGTGAGGGGTGAGGTTGGAATTGTTGTTGATTAGATGAATATATGGATCAAGACGCACTTTCTTATTTAAGATTTTGCACCTACACACACAAAAATATTTAGTAGTTTTTGCATTTTTTTCTAAAATTTTAGTCAAATTTTGGTAAAATTTGCCATGGACCATGAATTTGATCACGAAGCATGAATTTGATAGTTTGTCTAAGCCAAATTCATTCCCTGTATAGACAGGGTATGAATTTGGTTGGGATCATTTTCCAAATTTGTGTCTGATCATTCCAAGGTACAAATTTGATGAATTTTACACAAAAAATATCTTTATTTTAAAAATTTTATGTTTATGATTTTTATGTGTTAAATGATGAACTGATGATAAAATTATGTTATTATGTAGCTATATGTACTCGAGAGCAGAGAGTGGTGGTCAAGCATGCTAGAGACTACCTTGGATAAGCTCATAATAGAGGAGAGAGAGACACTAGAGAACGTGGGGCTAATACATTTAGCAGAGTTTCCTCACATCGAAGTATACTGAGCCCTATTGATGGCTTTGGCAGGGTGATGGTATCTAGAATAATCCACATTATAGCTATCAATCAAGAAGATGATGATTAAACTAGGGGATGTGTGGCACATCTTGAGGATCTGCATCAAAGGTAGGGCTTTTATATGGTATGAGTGTTGATGGTGGCATCAATGATGATGATAGGGACCCGACACATGTTATCTAGAAGAGTGGATTCCATGTGGATGAGATGCCATGTTGATATGGAGTTGGGGCATTAACATCCATACTATATGGAGTGATGACAGGGATGTTGGTGTGACATACCAGTAGGCAACACCTACCATAGGCACTAGTAGGAGTAGTGACAGACATACAGGATCAAGGAGTGAGATTCATACGGTTACCATATGTGCTAGACCATTTATACAATATGCTACATGATATCATGTATAAGCAATAAATAGGGGTAATATGTATGACATTGCTCCAGGTGTGTTGTTGGGAGCACATATTAGTTTAGAGACTGAATGCACTACTAGGATTGTTGACCAACATGGAGCAACTAATAACATACAGGTGTATTTGAAACTATGAGCATGGGAATAGGCCATATGTTGGTGTCTTACCATTAGTGAGGTAGGTGATAGATGAGCTATGAGAGCACTATATTATATGGTGACCATGGTATCTACATCCAATCTAGAGGGAGGATATAGAGGAGCTAGCTCAGATGAGGAGGATTTGGTGGCTCATAATTAATAAGGGTAGGTGGGAGCCATTCAAGTTTGACTAAGTACAGTGCTAGTTTGACATTCTATTGGAGTAATAGAAAAATGGGTGCACCTAACAATGTTAAATGAGATGCATATATCACTAGTATTGATTAAGAATTACAAAAGGTGCATTCAATTAAGCATGATAAGCCAAATAAGTGCAAGAAATGAAGTTTTTATTTATTATTTGATAAATCAAATCATGATTACATAAATTTCCCCTTGAGGGATCTAGATTGATACACTCATTACAAAATGGTGCCCAAGGATCAAATCCTTCAATAACTTGGGTGTACTTTCAACGTTCTTCATCGTACCCACAATTGAAGTGGGCGAGCCTATGATGACGCCACTTTTTTATTTGATATTATGATCATATGCTCCTTTCTCATGTGCTATTATGCCTGCACCTACACATAAGGAAACCAGATTCATTAATAGCAAATGTGGATTATGAAGCATGCAAAACGATATAAGCAATAATAGACTAGAAAGGGAAAATATGCAATGTGACCATCCAAAACTATTCTAAATTATTCCAAAATTTAGAGGATTTTATGAAATATTATTTTGGACTGATCTAATTGAAAATAGTAAAGAAATTACAGCCAAATTCATGTTGATTACGTGGTGCCGATTAATCCTGCAAAACACAAAATAGGTGATTTTTGGTCCTAAACATCTCCAAATCACACCAAATTTGGACAACATATATAAAATCAGATTTAGATAGGACCCAGGTAAAAATATTATTAGAATTGATTACAGATTCATGTGCATCTTTGGGTGAGCCAAGTGAACCTGCAAAATACTAAAAACATGATAACTCATTCAATATAGCTCCAAATTACATCAAATTTGAATAGTATATTCCTAAACTATCCTAGAATAAGCCTATTTAAAAATAGTAGAAAATATTTTCTTCAGTCTATGACCATCCCTTCTAGAGACGGTGGTGATTTTCATAGATAGGAGATCATCCTAGGGTGGGACGACTACCAGATCTACTGATTTTCTACCACCAATTCCATTGGGAATTGGTCAAAAACTCTCTCAAATGTGTTGTCATAAAATTTAGGGGTGAAATTCACTCAATTGGTCAGGTTTTGTAAACAAATTGTGCCTCTTGAATCACTCAAGAACCTCCTTTGCTAGGTAAATATTTCAAGGAAAAAGACACAAAATGCTGATGGGAAATCTTGTTAGCACTTCGTTGTAATGTCACAAAACTATTCTATGTGTTTTGGATGGAAAATGGATCCACTTTATAGCCCAAGGGTGCCTATGGCCAAATGGACATGCAAGGACATGCAGGGCAAGAGGTGCCACTTGTCCAAAAACTTGGCATGTATTAGAGGGGGAAGGAATCTCCATTTTTGGACTCCATTCTATAGCATGTCATAAGGATTCTACGCCATCAGGTTTGCATGCTTGAATAGGTGGGCTAAATGGTAGTTTTTGGGTGCCATTTGTCCAAAATGTGACTTTTTTAGGGTCAAATGCCCTAGTTGTCCCACCCAAGGATGGGTACTTGTGACCATACCTAGGTGGGACAGTCATGAACTATGGTCATCCCAGGGTGGGAAGGTCATGCCTATATGGCCCAAAACTCCCAAAAAGTTGGTTAGAGCTTTAAAAAAGTGGTTAGGACCACTATATATCCTCTAAGGGTTACGTAAGGGGGCCATATGGTGTCAGATTAGATAAATACTTGGTCACCTAATTGGATTTACATGATTTTAGTGTCTACAAATGTCCCATTTTGAGATGCATTGTGTGCAACACAGTTTTGAGAAAAAATAGATAACTAAAATATTAGTTGATTAATGTTATTCAGTAACCTAACCAACTCTAGATGCCCCAATCATGGAAAGAGCATGAGTTCTTGAATCCTTGCTTCTGATGAGCTAAGGAACTTGATTCAAGTACAACCTTTCATGTTTGGTTTACTTGATCTTGGAAATTATTCATTCATGAAGTAGTGAAGCCTGAGTTCCTTCATGATTCTATAATTCCAAAAATTTGTTTAATTGAAATTTTTCTTGTTTTCTGCCCCAAGCAGGGGCGTGATTGTCTTTGTCAATGATTCGTTGGATGAACGCAATTTGCATGATTGAATGTTTGATTGTTGATTTTGATTATGAATTTATTAAGTATGACTACCCCCTCAAGAAATGAGCCAATGAGGAAATGGCCAGTGATAAAAGTGACAAATCACTTGATCCATATGACTTGGTTAGGGTTTCCTTAAGTTTTACCCATTGTAAATGGAGTATTTTTTAGAGGATTTTGTTGATTCATCATGGAATAAAAGAGCTAAAAACCTCATTATCATGGTGTGGTGTGACTACATTGGCCTTATTAGAGATTTAATTATAGATTTTTCCATGCATTCATGAGCAATTTGGTTTTCATATTGATACATAGGGAATTTTGACCAAATTTGAGTTATTTTTGGTGGGTTTTGGACCCCTTTTGGTGTCTTTTTGAGCTTTTTTGATGTGATTTTATTGTGATTGTCCTAGGATAGGATGGATACACAATTTATGACTATAATAGGGTGGTATGGTCAGCTAATTAGCCGACCATCCCACCCAAGGATGATCATGCCTCTTATAGGTCTATTTAAGCCAAAAATATGAAAACTAGGTTCCTTTGTGCATGTCTAACTTGGCAGTTTGAGAGGTGAAGAGGATAAGAGTGATTCTATGTAGTAGAGAACTACAAAAATAATCCTAAAGTAACCATGAGCCTTCCTATAGACTCTTCCAGTGGTGAAGACAATGCGAGATGGGTAAGGTCTAACTTTGCTACTACATTGTGCTAGTTTTAGAAGTGTAATTGTGGTGTTTTTATTTTTATTTTTAAGTAAAGCACACTAAAATTATGATAAATGAACATTATTAGTGCTAAAATATGATGTTTTATGCTTGTATTTATTTTTTTGCAATTTGATTGCTTTTCCTTGTATTTTTTTTTTTGTTTTTGACTATTTTTGGTGTCCTAGAAGGCCAATGTGGATTATTTTGGGGGCCATACCTGGGTGGGATAGTCAGCCTAGGCTATTTGGGGGTCATTACTGGGTAGGACGGTCATATATTTTGGGGACATACCTGGGTGGGATGGTCATGAATTGGCCTAAAAAGGAGACCTTTTGGATCTTTTTTGGGTTTTTTTAAGCAATTTTAAAGCATGTTGGGTGCTTTTAATTAACTTGCTTATCTTGTCTAGGTGGTTAAGAGTCGATATAGGGTTATAAATATCTTTCAAACCATAAGAGAATTATTGATAGAGTCAAATTGGGAATGGCTTGATGTCATTGGCCTTAAGCATGTGACACAATTAGAGCCTGTGGTGGGCGATCGTGGTTATTTGACTGCCCTTATTGATTTATGGGATCCATGCACCAACACCTTCCACCTAAAAATAGGGGAGATGATGGTGACACTAGAAGAAATCTATAGGATGTGCATTTTTACAGAGGGGTGGCCAATTGTATTGACTCACTATGACCTGAGAGATACGATGATGGAGAAATACTTTGATAGGGACTGGAAGGAGGTAGTACATGACTCTCTTAGTAGAGGGATACTGGTGGGGTTGTGGTATGAGGATGATGTATTAACTAATAGGCATGCTTTGTTGATGAAACTAATATCTATTATACTACTACCAAACTTGTCAGTGACCATATTTCCTTAGAACCTGTTGGAGCTAGTGTTTACTCTTATGGAGTGCACCGTAGATCAACCACTAGTGATGGATTGGGGGATGACACTACTAGAAAAATTGTACAATGAGTTGTATAAGATCTTATCCTATGGGTAAAATGTATTTGGGTGCAATTTTATACTATAGGTGTGGGGATGACAACACATAGCTATAGATCAACTGTAAGGATTACCTTAGACATCATGAGCACAACTGGCGAATAGGGAGATAGGATATAATAACCTATGGTAGCAAACCGAAGAGGTATGTTTGAACCATCACTTTGTAGGTGATGTGGACCACTATTCACAATATTTTTCATAACTCAGGGTAGTAAAGTAGACTTGGAGACCCTACCAGGATTGTCTAACATGGTATTATGTTGAGGTATAGCTCCACAAGGTGAGGCAAGGGAGATTTTTGGTTAGGTAGCATGGGACTAAGCGGGAGTATTTTATGTATGCTTGGATCATGTGGAATTTTGGACTATGTCAAGGGTTTCCTAGTGAGCCAGTGTTTTACTAGTGCTATAGGGATGAGAGGATACTAAGTTGGTCGATAGTGGAGGTAGTGGAGGAGGAGGCATAACCAATACTGGATATTCCTAACTTGGATGATGTCAATACTATGAAGGAGTATGAATCATGGTGGGTGATGCACCAGTGGTAGGGATAGGGGCCACTAGGGGTGATGCAATTGTGGTAGCGATAGTGGAAAGGGGTCACATGGATGCTCTTGATGAGGGTTAGGTAGATGTATTTAAGAAACATGTGCATCATCAAGTAGTATATGAGTGGGTAGACCTCCTTAACTTAGGAGATATATGGGATGACTTTGATGAGGATGACTCTGATGATCACAGAGTGTTAACATAGTAGGAAGCATGAGGTGGTATGGGTACTAAGGTATGGGATGAGCTGATCAAGGTTATGTAGGAGAGATATCTCCTATAGACATAGTTACAGAGTGCATAGGTTAATATTGATAGGTAGGCAATAGAGATAGTGACTCTTTGAACCCATTTTAGATCACAAATATCTAGCCATGAGGGATCTAGTAGTGGTGAGATGTCCAATTTATGGGAGGAGGTGGTTTAGCTCTAGGATTTAATGGGAGTCTTCCAAGCTTGTTTTTGAGAGGATTGGACCTATACTAAGGAGTTGGAGGATGAGATAGTGCACCTTAGGGGGTGCTTACCAGCCCATCCATCTGCTAGTGGGTCACACTAGAGTTGGAGGAGTGGTATAGGGTAGTATTCTATGAGGATGGAGGAACCTGGATCTACACGAAGGTTAGATAGGATAGGGGGTAGCAGATCTGGGAGTTCTTAGTGGGCTCCAACTAAGGGTGGGGGTGAGAGTCATAGTACCGATCCTATAGGACGATGGTTGGTGAGACTCTGATGGCCCTTTTTATGTATTTTGATTTTGGGAGTGTGAGGTTTGAGGATCCACTTTATTGTAGCCTATGGACAGTTCAAGAATTATGATGTATCTTTTTACCCCATACATACATACATATATATATATATATATATATATATATATATATATATATATATATATATATTATATATATATGAGTTGTTTCCTTATCATCATGTGTTTCCTTACTACTTATTGAGATGTATGCAATATATTTATTTTCTTTATGATGTTGTGATGGATGCTTATCATGTATGCATATTTTGTAATATGATTTGATTTGATGATATGTATATGCATGGATACACAATGAAATGGATGGTTTATTAAACTATATGATGAAATATGGATACTAGTTGACACCTTATGTTAGCACCATATATTGTATAAAATTCATCGATTCATTTGTAATTTTTTTATGTGATAGACTTATGGAAATGTAAAATTAATGGTATGTGATAAAATGGTATGAATGAAATGAATGTTATAGAATATCTATGAGGTTTTTATGAGACTCAACAGACTCTAGTTAATTGATCAAAAATTATATACTAACCAGGAAAGACTTTTTGACAAGGTATGAATCTACTAGTATGACCATAATACTCAATATTCTTATGTGTGTGAGTGAGTTAATTGTTGTAATATGCATAAGATTACCCCAGTGCCAAATAGGATTGATGTAGTCCATCTATACTAAAGATCACCCTATGAGTATCACAATCCTAGGTTTTGTATGTAGTTAGATTAGACCACTAGGTAGTATAGGCTACCAAAATCTAGCTCATTTGCATGCAAACATTGGTCTATACACACACAATATGCTAATATGATAGACATATCATCATGCGTAAGGATACCGCCATTTCCAGGTAGTCTTGATGGCACCTAACCTGTAATGGGGATCATCTCATGGTTTGGAAAATACTAAGAATTCCAGGGATTCAAGTTTAGTACTCCCTTATTTTCTTTTATTTGATTTGGGATACTTGCTCATACTTAGTGATGAAAATCACTATTTATTTTGTATTTTGTTTTCTTTGAGCAAGGGATTTGTTTAGTGATAAAAATCACTATTTATTTTGCTTTTGATTTTTGCTTTTTGGGATTTTGCTTATTGATAGTGGTGAAAACCACTATTTATTTTGGGGAATTTGGTAGGGAGGAGCTTGTCCTTTTGTTAATTCTTAGCATTTTTGAACCATTTGCACAAGGGGACGAGAAAAATAAAAGTTTCACTTAAGGTAACCTAGACCACTTTGTAGGTTTCATATTTCTTTGTGCAAAACCTGGGTTTATTAGTGTGAAATATGTTGGTATTTTAACATATACAAGGTACAATAAAAGTAAGAATCTACCTTCTAAAAATCAATATAGCTTTCTACAAAATCTGAAAAGAAAACTAGAGATGGCTGAGTGACTGAAAATCCTAGATATTCTAAAAAAAATGACTAGGTGAAGGAAAATAGACACTAATATGAAAAGTGGGGAAGGTAGGTGGAAATGATAAATGAAAATATGAAATGGTGTGAATGATGACTTTAATAATTTAATTTTTAATGATGACTAGTTTACAGTCTAGGGGATTAAACATGTATGAGCAACTCTAGAATGAAAAGTGCAATTATGAGTATGCCTAATGCAACTGATCATATAATGCAGTGATATGAAATGTAATGTAATGCAAAAATTTTATATTTTATTGATGTTTTGATGATTTTTTTGAGTTTTATTTGATATATATGTATATACATGTGACCAATGGGCTTAGTAAATGCCATTGGGGATTTTTGGGTGACCAAAGGGCTTATATATACCTTTGGGGCATTTTGGGGTGACCTAGATGGTCATAGACCACCTAGGAGCATTTGAGGGTGACCTAGACTATAGTAGACCACTTAGAAGTGTTTTAGGGTGACCAAGTGATTTGTAGATACCATTAGAGAATTTTAGGGTGACCTAGATGGTTTTAGACCACCTAGGAGCATTTTGGGTTGACCAAGAGGTTTTTAGATACCCTTGGAGCATTTTAGGGTGACCTATACGATCATAGACTACCTAGGAGTATTTTGGGTTGATCAAGTAGTTTGTAGATACCTTTGGAGCATTTTAGGGTGACCTATATGATCGTAGACTTCCTAGGAGCATTTTGGGTTGACTAAGAAGTTTGGAGATACCCTTGGAGCATTTTAGGGTGACCTAGATGGTCATAGACCACCTAGGAGTATTTTGGGTTGACCAAGCAATTTGTAGATACCCTTGGAGTATTTTAGGGTGACCTATATGGTTGTAGACCACCTGGGATAATTTTGGATTGACTAAGTGGTTTGTAGATACCCTTGGAGTATTTTAGGGTGACCTATATAATCATAGACCACCTAGGAGCATTTTGGGTTGACCAAGCAGTTTGTAGATACCCTTGGAGCATTTTAGGGTGACCTAGATGGTCGTAGACCACCTAGGAGCATTTTGGGTTTACCAAGTGGTTTGTAGATACCCTTGGAGCATTTTAGGGTGACCTAGATATTCATAGACTACCTAGGAGCATTTTGTGTTTACCAAGCGATTTATATATACCCTTGGAGCATTTTAGTGTGATCTAGACATTTGTAGATCACCTAGGAGCATTTTGGGGAACCACAGTGCTCTTAAGCATAAAAAGGTCATAGATGAAAGATGTTCAAGGGTTTAGGATCCTTGATTCCTTGTAGATCATGAAAGGACCTAATCATTTTATCATAAAATTATCCCATAGATGGGGTAACAAGTTATAATTTTGTTGGTTCTCTAGGATGGACTTTCATATTATAGGCTCTCTTAATTTTCTCTTGATAAACATGTAGGTGCTTGAGCGTGTTGATGCGTTGTTCATCAAGCAATGTAAGCTAGTCTAGGTGAGTCTACCGCATAATATCATCATCGATGAAATATTGTAGGGATATGCACATCGATGGGATTTATAGCTCTAGAGGTATGACTACCTTGGCACCATACACTAGTAAAAATAGAGTAGCCCTAGTGGGCATCCGAATACTATTACAATAGGCTCATAAAGCAAGGGGCAATTGCATATGCCAATCTTTATGATTCTCTTTAACTATTTTCTTCAGGATGGAAATCACCATTTTGTTTGATGCCTTAGCTTGCCCATTTTCATACAGATAATAGGGCATCAAAAATTTGTGTTGAATATTATACTTTGTTGTTAAATCATGCACATATTTGTTCTTGAAAGGTGTCCCATTATAAAAAATTATCGTGGATGGAATACCAAAATGGAAAATGATATTATGCAATATGAACTCTGCAATGCAAGGTCCCACCATAATGGTAAGAGGAATTGCTTCCACCCATTTTGTAAAATACTCAATGGCTATAATGATGAACGTGTGATTGCCTAAGGATGTGGGTGAGATTTTTCCAATTAAATCAAACCCCAATTATGAAAAAAACCAAACCGATTGAATCAATTGTAAGGCTTGATAAGGTACGTGTGTTAGGTTAGCATGGTATTGACACTTTATGCAATTGTTAATACAAGCACAAAAATATTGCTCTAATATTGGACAATAATAGACCATATGAAGAATGCACCTTGTGATGGCCATGTCATTGAAATGGCCACCACATGTACCATCATGTGCTTGGGAAATTACCCAAATTGACTCTTGATGCTGTAAGCATCAAAGGAGTATACCTTCATAGCTTCGATGATACAAAATATCTCCTAGTAATATATATTTTGCTAATTTTTGTTTAAATATCATTTTGGAAACATGTCACATCCCATAAGGGATATTACCAAGCTTTAGGTAATATTTGATTTGGATAGACCAATCCTGATGTGATGAAGACTTGATTGCATGAATTGCCTAACCCTTTTGACGTTCATCTTGAGTGAATGCTAATTGGGAGATAACTTATAAGAATAGTGTTTTTCTACTATCAAAAGGAGTTTAAGGGAATAGAGTCCCCCAAGAGACATGATTCAAGCAATCGTAAATTTACAAGAACCTTTCCTGAGGAGGTTCAATATGAATCAAGTGAACTTTTGGTATGGATTGAGTGTTCTCATGCTTGATCATAGATTGTGATAGCATTTTTACTTGAATGGTTGTCATATCATCAACAAGGTTCTATGGAATTTAATACCCCAAGGAGGCCATTGTATCTGCAAAATGATTTGAAGCTTGAGGGAGTGCCTCGATATTGTACCATTCAAACTTTGTTAGAATTTTATCCATAAGGGTTTTATAGGCTTGCAAAATTGGACACTTGCATTGGTAAATCCCTTGCAGACCTAGTTTATAATGAGCAAGGAGTCATAAAAAATGTTGTGCTTGGTTATTTTCATGGTGGTAGTTATTTGAAGATCTATGAGCAAGGCTTCATACTTGGTATTCTTGTTGGTTCATGGGAAATCAAGTTTGAATGATAGGGGTATTGGAGCCCTTTGAGGTTTGAAAAACACAACTCCCATGCCACCCCTTTGCTTGCACTTAGATCCATCTAAGAATATAATCTTATCGACCTAGACTCAATCTTGTTAGAATCGAGTTATTCTGATATTTAGAAGACTCCATCATTGGGAAGATCCATGCTAAGAGGTTGATCATCCTAGAGAGGAGCTTCTATGAGTTGATCGGTGATGACCTGACCTTTAATTTATTTTTATCTGATATATTTGAGGTCAAACTTCATCAACCATATGATCCATTTCACTGTGTGACTATTGTGATAAGTATGACCCATCATATATCACAATAAATTATCTTTTGATACAACATATGTGGTATGACTAAGCATGTAATGGAGAAGGTTCTAGGTGGAAAAAACCACCACTAGACATAAATTTTCAATATATGCATACTTTTATTTGTAATTGACCAAGGTGTCGCTAAGGTAGTAAGTAGCCTGTTCCTTATGTAGTTCATTATTTTGGGCTAACATGATGCGCACTACAATCTCAGTGACTAAGATGTATAAGAAGAACAACACTCCTAGTCGGGGTGGAGTCAATACTGGTGGCAAAGCCAGATATTGTTTGATTGCATCAAATGCAACTTAACACTCATCATCCCAATAGCATTTGACCCCGTTGTGTAGTAGTTTATTCATGGGTCAGCACTTATTAGATAACTGCGCTATGAAGCGCTTGATAGACGTGACATTACCTTGTAGTATTTGTAGTTGCTTGATGGTAGTTAGGGGAGGCATCTCAAGGATTAATTTGACTTTATTGGGGTCTACTTTGATGCCTCTTTTAGAGATAATGAATCCCAAGAGTTTTCTAGATGTGACGTTGAAGATGCACTTCTTAGGGTTCAATCTCACATTGTGTTCAATAAGGTGATCGAGGAATTTGCTCAAGACATCGAGATAATCATGGTGTAATAATGATTTGGAAAATAATTCATCCATGTAATATTCCAAAATTTTATGCATATAGTCATGGAATATGTATGTCATGGTATGCTGGTAGGTAGCACCGATATTTTTAAGACCAAAAGGTATGACATTATAATAAAATGTCCCCTAAGGCATTGTGAACACCATTTTGAGTTGGTGTTATAGATTGATATGAATATATTTTTATCTAGATAAACCATTCATGAGGTATAACATTTTATGGCCCACTATGGCATCTACCAGGGAATAGATGTTCAACAATGGGAACTCATCCTTGGGACTCACTTTTTTTAGGTCTCGAAAGTTAGTGCAAATATGAATCCTCCCATTGGTCTTCTTGATGGGAACCATTTTGGATAACCATTGTGGATAGTCCTGATGAAATTGGCATCCAATAGTTTTTATAGCTCATATTTTACCATTAAGGTGACTGTTGGATGCATTTTTCATAGCTTTTGCTTAAATGGCTTGGCCTTTGGGTCAAGCGTCAGATTATGCATGACTAGATTTGGATCCAGTCCTAGCATATATTTGTAGGACCATGCAAAAGCTTCCTTCTTCTTGGTGATAAGGGCTATGTAATCGACTTGCTCGATGGGGGACAAGCTTTCCCCTAACTTGATACATTGAGGATTCTCAAGACCTGAGACGATATCCTTGTCAATAATTGGCTCGATTGACATATGAAAACCCTCCTCTAATTGATCAAGAGTATGTATCAGATGAATGTCATCCATTGGGTTTATATCATCAACTAGAACTTCAAGTTCAACCTCAACTTGGAAGACATCTTGAGTAGGCCTTGAGGAGAAGTGAAATGGTTGTAACATCTCATCGCAAGTCCAGTACTCGGAAGGTAATGGAGGAGAATTTATGAGCACAAAAAATGCTCATTTTATATATACTTTTAAGGGGTATCATTCCTGATTTAATTAGCATGTGAGATGTACTTTTATATAACTTATGCATGTAATTGATAAAAAATCTGGTATTATGCTTGACTGGTGTTTTTAATGGAATCTGTGTATAAATGCAAGTTTTTCTACTAATATGGTGTTTTCTAGTCTACATCCCAATTGGACCTAGCATGCTTCTACTTAAATGAGTCTAAGGTATATTAAGTAGGTGCCTTACTATAGCACCTTACTCTGGTGCCTTACTCTAGTGCCTTACTCTAGCACCTTACTACGGTACCTTACTTCGATGTCTTACTCTGTTACCTTAATGTGGTGCCTTACTCTGGCCTAGTCAACATGAAGACACCTTACTCTGACCCAATTAATAGGTAGGCACATTTAAGAAGAAGTAGGTGCCTACTTATGGTGCCTTGATCCAAGATGCTTTGACCTTGCTGCCAATTGGGACCATTTTGACCATAGATGACTATTGACTACACATCACATGCACTAGTTTTGGATAGCTACAAAAAAATGTGAGTTATCTCATTTGCATAGGAGAAACAACATAACCACTATCTGAAGCAAAACGTGGGTGATAAACGAGATGGATAAAAAAATCTACCATCTTCAAAAGAAGATGAAAAGTGTTGTTCGACTGTTGTGATTGCATATATTATTGTAATTGAACTGTCTTGGTTTAAGACTATTCAAATTTTAATAGCATTATTAGGATGCATTATTTTATAATTAGTTACATACACCTAAGGATTTTTATATTTATCCTTTCGTTGAAAGGTCATGCTGATAATAGGAGAATAAAACCTGTGTATAGACCAATTGTAACTAATCATGTCATGTGATTAAAAATATATCAATATTTTATTGTAATGAGATCTGGCTGCACTTTATATAAATATGTAGGTCAAATTAATGGAAGAGGATGAATTTACATAGAAACTATTTCATTTCATTCTCTGTCTAATTTATTAAGAGTGCAAATACTCTTATTTGAGCAAGCTCTACGTAGCTAGCCGAGCGAACTATCTACGGGAGCTTGGTACCACTCCCTGTAGTAGTCCTCTACTATCTTATTTTAGTTCTATTATTTGATTTCATTAGAGTAGATTTACTACTTTATTTAATTTTAGTTGTGTGTTTTATTTTTAGCACATTTAATTTCCTGTACATTTACTTTCAACATTTCATTTTTGGCATCTTAGTTTATTTATTTATTTATTCTACACTAAGTTTGGATGAAATGAAAATGTTTAAACATCCCCCACAAAACTAGATATGTACAGAAGGATTTATTCCCCCACACTACAAGCATATACTATGCATGACACTCATAAGTTTACAAACTTACTAAATTGATAATTTATGGAAGAGAAATGATTGTTTTTTGAGAAAAAATTTCTTCTCACCATTTTGGTGCCATTGTTAGGGAGTGTCAAAACTATAGTGTTATGATTTATAGGTCAGTTAAAAAAAACCAATTTAAAATTACCTGTAGATCTTCTACCTAAGAGGTGTGAGTCCACCAAGGCCTTTTTACAAGGCCAAAAATAGTTTCCAAAATAGTCAGAGCCAAATCCCATAGGCAACAGTTTACATTTTCTAGCTTCTTAGGTAAACGTGGGAATGAACCTGATGTACCATATTAAGTGTAAAATAAATTGTGTTGTTGAAAAATTAGAAAATCAGGCAATGAAGGATTTCCATCATATTTTGAATGGTTTCAAGAGATCATAGAAATAACACAACCCAGGTTTGATATAGTTGAAAATATTTAAGGATGTATTGTTTTCTATAGAAACCATTGCAAAATTATACCTCCAAAAGCTTAGTTTTAATGATTAAAAAATTTATAGGCTTCACAGTTTGCAACATATTGGTAAATTTTTAACGATGACATTAGCAGCTCAAAAAATGATAGAGAAAAAATTAAAGAACATCTTGTTATGGACTATGCTCTTCACTTGCGTTTAATGTGACCTTGTGAATAAAAAATTAGCATTATTTTTAAAATACTTCAATGCCATATTTTCTCCAAATTGCCAACCATAGATAGTCATTTTCTAGCCTGCACATTTTTCCAATAAGTTGAAAAAAAATTTGAGGCCATGGGGTAAAATGCTCTTCTCATGCTACGACATATCAAACTAGTTGGTAACAAAATAGATGATTTTCAAAAGACTAGTTCAGATGTAGGCATGGGGGGACCCCACCTTCATCATTACCACCAACAACACAATGAATGCTATTTATAGTGTTCATGAAAAAAGAGAGAAAAATATCTTCTACTGAAAAGGCTCCAAGTTAAAATACAGATAAAAAAAATAGAGCTTTATTTTCTGCTACTTGTTGGAAGAGAGTATCCTCTTTCCCTAGGACTAGCTTGGTCCAAAAGGGAAATGATAAATCTCCAACCGGTCACTAAATAAAGCAGGGGAGGAGCCTAGAAGTAATCAGAAGATGAAAAAAAAGTTAGAATTTTATTTTAATGCCTCTAGTTTAGATTTTTCTTTTATGTTTTGTAGGACAACATGAAGTGTGATGTAGACAAATAAGGAGTTGTCTGTGAATATTTCATGAATTGAGATTCATACGTGGAGTTTTTAATAGCACCATACGAACCACCTTGAGCACCTCAATCATATAGCATCTAGTCCAAATAGGTCAAAATCAAGCAAAGTTTTTTCTTGGCAACATAAGCACTCTAAGGTAGGCTAAGTAACCCTGATCAAGTGAAAGGCTTCCAACCCAAGGTGGTTGTGGAACTTGGAGGAAAATTTTGCTGTAAGGTTTGTGACTGTTACAACTCGAATGATAAATATAGTCAGAGATGCTACACCATGAGTGGAATAGAATGCCAAGGCAATTTTCAAAAAATAGTCAATGGGCTCCATTTACAAACATCTCATATTTTCAAGATTGGATCAGACATCAGCATGGGGGAGACCCCATACCATACTAATAGTTTTGATGAATGGTCACACATTTTATAACCACCAAAAATGCTCACACCTAATATATCCTATTGCAAGAATTTATAAAAAAAATACAAGATGCATACATGAACAAGAAATTGATAATGAAATGATCAATAAAATATGCTTTATTCCATTATATTTCAATGCCAAGTTCAAATTACAAGTACATCCCTCTTAGGGATAATCATCTTGATATAATTTTTACAATAGGAGGTATTTTATTTCCCTCTCAAGGGTAGGTGTGATTTCAAAGTGCCCTTCGAGATGACACGAACTGCTCTAGGGTGGAGTAGAACCTCTTCTTCACGTTGAGGAAGGAATTAAATGATTGTATCTCCTTTAAAACCTATTTCTTACAATCAAGAAACAACACAAGAATTTCAAAAGCATAGGAAGCCTCTCATGACGAGGCCCTTTAAAGACAAATAGCATGAAAATAGCATAATGACATGAATTCAAGAAAATTCGTAAGCTATGATAAACATGCACAAATCATATCAAGATTGATGGAAATATGTGAATAAGAAATATATCTATCAATCTATGGCATCAATTACTTGAAATGAAGCATTATAACATGAAAAGAAGCCATTAATGTCTAAACTACCATGATAAAAACAAGTTAGTAAAACATTAATTATACTGGTTAGAAGTCTCTAAATTCCTAACTAAATCATTAAAATGCTAAATGTAATCTAATTAAGCATACTGGAAGTAAAACAATAAGGATAAGTCACCTCTGTTGCAAACCACAACTCTGATTAGCGATATGCATAGTAAACTGTGGCTGAAAGCCACAATAAGAAACCAAGTGGTTTTCCCTCCAAATTCAAGGGTTGTGGGCTTGAACTCCTTGTCCAATTTATGTTCAAGGGTTGCCTTCAGTGTCCTCTAATAGTTTTGGTGGTTGAATCATTGAATTGGACCTCTGTTTGCATAAATTAGCATTTTTTGGCTCTCTAGATCCTTAGGGCATCCATGGCACAATTGTCATGATGGTTTACAAATTAGCAAAGAGGTTGGCAACAAATATCTCTCAGTACTCTCAAGTGAGTGTACAATTTGACAGGGCTTTGTTGCTTAAGTGTGCTATCTCATCTCTCTATATTTCCTTATTTCTGAGGGGTTCTTATAGGATTACCCAAGGGCTAGGGATGGCTTCATGGAGAAGCCAAGATCAAGAAGGGGTGGTTAGGACAATTGGATTGGAAGCTTCTATCATTTAACTACCTTCTTCTAGAACAAATGGCTATTCAAACTGATTTGGCTTGGATGAAGGTCAATTGAACTTCAGTTAAGATTGCAGGTTACAACTATAGTCTAGACTATAAACCATAGGTGTCAATCATGGTTCAAACTATAGACCACATGTTTGGGCTGTGGTTTAGACTGATTAGGCCAAGGAGCCCAAATTGAGTGGTTAGAACCACTACTCTATCTTGGAGTCTGTCCAAGATCTTCCATATGGTATTGTAGCATGTCCATATGAGTAGTCACCATCGACATGACACATTTTAGGTGTCTACAAATACCCATTTTTGGATGCATTGTGAGATCAAACAATGCATGAGAAAAAATAGACCTCCTAAAATGATGTTGAAGGTTCTATTATGATCATTAGTCAAATCAACATTAGATGCATCTTGTCCAAAAAAAGGACACACATCCTAAAATCATTGCTTCCAACTCTTTGGAGGCTTAAACTTGAAAGAGTTTGCACTCATCATCATACATTCAAGTAGATTTGGTGCTACAATAGGAGTTAGGCCTATATAACCAAAAGAATGAGAGTCATAAACTAATTATCATATTTGATTTTTACCCCAAGCAAAGGGGTAAGCTTATGATAGCTGTTGACAATGATTCGCAAGGACGAACACAATTTTGACAAGATCAAGGGATCTACAATCTTTGGAATCTTCTATTGATTTTGATTATGATTTGATATTATGATTACCCCCTCAAGTGATGAGTCGATGAGGCTAATGACAATGTATGAAGTGACGAGATCGCTTGACCATAATGAATGATCTAAACAAATTTAGATTTGAGCATTTAATTATTTTTCTAAGCCTAGTTCAGCTTATGATTCCAACTGTTAATAGTAATTACACATTTCTATCCCATGGAGCAATCGGGCTACAATAGCCATCTTAGGGAATTGAAATGATACAAATATAATTAGATTTGTGTTGAATCAAGTTATCGATGATTTGCTAAAAATATGTCATAAAGGAGATGACATGCAATGCCTCATTTTTGTGGAGCATTCCAACCTCAAAGGCCTTCTTTGGAATTGAAAAGAAGCATATCAGATCAATGATGACAAATTTTGCCCCAAATGTCCTTATGGTAATTTACTCATCTTGTCGGATTGCATGGATCACAAGTCACTACAACCGCCAAGTGTATAGGGTAAAGTACTAAATACGAGGTGCATTTGGATTTTAATTATTTTATTTGTTTGTTAATTTTTATTTATTGATCGATCCTGGTGCTTTTAACATCACCAAATTTGCAACATTGATTGCTCTTTTTGAAATTTTATGTATTAGAAATCATTAATTTTTCATTTTATAACTTCCCACAATGGGGTTTGAGTGCATTTAATGCTTGTTTCAAACCGCGTCTAGGGTCTACGATTGAAAATTTCTAATTTGGGAACTATAGGATGGGGCTGTGATCCATTGAAATTTGGGGAAACTATAAATAGTTTTCCCACTTTGAAAATTTCATTGTTTTCATTCACATAACTACATTTCAGAGAGCTCTGAGAGGTGAGAGACATTCCTTGATCTGAAATGCTACCAAAATTGACCTCAAATTGCACTCATACCCTGATGGTTGACCCAGGATAGCCATCCACTAACAGAGGCCATGGTGCAGATAAGGTAACTCGAAACTGAGTCATTGCACTCATTACCATCTAAAAAATAAACTGCATTAAGTAATGGGTTAATGAACTTCACTAAATTATTGGCAACAAACCTCACCGTAGACTAGGCTAGGTTAGATTTTTATTTTTTGGCTAGCTAGGCTAGGAAGGGACCCAAAATGGGTCTTGGTCCTAGACCACAACTGGCAGTCGTGGTTCCTGTTGGTCATCAAATCTACCTAGGTAAGGATTTTGAGTGGATGCATGCACCCTAGACCTGAACCAAAATTGAAATGCTAAAGGGAAGATATGCCCCTCGTGCCAATCTCTAGAGAAAGGCCGGCTCCTATGCTAAACTACTTGGGTGTTTGAAGACAAGAGTGTAGGAAAGAGATAAAAGGAGTTAGGGTTAGAGAAATAAATAAAAAAGGGTAAGGGAAGAGAGATCGGTGATTTGAGGTGGGAGAGAACAGGAAGCATGATCACTAACAGACAACTTGAATAGCAGCAAGGAACACCAAGGGAAAATGAAGGAAATGCAATATCGACCTTCCTATGTATCCTTCGGGTGAGTTTCAGGGTACCTTCCCCGATCGCACACCAGACACAGAGTTCAGCATCCAACATATGAATGAAGAAAGACAAAAGAAGCAAACACAGAAGGCAGCATAAAAGAAAGCCAATATGACACTTTTCTACTCCTATGTATCCTTTAGAGCGAGTTTTAGGGTGCAGTCCCCGATCACACACCGAACGTAGGATTCATCATCTCGATATACAAACAAGGAAAGGCAAAAGAATCAAGCACAAAATGCAACATAAAAGAGAAGAATTGAGATCAAAGCCTTTTAGTATTAATCGCAAGACATCAAGTTACAACAGCTTTCTAGTAAATAGTTCCCCCCATTTTACATTATAAAATCTAGGTTTTTATAGAGGACTTGACCCTCTACGTCATAATTACATAGAATGGCGAAGTATACTCATGAGATCTGAGAAGTCGGCTCCTCGCAGCCCTCGAGACTGAGCTTTCAAATCCATTACCAGAACTGGTAACTATGACCGAGTCAACCACAGAAATATGCAATGATGAGCCATCTAAGTGTCCTTGGTCTTTGGGTGCAATGCTCGAGTGGCCGCCATGCTTGACTGATACTTCATCAGGGACTGATACTTCGCTTCCAATTGCCAAAAATGAGCAACGAGCTTACCGGGCAAGCAAAAATGCATTTATGAGGCACTTTGATGGTCTCAAGAAAATACCCGACTTGGAGTGTGTGCCCCTCGCGAAAAAGCAACATGTCACAATATTGCGACATTTTTATGCCTTCAGCTTGATTCTTCTTGTTGCATCGTGAAAATATGACATGTCACGAAATCATGACATTTCTATGTCTTTGTCTTCTTTTGTTGCTTGGAGTCACAAAAATGCGACATGTCGCGATATCACGACACTTTCCTTCTTTTGCCCTTCCTTGTCGCTCTGAGCCATGAAAATGCAACATGTCGTGATATCGCGACACTTTTCTCTCCTGACATTTTCTCTCATTGTCGGTCATGAAAATGCGACATGTCACGATATCGCGACAACTTTTCTTTGCTGCACTCTTTCCTCTTCTTGCATCATGAAAATGAAACATGTCGTGATATCGCGACACTTTTTCCTTCTGGTGCTCCTTGCTGTTGGTTGCGAAAATGCGACATGTCGCGATATCGCGACACTTTTCTCTTTTGCTCTTCTTCCTCTCTATTGGTCATGAAAATGCGACAACTTTTCTTTGTTGCGCTTTCTCCTCGCCGTCGGTCACAAAAATGTGACATGTCACGATATCATGACACTTCCCCGCTCTCAATTGCAAAAATGTGACATGTCGCGATATCACGACACCTTTTCTTTCTTTTTGCGGAGCTATTTTCTTTGGCCTGCTTGGTAGTGAAGCTTTTTCTTCTTCATTTTGTATACAAGGGAGTGGCATGGAAAGCCAAAATTGCTGCAACACTTACAAATGCTTTTGAAGCAACAAAAAGAAACACTTTACAAAAGGAAATTTTTTAATTTTTTTCTACCCCTTGTGTAATGTGACAAAATTGTCAACATTCTTGGTGGCTCGCAGGGCATTTAGCTTGTCTGAATGCAGATATCCCAGGCCTTTATCCATTGGGCAACAGATTCATTCCCATTGTCTTCTTCTCTGACCATCCCCTGACAGCATATATATATATATATTTTTGTTTGTGCCTAAGATCCTAAGCAACCTTAGTGCCTTCGGCTCTTATTTACTATCCGGGCTATTTACAATATCTACACAAAAATTTATGACATGATTGGCATATCACCACCATAAACCCAACTTTGGGTGCTTATCCGGTGAACTTGTAATGTTTGGACCAGATCTGATTAAACTTCAGCCGATCTTTGAAATTCGGCTGACCTCTTCCCAAAGTTGTCCATGTTGCAAATAGAGTGTAGTGTGGTAGGTTGTCACTCTTGCCAGTACCCATACTGGTGATGAATGGTGTGGCAAAGAAGTTCGTAGCATGAGGGGCCTCTTAGGGTACTGGTCGTGGTGATGGTTGGAACCAATACCAGAATACTGAAGAATCTACTAACTGCAGGCTGGGTATAGGTTCTTCCATCCTCCTGGTGCGGTGACAGGGCTCCTTCAGCAAAGAGTAATCTTCTAGGGCCTCCTCAGGTTCAGCTTCTTGATGAGGCATGCCTAATGGACTCTGGCTGAATGTTTGCATGCTATCCACTGGGACACAAAAAGGGTGCAAAAATGTGCCCTCTTTGTTCTCAGGTTCCACCACTTGAGTCTGCTCTTCTCCTTGGCCCACCTCTTGATGAGGTATGCTTAAAATTTGGAAGGGGTCCTGAGAGCCATCAAATGCTTCAAATAGTGCTCCCGCTAAGTCATCCCACGAGCAGATGCTTTTACACCTGAGTAGTCTGTACCACTACAGCACCCTTCCTTCCAGAGACAGGACCAGAAGTCTGACCATGACATCTTCATGGAGTATGTCATGGATGAACCTTAACACAACAAGATCTTTCAGGTGCCCTAGGGCCATTCCCTTAGTGCCATCATATTTTGGCATGTTTTTCAAGACGCCTCTGGGAATTTCATGGTAACTTTGAAGATTCAGAGGGTTATAATCATCCCAGCAGGGATAACATACCCTCTCCATTATAGCAGTGGCCTGCAGAGATCACGGTCCTCGCCACTAGGTCAGAGTCACCAGGTGAACATACTTTTCTCTGCTTGTGAGGTCAGGGCTGCTCACCGAACCTTGATTCCTCTAGGATGTCTTCTTTTAGCTTTAAAAAGGTGCCTATGATCAAGAAATCTAGATCTTCAGCTTAGTCAGAGTCGCCAGGTGATTTTGTCAGATGGAGGCAAGCCAGAGATTCACCAACTTGGACTTCCTTAAAACATGGGGACTTTTGCCATGAAGGCACAGGTTTAGGTACTGGTCTTTACGACTTAGATATTTTTGGGTTGAATAGAGTCACCAAATGCTAAAAGTCTTTTAGTAATGAGGGCATCGGTCCTCACTACCACTAATCAGGTGAGACTGACCGGGTCACACCAGGAACTGGTTAGCTCTATTAGCCTCGGTGAAGATGGGTTTGATATTTAAAGTATGGGACCTTGACTAGTTATGGATCTTTCTAAGACAGATATAGTCTGTCCCACCGGGCATGCCAGAAACTGTTGGTCATCAAATCTGCCTAGGTAAGTATTTTGAGTGGATGCATGCGCCCTAGACTTGAGCCAACATTGAAAGGCCGAAGGGAAGAGATGCCCCTCGTGCCAATATTTGAAGAAAGGCTAGCTCTTATGCTAAACTACTTGGGTGTTTGAAGACAAGAGTGCAGGAAAGAGATAAAAGGAGTTAGGGTTAGAGAAATAAATAAAAAATGGTAAGGGAAGAGAGATCGATGATTTGAGGTGGGAGAGAACAGGAAGCACGATTGCTAATAGACAACTTGAATAGCAATAAGGAACACCAAGGTAAAATGAAGGAAATGCAATATTAACCTTCCTATGTAAACTTCGGGCGAGTTTCAGGGTCCCTTCCTTGATCACACACCAGACGCAGAGTTCAGCATCCAACATACGAACGAAGAAAGACAAAAGAAGCAAACATAGAAGGTAGCATAAAAGAAAGCCAATACGACACTTTTCTACTCCTATGTATCCTTCAGAGTGAGTTTTAGGGTGCAGTCCCCGATCACACACCGGACGCAGGATTCAGCATCTCGATATACAAACAAGGAAAGGCAAAAGAATCAAGCACAAAAGGCAGCATAAAAGAGAATAACTGAGCTCAAAGACTTTTAGTATTAATCATAGGATATCAAGTTACAACAGCTTTCTAGCAAATAGTTCCCCCCATTTTACATTATAAAATCTGGGTTTTTATAGAGGACCCGACCCTCTACATCATAATTACATAGAATGGCGAAGTATACTCATGAGATCTGAGAAGTCGGCTCCTCGCATCCCTCAAGACTGAGCTTTCAAATCCATTACTAGAACTGGTAACTGTGATCAAGTCAACCATGGAAACATGCAATGATGAGCCATCTGAGTGTCCTTGGTCTCTAGGTGCAATGCTCGAGTGGCCGCCATGCTTGACTGATACTTCGTTAGGGACTGATACTTCGCTTCCAATTGCCAAAAATGAGCAGTGAGCTTATTGGGCAAGCAAAAATGCATTTACAAGGCACTTTGATGGTCTTAGGAAAATACTCGGCTTGGAGTGTGTGCCCCTTGTGAAAAAGCAACATGTTGCGATATCACAACATTTCTATGCCTTCAGCTTGATTCTTCTTGTTGCATCGCGAAAATATGACATGTCGTGAAATCGTGCATTTCTGTCTTTGTTTTCTTTTGTTGCTTGGAGTCACAAAAATGTGACATGTCACGATATCATGACAATTTCCTTCTTTTGCCCTTCCTTGTATCTCTGAGCCATGAAAATGCAACATGTTGCGATATCGTGACACTTTTCTCTCCTAGCGTTTTCTCTCACTGCCGGTCGTGAAAATGCGACATGTCACGATATTGCGACAACTTTTCTTTGCTGCACTATTTCCTCTTCTTGCATCGCGAAAATGCAACATTTCACGATATCACGACAATTTTTCCTTCTGGTGCTCCTTGCTGTTGGTCGCGAAAATGCGACATGTCGCGATATCGCGACACTTTTCTCTTTTGCTCTTCTTCCTCTCTATTGGTCGCAAAAATGCGACATGTCGCGATATCGCGACAACTTTTCTTTGCTACGCTTTCTCCTCGCTGTCGATCGTGAAAATGCGACATGTCGTGATATCACGACACTTTTCTTCTTTGCTCTCCCTTGTCACTTTGAGTCACGAAAATGTGACATGTCGCGATATCGTGACACTTCCCCGCTCTTAGTCGCGAAAATGCGACATGTCGCGATATTGCGACACTTTTTCTTTCTTTTGGTGGAGCTATTTTCTTTGGCCTGCTTGGCAGCAAAGCTTTTTCTTATTCATTCTGTATACAAGGGAGTGGCATGGAAAGCCAAAATTGCTGCAACACTTACAAATGCTTTCAAAGCAACAAAAAGCAACCCTTTACAAAAGGAAATTTTTTGATTTTTTTCTACCCCTTGTGTAATGTGACAAAATTGTCAACGGTTCCCAATTGTCAAATTGGGGACCGCAGGTATCAATTGCGGTTGGAATTCAAATTCCAACGGTCATTTTTTGACCGCATGCGGACCGCAGGGTTGACCCGCGGTTCGATGACTTTAGAAAAAAATTATTAAATTTTTAATTTTTCTAAGGTTTAATAGGCAATTAATGTTATTTAATGCAATTATGACTTGCCTAATTGATTTTTTTGGTTTTTTTGAATGCTTTATGACATGTTTTTGTCTTTTTATCAGTTTTTGAATGTTTTTGACATTTTTAAGGTCGTTTTTTATCTATTTTTTCTTGTTTTAGTTAGATTTTTCTCTTATGCATTGTTTATTTCTAGACATTGACTTCTAGGGCCCGAGAGCCAGACATACTTCGCACCCTTCATAGACAGCTTACTATGGGGGAGTGGGAGTGGTTCGAAGCCATTGGTTTTGGCTATGTCTTGGATCTACCCATGATTAGGGTAGATACAACATACATGACCGCGTTGGCCCGGAGCTGGAATGCCCGGACCAACACATTTCATCTGTCGATGGGTGAGATGACCATCACCCTGGAGGACATCTATCGGATCTTTAGGATCCCTATTGATGGTGAGGCCATCACCTCCTCTTCCTCTCGGAGGAAGAAGGTTGTCTGTGATGCTATCTTCGGTGATCGGAGCGATGAGGCCCAATGGAAGATGGACCACGGAGGTGTACACATCGGCTACTAGTAGGGGGAGTGCATCTTCTCTATCAGAGAGGCAGTCTTCATGCACCTGGTCATGCAGATAGTCCTTCCAGATTCCTCAGGTGCGAGGATCCCCTAGAACCTTCTTGCCAGCATCAGGAGGGTTGTTTAGAGCACCATCCGTCGGCCACTGCTCCTAGCCTAGGGGAGCACTTTATTGTGCCAGCTCTATCGAGAGCTATATCAGGTGACTTGTAGGAGTCGAGTAGGCATCAACTGCAACCTACTACTACAGATCTGGGGTTGGCAGCATATCTACATTGAGCATCCTGTAGAGCTACCGCTTGACATTGACACTATTGATGATGCGCACCAGTGCTACGTAGCTTGCTGGCCCCATGAGGAGGAGGGGTTCCAGAGTCGGTCCCATGCAGGGGACATTGGTCATTACCTTAGCAGATTCACGGGATTGAGGCCCGACGATATAGAGTGGCACCCATACATGGGGTGCCCTGCATGGTCGAAGGCTGACGAGCGGTTGCATTAGGCTCATCGGGATAGGTGGCTCCTGGGCCACAAGGACGAGATCAGGGAGTACCAATTTTACTCTCGTGTCCTATGGTAGTTTGGCCTAGTCCAGGATATACCAGAGCTGTCGATCATCTACAGGCGGCTGGCTCTAGAGATAGGTTTATAGTGGGTACATAGCTAATGATTTCTAGGAGTCAAGGGTTTTTGTGGTTGGGACTACTCTTGCTTATGATGCTTGGTGGTCGCTACTATAGTGGTAGGGATCTGGGCCCCTTGGTCGGGTTGATGACGAGGCTGAGGCTGATCCATAGGGGCACAATGTGCACCCATGGACTGAGGGTGGCTAGGGGGTAGAGGCTACAGTAGGAGATGCACCCCCATGGATATCGAGGAGGAGGCACTAGATGAGGGTGAGGTGCCTCCAGACAGTGAGGTAGGCCAGCTGCTAGCCCAGGTAGTAGATCTGTAGAGCCAGGTTGGGTGATTCCATACTCAGATGTTGTAGAGGGATACTAGCATCACCATGTTAGAGGTGAAGCTAGCTCATAGCGAGAGGTAGCGGTAGCAGCTCCAGGAGGAGCTCACAGGTGCCACGGCTCATGCCACAGTAGTAGAGGGTCGGATTTAGGAGCTGACTAGCTCATTACAGATATTAGAGGTACGGAGAGCTACGACTATAGTAGAGAGGGACTTGGCTCGGTCCTAGGCTCATAGAGGAGATCCCTCCTCATCTCAGGTTATCATGGCACCACCAGTGGCACCGTCAGCTATACTACCAGGAGGTGGTGATCCTACAATAGATATTAGGTGGCTCACTTCCCTCGTAGAGGAGGGAAATGACCTTTGTGATGTGAGGGTAGCTCGCATCTCCCAGCTAGAGGGCTTTATCAGATTATGGGGCTTGTAGGTGCCAGAGGATAGACATGCTATGGGGTCCCAGAGGACCAGGTCTAGGACTACAGGATAGTCCACGGTGAGCTCCAGCCAGTGGACCCATAGGACAGAGAGGACACATAGGTCCTCTAGCACACATGGAGGCAGCTCTCACAGGGGTCACAAGGAGATAGGTGCGACCTCTAGTCATAGGTCTAGCCGCATAGACATACCAGTTTCCCATGTGCTAGGCCTCTTTGGGTTAGGTGGCACACAGGGCCCTCAGCAAGGCACAGAGCAGGCACCAGAGCTGACTACAGAGCAGGCTCCAGAGCATAGGGCTGAGGGAGGTGGCGAGAGCTCCAGTATAGGGGGAGCAGGCTAGAGCTAGGGCTCTACTAGATCTAGGCTACATTTTTGCATATGTATTATTTTTGGTGTAAGGTCTAGGACCTACACGATTGTAGCCTGTGGGTATTTTGTACTCCTGATGTACTCTGTTGGACACACATATATATGAGATTGATCATTTATGACTCATTATGTGTACTTGTGTATGTTTAATTTTCTATTTATGTTATGCACATGGATGCAATGCTTATGTTAATTTGATGCTATATGATGTGATGTATGGATGACATGCACTAGATAGCTATTTAATTTATGATGATGATGATATGCAGTGATCTAGATGTTTAGATATGCTATTTATGATGGATGCATATGGATGCAATGTTTACTTTTAAACACATATTTAATTTTACTTTATTGTATGCATTTAATTTATTATGATATCATGATATGGTTATGCAATGTATGTAATGCATTATTTACATGATGGTAATCTAATGTAAATGAACCTGTATGCTTTAATCACTTAAAACATAAGGAATGAATGCAATTATGTTTATCAATCTAATGGATGACACCACAGAATGTATAAAAATCATGAATGTAATTGAAAATCCTGAAGATAAGAATTTGATCAATTAATCACCCATATATGAAATGCAATGGTATGCGGTGTTATGATGCGAATGATATAATGTGTCATTCTATTTTCCTTTGCAAATTTGAGAAATATGCACAATATAGTCAGTGGTCGTCTAAATATTATTTCTAATATCCATCCGGTATCTATCCTATATCTTGATTGTGCTTTATATGATGATGTATCATGGACTCGATACTTTGCAATTTGATGATTTGTAATGACTTTTACCATTTGATGGTTTATGCTTTTAGCATTTGTTGCTTTTTAGAGAGATTTTGAGGTTTTCCATGAGACTCAAACACCCTAATAGACTTATCAAGAGTTGCATACTGACCATACTAGGCTTCTGAAATGCAAGGCTTTCGCTAGGATAGGCCCTAACTGTTCATTATCCCTATGTGTGCACATGAGTATATTTAAGATAAGACACGAGCATTCCCCGATGTCAGGCGGGATTCTTTCAGCCCATTGCTAAGATAGGGGTTCCACAAATGTCTTATCCAATCCCAAGTTTAGATTTTAGTTGGACTAAGCCACTAGGCAATGCAGGACACCTGAAGCTAGCTCTTCCACATTCAAACATTGGTCTGCCCACGAGCGAGATGCAAGTGTATCAGACATATCATCATGCGTAAGGTACAATAGTGCCGACAATTCCAAGGATTCAGGCTCATTCCTTTCTATCCTTCAATTTTTGGGATACTTGCTCATATGTGGTGAAGCAAGGGAGTCGATTCCATATTCATTCTGAACTGTCTCTAGATCTTCATTTGATCTCTCTTCGAACTGGATTTCTGATCTTCATTTGATCTCCACTCAAACTTTTGATTTATGATCTTCATTTGATATTTACTTTGAACTTGATTTTGAGCCTATTTTCTGATCTTCATTTGATCTTCACTTTTTGACATTCACATGTGATAATTTTCTTCAAAAACTTTCCTTTGGGGGATTTACTTGGGAAAACTATTTCTGGTATATCGATTGAGGATATCGATCTTATGATATCAATATGGGATATCAATATGGGAAGTCGATCTATGATATCGATCTAGGGTATCAATCTTGAGGATTGATGTGGGATATCACTCTGGGATATTGCTCATTTTATCATAAGAAAGGGATTCTGAATAGGGAACTAACCTATCCTTTTGCCAACTGCCAACATTTCCCATACCGTCCGCACAGAGGGATAAGCAAGAATAACTCTTTTCACTTCAGGATACCCGGTCCTGCTTCATAGCTTTCATCTTCCCCTAGTCCTTGTTAGGATTGTTTAATTTTTTGATTAGTGATAGGATTCTGATATGCTAAGGGCTATACTAACTGAACCTCAACTACAAAAGCAAAGCAAGCTTTCTACCAACTCTTGATAAGACCTCTAGGTATGGTTGAGTGATCAAAAAACCCTAGTATATCTCCATAGCAACAAAATGGGTTGTGTTGAGAAACACAATTACTCACATGAATGATGGATTATGATAAATGCAGAGATGCATGATTTAGACACAAACGTGGTGTCATTTGTAAGACTGACAAACATAATGCCTTCTATTACGGAATGCAATGGATGATGAATGCCTATATGCAATGCAGTAATGTAGTGGATGCATGAGTGAATGCAAAATGAGAATGCAAAATTCAACTGCAAATGCAAATATTTTTGTATTTTATGCTTTACCATTTTTTTTGGATTTTATTGATTTTATAATTTTTATGAGTTTTTGAGCCTCATATCTGACCAAACGGTGAGTACATGCCTTCGGAGCCTTTAGATTGACCAAGCGATTCTTAGGAACCCTTGGAGCTTTTAGGATTGACCAAAGGGATTATGAGCACCTTTGGGGCATTTTGGGATGACCAAGCGATTTTTAAGAATCCTTGGAGCTTTTGGGTTGACCAAGCAGTTTTTCAAAAACTCTTGGTGCCTTTTGATTGACCAAACTACTCATAGACAATCTTGGAGCTTTTTAGGATGACCAAGCGATGTTTAGCAAACCCTCAGAGCCTTTGGGATGACCAAAGGGCTTACAGATGCCTTTGGAGCTTTTAAACCAAGGTTAAATGCCTTTGGATTTTTATTGACCAAACTACTCATGAAAGAGCTTGGAGCCTTTTAGGATGACCAAGCAATTTTTAGCAACCCTCGAAGCCTTTGGGATTGACCGAGTGATTTTAAGCAAACCCTCGAAGCCTTTTACTATGCTCTCAAGCATAAAACACCTTAATATGGATGATGTTGAGAGGTTCAAGCTCTTCAACACCCCCTAGCGATGTTAGGCGATAGGTACCTAGACCAATATTTTTAGATATGATGTAAGGTCCTAGCCAATTAGCCATAAATTTGTCTCGCATATCTGGCGGAAAATTAGAGTTCTATTGGTTCTATTTCAAGACAAGATCCCCAACTTCAAAGTCTCTCTGGTGGACTTTGATATTGTAAGCTCATTTTAGTCACTCCTGATAAATGCAGAGATGCTCTAAAGCATTCACGCGATGTTCATCAAGCAACGTCAGTTGATCCAGTCGAGCTTGTCATGCAGTGTCATCATCGATGAACTCTTTCAATGTGATGCGCAACATTGGAATTTCCAATTCCAAGGGCATAATGGCCTCAATGCCATATACTAGTGAGAATGGTGTTGCCCCAGTGGGCATCCGAATACTAGTCCTGTAAGCCCATAATGCAAGGGGCAGCTGGATATGCCAGTCCTTGTGGTTTTCTTGGACCATATTTTTCAAGATGGCCACCACTATCTTATTTGAAGCTTCAACCTACCCATTTGCTTGCAGATAGTATGGAGTCACAAAACTATGTTTGATTCTATATTTAGATGTCAAAGCTCTCACAGTTTTGTTCTTGAATGACGTTCCATTATCCGATATTATTTTGGATGGAATCCCAAAATGACTTATGATATGCTCCAATATAAACTCTGCTATACGAGCTCCAGTTGTCGTTGTTAAGGGTATTGCTTCCACCCACTTTGTGAAATACTCAGTAGCCATGATTATGAATGTATGTCGACCCGATGACGGGGGAGAGATCTTGCCTATAAGATCTAATCCCCATTGAGAAAATGGCCAAGCCGCTTGAATGGGTTGTAAGGCCTATGATGGCAAGTGCATAAGATTAGCATGATGCTGACATTTGATGCATTTCTTGACATACACATTGCACTCCTTCTCCATAGTGGGCCAATAGTAGCCCATTCGAAGGATGCACTTGATGATGGCCATGCCGCTGAAATGGCCATCGCATGTACCATCATGAGCTTGCAAAATTGCCCATGATGCCTCTTGGGGCTCTAAGCAATGAAGGAGAACTCCATCGTAACTTCGTCGGTACAAGATGTCTCCTATTAAGACATATTTTGTCACTTTTTGTTTAAATGTGCATCTTGCGGCACGTGACAATCCCTCTGGGATCATACTAAGTTTTAGGAAGTCTTTAATTTGTGACATCCAGTTTTGATAAATCTCAGCTTCGACTGCTAAGATGACTTGCTCCCCCTACGTATTTACTTTTGCAAATGCATACTAGGAAACAACCTTATGGTGAATGGTAGTACCACTCCCCGTCGGACTCTGAGAGGTTAATGACCCCCAAGGTGCCTTCTTCAAAAAGTCTTCAGCTCTGCAGAACCATTCAGCTTTTGGTTCTACGCTAATCATATTGACTGACATTTTATTGTCAAAGGCTTCTCGCTCCGCTACGGGATGCGAGAGCATTTTAACATGAATGGTAGTGAAATCAATAGACGGATTCTGAGGGATTAAGGATCCCAAATATGCCATGGTGTCTGCAAACCTGTTTGACGAACGAGGGATTGCCTCGATGTCATACCATTCCAATTTAGCTAAATACGTGATTACAAGATCTTTATAGGCTTTCAGTACGGGACATCGACACTGAAAGAGCCCCTTGACTTGATTTACTATGAGCAAGGAGTCACCAAAGATGTTTAATATTTTAATATTCATGGCGATGGCTGTGTGGAGCCCTAGCAATAGGGCTTCGTACTCAGCGTTATTGTTGGTGCACAAAAAATCTAATTTAAATGACAAGGGCATTGGAGCTCCTTGCGGTGTGAAAAACACTATTCCGGCACCACCCCCTTGCTCGCACTTCGAACCATCAAAGAACAGAGTCATATCAGCATTGTTCTCTGGTTCTTCGGGTTTGGGAGCTTCAGATATGATGAAGACTGCATCGTCTGAAAGCTCTATGGTTAGAGGCCTATTGTTTGATAGTGGTGCCTCAGCTAATTGATCAGCTATGACCTATCCCTTAATGGAATTCTGGCTTATGAATTCTAGATCAAATTTTATCAATAGCATGATCCACTTCATAGTACGCGTATTGTGATACGTCTTACTCATCATGTACTGTAAAGGGTTTTGTTTTGATATAACATATGTTGTATGACTCAACATATAGTGCCACAATTTCTTTGTAGCGAACACTACTGCTAAACATAGTTTTTCCACATATGCATACCCTAGCTCGTAACTCACCAAGGTTCGGCTAATATAATATATGGCTTGCTCCTTATCTTGCATGTTCTTTTGGGCTAACATGGTCCCTAATGCAAAGTCGATCATCGATATATATAGCAAAAAAGGCACATCTGGCCTTGGTGGAGCTAGCACTGGCGGCGTCACCAGGTATTGCTTTATTTCAGTGAAATCTGCTTGACAATCCTCATCCCAATTGAATGGGACCCCCTTGTGTAGCAGTCGATTCATGGGTCGACATTTATCCGATAACTGAGTGATGAATCACTTTATCGATGCTACTCTACCCTGAAGGCTTCTTAACTCTTTAATATTGGAGGGAGGACGCATTTCTAAGATAGCCTTGACCTTCGTTGGGTCAACTTCGATGCCTCTCTTTGAGACGATGAATCCTAATAGCTTACCAGAAGTTATGCCAAATACGCACTTCTTAGGATTCAACCTAACATTATATTCTATTAGGTGATCGAAGACCTTCCTTAAGACCTCCACATGCTCAATACGTAGCAATGACTTGGCTAACAAGTCATCCATGTAATCTTCTAAGATTTTATGCATATAGTCATGAAAAATGTATGTCATGGCCCGCTGGTATGTTGCACCAGCATTTTTGAGGTCGAATGGCATAACTTTGTAGCAAAATGTTCCCCATGGCATTATAAATGTGGTTTTGTGCTGGTCTTCGGGTTTAATCCGAATTTGATTGTAACCAAAAAAACCATCCATTAAGGAGAGCATTTCATGACCTATAGTTGCATCCACAAGAGCATCGATATTAGGCAACGAAAATGAATCTTTGGGTGTTGCCTTATTGAGGTCTCTAAAATCCATGCAAATACGGATTCTTCCATCGATTTTCCCATGGGTACCATATTGGACACCCATTCTGGATAGTCGATGGAAATCACAAATTCTACATCCAACAACTTTTGTAGCTCATCTTTCACCATTAAGGCTACTATTGGATGCATCTTTCTAAGCTTTTGCTTGATCGACTTCTTCGTCAGATCTAGCGAAAGGTTATGAGTAACCAATTTTGGGTCTAGACCTAGCATATCCTTGTACATCCAAGCAAATAGATTTGGTCTCTCTTTTAGCAGAGGGATGAGGGTGGCCCGCTCATCTGGAGTGAGACTCTCTCCAAGTTTAACCTTCTTTGCATTGGTGGGATCATTACTGATATCCACCTCAAAGGTTTCCTCTATTGACATATGTGATCCCTCCTCAAGCTGATGAGGTGTAGGAATCAAATGGATGTCATCATACGGGTTGATAGGTTCCACGTTGGAAGTATTTTTGGCATGATAGACATCGTATGCACAGCCTGGCACAAAATGGAAAGGTTGCAACATTTCTTCATTAGGGAAGAAATCTTCAGGCTCTATAGGTGAATCAACATGATCCCAGTCGATAGCATCTTTGTTAAGATACAATGGTTTAGATGGATCTACTGGATTGCGGAGTGGAGTGGTCAAATCAATGGAGACCATATTGATGGAATGGTATTGGCCTCTAGAACCACATGGACAAACTTCTATACAATCGATGCAGCCCTCATACCCATGATCTGGCTCTAATGGCACAGGCACAAAGGGGTCTTCTCTATGAGGACTACGGACAACTGGATCCTCCCTATGCACTAATTGCAAAATAGGATCATTTGGCTCACGGAGCTCCATGTAGGTCGATGGAAGAGGATTAACCAACCGATAAATTTGCTCTAGGTTTAACCATCTTGCTCTCAGACGAGGACCAACACGTAACTGATGATAGACCTCATCTATGTCGATGGGTTGATGATGGTGATGCAAATAAGGAGGACCAAGGTAGGCCCTCTCTAACTCATCTTCTTCATCACTATCCGACAACCAAAACCCATCATTCTCTCCTACTCCTATGGGGCGCTCTAGCAGGTGCGGCCCCATGAATCTGACCTCTTGATTGTTGTCATCACTATCCGGATAAACCAGATAATTATATCGTAAGTGTGACACTACCAAGAAATCTAGCTCTGCTTCTTCCCCCAAGTGATCAATGTTGGGAAGAGTCTCTTCGGTAACATGTACCGACTCTATAGGCGGTACGTGATGCGCATGCAAAGACCCTAGATAGGTCACCTCGGCTTCATCCTCAGATTGATCATTGTTTGAGGATTCATTGTCAGCATCATAACTCGGTCCACTCATCTCGGAGGTGGACTCCTCTCCATCATCACTGTATAGATATCCTGACTCGAGATCACCCAAAATTGTGGGGCTATGCCCCTGCACACCTGTGTCATTGGTAGCACTATGGATTTGGTGACCCAGGTTGTCTCTGGGGTTCCACTCTGTATCAATATGCTCTAGGAGCTCTTCATGATTTCCTTCAAGTGGCTCAATGGTGATGATAGATACCATTGGGTAAGTCCTCCAGAATCTGGATGGATTAGGATGATATGGGTTAAAATCCACGTCATACCCCTGGCTAAGGTACAAGCGATCTAAGGATGCTACGAGCAAGTCATCTTGTCCTTGTATCTGTAATCCCAGGCTGAACCTATCAGTTGCTAACTGATAACGTGGCTCGAGTGGAGTCCTACGTCCTTGTTCGAAGAGACCAAGGTCATACCCATGCCAATGATATAACTCAAAAATATGTCTGGCATAGTCGGGGTTTGATAGATAATGAACATTCACCATGAATGGTTCATCATCATCTTCGTCCATGGGCGTACGCGTGGGAAGCTGATCTAGCCCCGCATAGATGAAGTTTGTCTGGTTGGGTGGTTCTCCCAATGGAACCATGGATCCAACCAAAAATCGGTGAGCATGGGGGTGGCCCATCTCTTGTGCTATCTCTAGAATCGGTCCGAAGGTAACATTTTGCACAATGTACTCTCCAAGCCCTATAGTGGCTAGATGAACAGTCACCCATGGTGCGGATGACCCTACTGACGATGCAGGTGAGGTAGGCTGAGGTACCTCCTCGGCTATGTCTTGGGCTTCCTCCACTTCCATAGGGGTGGGAGCCTCCTCGATGACTGGCTTGGGCATATGCTTTTCTTCTCTCTTGCCCATTTTTACCTTTTGCTTCCTCTCATCCCGAAGCATCGCTGATGCAGTCGGTCTTAAGGAAGTAGCAGTAGTATGCTCAGATCTGTGTGACACAGATATCGATGGTTGAGCATCTACCCTTTGCTTTCTTTCTGGAATCTTAGCCGATGATGTTGGCTGGACGTCCAGGTGCATTGACGGGAGTATGAAACCCCTTGGTAGATCTACCATGTTCACAAATTTGAATGGTTCTCCGTCTGACGGTACCACGTGAACTTGTCCCTCATGAATGTACTTCATGCACTGATGTAATATCGAGGGAACGCAATGCATCTCATGAATCTAGGGCCTCCCTAGTAGGATGTTGTACTGCATGGCTCCTTCTATCACATGACACATCATAGAGATGGTCTTTAGGCCTACTTGGATGGGTAGGACAATCGTGCCAACCATCGAACATAACGCATCGTTAAACGCTCTCAACGTGAATGCAGTTGGTACGATGTGTGATTTTGGTAGCTTCAAGGGACTCAAAGCCTTGGTCGTTATGATGTTGATCGATGAACCAGTGTCGACCAAAACCCTTTTAAATGGCACGTGGTTGACACATGCAATTATATGCAACGATGGGTCAGCCATCTTAGTGGGAACCATCCTGATCTCGTGATCGTAAAATTGGATCGTTGGTTCCTGGCACTGTTGTACATGTCCCACAAAATTTGTGAATGCTTGAGCATCCTGGGATTGTACTTCAATAGACCTCAAAATGTCCATAAGAGTCTCCCTATGCCTAGGGGACTGCTGTATTAATTCATATATGGACAGCTTCGCAGGAGCTGTCTGTAGGTTTTGGACTAGCCTGCTCCGTATGGTCACCACCGGTCTCGTTGGTGGGCCTGGAATATTCTACGTCGGTTGTTGATTCGGCATGGCTTGTATTCTTATGGGAGAACATGGTTGATTCGGCTGCTCATACCTCCCATGCCTTGTGACAACATTAACCATACCAACGAACCCCTGAGTAGGTGGTTCGACGTGCACCTGGTTGACGTGACCAACGTTGTTGTGCGGTGCCTCATGGTTTGGAAGTGGATTCTTGTAGATCCCCATGTTCTGGTTGTCAGGCGCTAGTGGATTACTTGGCACTACAAGCTCTCCTTTCTCAATCATGTTTTGCATGATATGCTTGAAGGACCAACATACTTTGATGTCATGACCCTTCGCTCGGTGAAAGATGCAAAACAAGTCATCCTGGTACCCCTTTGCCTTGGGTTGATTTGGATCGACCATCTTGATTTTGGGTAATCTTATTGCCTTGGCCTCACACAATTGGTGGAATATCGATGTTAGTGATTCTGTCAAAGGTGTGAATTGGTGAGGTGGGCATTGTTCTTTGTTCTTGCCCTTATAGTTATTATTGCACTTTTTATACTATGCAGGAGGAGGTTGGGCCTGATAATTTTGCTTTTGCTACCCTTTATCCTCTCTCTAGAGGTTCAACACCACTTGGTTGACGTGGGCCTACTTGCCCTTATGCTTTGTGGAGATCTTATTTGGCCCCTCTTTCCTACTCTTAAGCTTCAAGTTGCCTTCCTACAACTTGATGTCTTCAATCACCTTGGCTTGCGCCAAAGCCTCCTCGAATGTTGAATATTGTTGCAGTTGCAACAATAGTGAGATGTGCTTGGCACAACTCTTAGTGAACATTCAGGTTAATTCTATGGTAGGAATAGGGAATGGTAGCTTCACCATTAACCTCCTCCATATCTTTTCGTATTGTTCAATTGGCTCATCATCATGCTGAGCTAGCGCAGCCAAATCGGAAAGGTTTACCTATTTCTTGATGCCGAAAGAAAAGCGTTCAAGGAAAGCATCTACCAGTTGCTCAAAACTGGTAATACTATACCTCTTCTACTGGTTGAACCACTCTCAGGCTGGGCCTGAGAGCATCATGACAAACGTATGTAGAAGTAAGGCATTATTGCTAGCTATTTGGAAACAAGCATCCAAAAATCCTGTGACGTGCTCCTGTGCATCTTCGTCACCTTTAAACTTGTCTAGCCTGGGCATAACGAAATGCTCAGGATAGGTAGGAGCAAGTATCAAGGGGTCTAGAGGCTCATTGTGAATCTTTCTTAAGGTCAACTTTTGAACAGCCATGCCTTACCTCTCGATCGCCTTCACTTTAGCCGCTAGGGCTTTATAAGCCTCTGAGGATAAGAAGTCCTCCTCCCTAAGTTGACATGGGGGTGGTCTAGGAGGTACATTCTTCCTCAATCAAGGTGGAGGATGTTGCTCTTCCTCCTCCTCCACTTGAGAGTTTTTAGGATACTCTTGATTAGTTCCATCTCCCTCAATTTCCTCATATTGTTGTTGCCTCTCATGTTCGAATGGTGGTGGTCGTTCTCTTTGTTGGGCACTAATATGAGTATGAGTGTCTCTACGCTCCTGGTGCACATCGACTTGCGAGAAAGCCTTTCTCTGGATGTGCTCTCTACTCTCTACATGAGTATATAGGCCAGCCCTGGCTAGCCTATCTTCTTGCTCTACGTGCTCCTTTTGGGCAAGGATGCATTCTTCATGCATGCGCTGCTCATATAGTCTCTGTCGAATGAGCCTCTACGATTGAAGATTCTCATCTTCAATGCACTATCTTTCTAAGCGAGCATCCTCCAATTGATCTTGGAGAAGCTATCATCGTTGCTCAGATACCAGCCTATGCGATCTATCAAGGTCATTGGCCATGATAGGCCTCTAGTATGTATGCTCTGTGTGAGTGACCTTATGGGTTCTGTACCCATCTGACTGATCTACGATGCTTTTGCCTTTGTCTATAAAGATGACATTGGCATCCTACTGAACTCTATGCTCTGTGCCACCATGCATGGATGGTGGATGGATCACATGAGGGTGCTTAGAAGCCTCTCCATGTTCTCTAGTAGTTCTTATAGAACCCCTACTATGCTCACTCGGGGCACGAGTGGGTGGAGCTAAAGGCTTATAGCCTAGCTGCTCGAGGATGCTACCCAAGCCATCCAACTATCTAGATCTCCACCGCTCATGCGGTGGTGTGCCATTGGCTCCCACCTTAGCCATGTCAATGGTGATCTTTCTATGTTCTTTACATGTGGGAGTCTGCATAGGCCTATGCTCAATGGTGGCCCTATCTGAATGCCCCTGAATGGGTGGATCTCGATCCCGTCTGTACTCCAAAGTTGGAGCCATGGATCCTCCTGTAGACCTATGTCATAGGGGTACTAGCTTAGACCCCTGTATAATGTACTCTTTGATCGATCCCATAGATGCACGTGCAATGCGGTCTTGATAATGGCTTTCGAGTGGAACACTCTCATGCTGAGAGGCTCCCTGATCTATCATATGCCTAGAAGAATGCACATAAACTCCTCTAGTAGGGGTATGCTCAGTAAGTTCCCCTCGTGTCGAGTTATCTCCTCTAATGCTTGTCGAACGATGTTCGAGAAGCACACGTGGGCGAGGACTCGACATGTGTTGCTGATGTGAATCAGTTGGGGCTTGGTCATTGGCTTCAGGCTTATGCCTTTGTCGACCGCCCCGTGTCTCCACCATAGTGTACCTAGTGTCTAAATTTATTCTTTATTACACAAACAAGGTATACAATAGTGTTTATCTCGTATTAATTTTTGAAAGTGAGCCCTAAACTATTTGATGTTGTTTCAATGATTTGTTGTATCAGTATAGAACTCCTTATCATGTTTTGAAAAGTGTTGGATGATATTCTTAGTTTAAATTGGCTTTCACCTGTATACTCGTAGCTCGACAACTTGGCTATGAACTCCAAGTCATGTAATCCAACCTATAATGTGTGGTAATGAAGCCCACACATGGTCAAGGAGCATAGGTCCTCCCAGATCCTCACCCATTTTCCCCTAATCAATGTTATACCCTTCGAAGAGAATACATGCAAATTTTCTAGGGTACGAAAGGTTCTTGGATCCGATATTGGTCTAATAACAAAGGGTACATAGGATTTGGGCCAATGGATGGAAATTATGCCCACCATCGTTGAACCCTACTAGTGGTTGGATGTCAAGCCCAACTCACTAGCGTTTAAGTGCCAAGTGGTGTGTGTGGTTCATTTTAATATACATAAAAGAAATGCATCATATAGCACTCATGCTCATTTTCTATATGCTATGCAAATGAAAGAACATTTCAAATTCAGAAAATGCAAGCTATTCTAGATGCTCTTTGAGACAATGCACATTACGATGATAATGACCACTAATTGGGCCTCACACATGCAAACCAAACAGACACTTCTATCAAGCACGTTGTAGCCTAGAGCGGACTGCAATCATAGGTCCGTTGTTCCTAGCAACGCCTTTCTACAGATGCAAATTGCTAAATGAACTAGGACATGATTAATTTCCATTTTCTTAGTTTGCTTTTACTAATTTCATTCACTTTTATGCATTCTATAAAAACATAGAGAGTAAAAAAGAATAGAGAGTGGAAAATAGGGCCTACCTCAGGTCCTGAGTTGATCTGCACTCTACTTTTTGCTGTCTATGTTGTCAGGTGTAAACCGTAGGTCTGGTCTATGGTTCAGACTGTAAACCGCATGTTGAACCTATGGTTCAATTGTTGGCCCATAGCTGATAGTTGCGGTCTATACCTACAATTCCAAAAGCACAAGAAACATAGTCAGATGTCTATTTTTGTGGGGTGCCACCATGATCGCCTTCTGTAACCACCAAAAAGGCTCACACCTAATGTATCCTATTGCAAGAATTGATAAACAAAATACAAGATGCATACAAGAACAAGAAATTGACAATGAAATGATCAATAAAAGATGCTTTATTCCATTATATTTCAATGCCAAACTCAAATTACAAGTACATCCCTCTTAGGGATAATCATCTTGATACAATTGTTACAATAGGAGGTGTTTTGTTTCCCTCTCAAGGGTAGGTGTGATTTCAAAGTGCCCTTCGGGATGACACGAACTGCTCTAGGGTGGAGTAGACCCTCTTCTTCACGTTGAGGAAGGAATTGAATGATTGTAGCTCCTTTAAAACCTATTTCCTATGATCAAGAAACAACACAAGAATGTCAAAAGCATAGGAAGCCTCTCATGATGAGGCCCTTTAAAGACAAATAGCATGAAAATAGCATAATGACATGAATTCAAGAAAATGCGTAAACTATGCTAAACATGCACAAATATTATCAATATTGATGGAAATATGTGAACAAGAAATACAACTATCAATCTATGGCATCAATTACTTGAAATGAAGCATTATAACATGAAAAGAAGCCATTAATGTCTAAACTACCATGATGAAAACAAGTTAGTAAAAACACTAATTATGCCAGTTAGAAGTCTCTAAATTCCTAACTAAACCATTAAAATGCTAAATGTAATCTAATTAAGCATACTGGAAGTGAAACAATAAGGAGAAGTCACCTCTGTTGCAAACCGTAGCTCTGATTAGCGGTCTACACTATAAACCATGGTTGAAAGCCACGGTGAGCAACCAAGTGGTTTTCTGATAAGGAATCTTAGACCTAGGGGCTAATTATTTTTAGACCTAGGGTATGTTAATTAGGACTTAGTGTTCATAATAATCAGCGTGAGTTGTTTCTAACCTCCGTTGACTAGTCTGGTCTAGGTGTTTTTCATTTCGTTCATTTAGGGCTTTCATCTTTAGCCTTTCCTTGATTTTATACGTAATTCCAGGATTATGGTTGTATTTTTGGACTTATTTAATGTCCTATGTTTTCAATAATATGTAGCTTCATTTTAGTTTCCATATCATTGGTATCAGAGTGGGTAATTTTAGAGGTTTTGAGTCATTTTCGACCTCTATAGTGTTCACCCGTTCCAGTTGAAGCTCAGGGAAATTGCAAAATTTTTGCTGCCATTATTGCAGAAAAATTGCTGCTAAATTCCATTCTGCTAACAAATTTTGTTGACAATAAAAGTTTTGTCAAACGACATTTACAATAATCAATTTTGTTGTGAGATTGGTTAATTTTAATTTTATTCGAGGGCAGTGACTCGACATTGACGAGTGCAAGACCAGCGGGCTGTGCGATTTTCATTTCCAAGTCATTTTGCGCAGACTCTCCTCTGCGACCTGCGACAAATCCTGTTGGCCCGACATCTTCCCCTGCTGAGTCATGGATCTGTGTGTTGTGGACAAATGCGTCTGCTGCCTGCAATTTCCACCGCTGGTTGTCTGCGTTGACCGCAGCCCCTTCCCGACAGTTTACCACGGCTAATATGCGTGATCCACTTTTGTGTTGATCGACGCCCCTGAAAAGAATGCCATCACTCTGATCTGTGCTTTCTGTTGAGAACACGCGATGGACGACCGTGCCAATTTTGACGTTGATCGAATTCTGTCAAGGTTACCGATTCGGTTTTCGGAACGACCGCGGCTACCGTGGACTGCAAATTCCTTCACTTTTTCACTGAATGACGTATCTTCCACAATGAATTCCGTCGCTGCAGGGTTTTCTGGAGGACGATCTGTCAGGCTCGGGTGTCTGAGCATATTTTCCGCGACAGGCGTTCTCTGTTATACGCAGACGGCTGTCCGAATCTCGCAGTCTGCCTTCAGATCACTGCAGAGCATTTGCAGATCAAGATCGGATTTTTTGCAATTTGTTAGAGTTGTCGGAAGAGTTGCCGGAAAGAGTCAGAAGATTCCCGCCATGACATACCCACCGGAGACGTCATAAAAAAAAAAAAAAATTCCTGTCGCTGCTGCATTTTCCTGAATTGCCTGTGTGCCTGAAATTGTTTTACCGGGCATGGCGACGTATTCGTGAATCTGGGCAAGGAGAGGAGGAGTTTTCCTGGACTGTTCGATGCCGCTGACAAACCCTGCGCTGACCTGTCCTGCTGTTCATGGCCTGCGTGGAAAATTTGTGTCGGGTTCCACGTTTGAGGGTGGACAGTTTTTTAGATCTGTTGAATGCACGCGCTCGCCAAAATTTAACAGCAGGTTGTTGTAAATGACATCGCGTCATCTGCGTTCTCTGCATCTGGTGTTCTTCAAAAAATTTTGGTAGTTTGCATCATTTTGGCGGGGAGTTTCGACTATTTATTGGTGCCTGTTGTCCCGATCGCTCGACGGGCTCACGAATTTCTGCCTGGCGATTGCTGTACGTGGCTCGTCGGAGGCATTTGCTGCTCGGGGCCGCGAGGGCACACGTGGACAGCTACGGGCCAGTTACTCTGCAACATTTTCATTAGCTAGATTGCTCGGATTGCTGGTCTTGGAGGGAGAGAGTACGCTGCTCGATCTGTTCTGAGTAGGATCTGGCAGCCGCTGTGAGTGACAGCAGATCGGCGGTTAACTAAAACCCTATTTCCTGCCTTGGAATTGCAGTCCTCGACTGCAATGCGTCGAAAATATCCAAAACTCCATTAATTGCATGCATTCGTGTTCGGCGATGTTGCTATTGACAAATTAGTACGGTCAATTTTTTACCTTCATATCTTTGCATTAAAAATCACATCCTCCATTTATCATTTAAAAAAAAAAAAATTCCTTTTTGCCATTTTAAACAAGTTAATTTTGACTTGTTTAAACGTTGTGCCAATTTTGATTTTGCCCTTACATGTTGTAAATTTGCACATTTGGCAAATTCCTTTGGGCACATTTTATTTTTGCAAATTTTGTACCTTGTCTTTTTGTAACAATTCTTGCTGGCGATCACTCGGGGTCAAATGGCTTCCGAATTAGCCGATAAGTTGGCTCAAGTGACCCAACTTGTCAGCGTGTTGGCTGATAAAGTTACTTCGAGTGAAGTGCAACAACAGTGTGAGGTTCCAGTTTACACTGGTTCCCGAGATCCCGAAGTCCTCAACAGTTGGATTTTGGACATGGACAGTTGGTTTCAGTATATCAAGATTGCCAAGGATCAGGAGGTTAACTTTGCCAAATTGAAACTTTTCGGCATTGCTAAGGTCCTTGTCACTGATCGCCAACGGACCCAAAATCCCATTGACACGTGGGATGAATTGCAAAGAGTGTTGAAGAATAATTTTTATCCTTCAAACTATGCCACTGACCTTGAGATCAAGTGGCTTCATCTTCGCCAAACCTCAAATATGACTGTTTCTGATTATATTTTTCAGTTTAGCAAGTTGCGAATTTTGAATTCTATACAGGATAATGCAGCACAACTTGTTAACAAATTTAAGAGTGGTTTGCAGGAGCCCATTTACAGGAAGATGAAATACAAGTTGATTGTAAACATTGACATGGCTTTCAATCAAGCCCTCCTTGCTGAGGAGGAAATGAGGGAACAATCGCATGGGACTCGCTCTTCTATGTTGGGAGGAAATCAGAAGGCTTCTCCACAACCTTCCAAGGGAGCTAAATCTTCTTCTCCTTCTCCATCTTCTTCATCTTCCCCTTCTTCTTCACAAAAATCTTCTTCTTCTAAATCACCTTTGATTTGTAATTATTGTAAAAAGCCAGGGCATACTCAAAAGAGGTGTTTTAAGTTGCAAAATATGAAGAAAAAATCCCTAGTTGTAAAGCCTTCCAATGAGGACTCACAAGAAAGTCCCATTGAGGCTACGGGGAACGAAAGCCTTATAAGGAATTGGCGAGGTTAAACAAATTGACCCTTATGAATACTTCACAAGGTGATCATGAGAATTTGTTTGTGACTACGGTCCATCTCAGTGACACCTTTATGGTTGATTGTGTAATCGATAGCGGCTCGTGAGAAAAATCTAATTGCAAGGTCCGTTGTTGACAAACCGAAGTTACCGATGAATCCCCATCCTCATCCTTATCCTTTGGGATGGAAGGACAATGGGATTACATCCGACATCACACACACTTGCACTATGAATTTTGCTTTCAATCCTTCTTTTGTGGACTCGGTTGTGTGCGATGTAACTCCAATGGATTGTTGTGGCTTGTTGCTTGGAAGACCCTATCAATATGATAGGAGGTCTATACATGATGGGTACAAAAATACATACACTTTGCACAAAGATAATAAAGCATTCATAATCAGGAGTACACAACAAACACCACATAATTTGATGTTGAGTTGTAGACAAGCACGCAAAGCTATAAATCAAGCAAAGGAATTAGCACTCATCTTCATCAGACCAATTCAAGAAGAAAAGCAAGCACCTAAGCACACTAATAACAGGGAGTTCTTCGATTCATTCAATACTTCAATCATTTTCTGATGTTTTTCAAGAACCTACAAATCTTCCTCCTGAAAGAAAGATTAATCATAGTATTGAGATTGTTCCTGCATCATCTCTTCCTAATTCTTCAATGTATAGACAATCAATAGTGCAAATGGAAGAAATCAAAAAGCAAATTCAAGCATTGTTGGCTAAAGGGTTCATCAAACCCAGTACTTCCCCTTGTGCTTCTCCTATATTGCTTGTGTTGAAGAAAGATGGCACATGGAGACTATGCATTGATTTCAGGGCACTCAATAAGATTACAATCAAGAATCGTTATCCACTTCCTCGAATTGATGATCTTTTGGACCAATTGCAAGGTGCAAAATTCTTCTCCAAAATTGATCTCAAAAGTGGGTATCATCGAGTGAGAATTCAAGCAGAAGACGCTTGGAAAACAGCATTTAAGACCAAAATGGGGCTCTTTGAGTGGCTTGTCATGCCCTTTGGCCTTACAAATGCTCCAGCTACATTCATGCGGCTGATGAATGAAGTATTCAGAGATTGTTTGGATCAATTTGTAATCATCTATTTGGATGACATTCTTGTATATTCTTCTACTTGGGAGAATCATTTGGAACACTTGAAAACGGTTCTTCAAACTCTTCGAAATAACCAATTGTATGCAAATCTTCCTAAGTGTTCCTTTGGGCAAACATTCATTGCCTATCTTGGATTTGTAATTAGTGAAAAAGGTGTGCAAGTAGATCCTTCCAAAGTTGAAGTTATCCTCTCTTGGTTAACTCCTACTTCAGTCACGGAGTTAAGGAGTTTTCTTGGACTTGCTAATTTCTATCGCAAGTTCATTGGAGGATATTCTTCTATTGCTGCCCCTTTACACTATTTGACAAAGATCAAGGTTCAGTTTCAGTGGACAAAGGATCAACAAAAAGCCTTTGACACATTGAAACAGAAATTGAGTACTGCACCGGTTCTTGTTCTTCCCGATTTGTCTCAACCATTTGAAATAGAAACCGATGCTTCGCAAGTTGCACTTGGAGCTGTGCTCATGCAGAATGGCCATCCAGTGGCCTATCATTCAAAAACATTTTCAGAGGCCAAAAAGAACTATTCTACATATGATAAGGAGTTTTATGCTTTGTTTCAAGCAATCAAGTATTGGAGGCACTATATTTTGGGAAAAGAAACAATTGTGCATACAGATCACATGCCCCTTAAGTTTCTTCAATCCCAAACAAAAATTGAAGAAGCTAGGAACATGAAATGGGCATCGTACTTGCAACAATTCCATTTGGTAATCAAGTACAAGAAAGGACGAAACAATGCAGTGGCTGATTGTTTGAGTCGTCCTCCTTCTACTCTTGTTTTGACAATTGTCACTACTTCTCATCTTGGCTTCCAAACTTGGCCTACACAGTATCCTATGGATCCAGATTTTGGCAAAGTTTTCCACCAACTTTCCAATCCTTCTTCAAATTTGAGAGCTCTTCAAGACTTTCATATTAAGGATGGACTATTGTACAAATTGGACAAACTTTGTGTTCCTCATGGGAACATGGAGTCTCTTCTGAAGGAGGCTCATTCCACACTCTATGGGGGACATTTTGGTAGGCAGAAAACTCTACATCATCTTCAGAGGTTCTTCTTTTGGCCACACATGCAAAGAGATGTTCTTCGCTTCTTGCGACAATGTGCAGTATGTAATCGCTCCAAATCAGCCAATAGAACATTGGGAATGAGCATGCCTTTGCCCATTCCTTCTCATCCGTGGGAAAGCATTTCCATGGATCTCTTGAGCGGTTTTCCAATGACAGTCCGCAAGCATGATTGTGTCTTTGTTGTGGTGGACAGATTCAACAAAATGGCCAAATTCATTCCTTGTCGCAAGACAAGTACTGCATGAGATCTTGCCCAACTCTTCTTTGAGGTGGTATGGCGTTCTTTTGGTCTTCCAACCAGCATTGTCTCTGATCGTGACTCACGTTTTGTGGGGCACTTCTGGCGATCACTTTGGAAGATTTTGGGAGTATCTCTTAACTTCTCTACTACTTATCATCCACAATCCGATGGGCATACAGAGGTAGTTAATTGTACTCTAGTGCGAGTTTGAGGATTTACCATCATTCCACTCCGGCCAAGTGGGACTTAAGCCTCACTCACATTGAGCACGCCTACAACAGGGCCGTCCACAGTTCTATAGGGCACTCTCCATTTGAAGTGTGTTTTGGTTTTCAACCACTTGCTCCTTATGAGTTACCTTTGTCTTTGCCTTCTTTAGCCACAATGCACATTCAGAAGGAACAAGACAAGGCCAACTCTTTTGTACGGCATTTGCAGAGTCTTCAAGCCAAAGTGGTTCAAATTCTACAGAAGACCCAACAAAAGCATAAACAACAGATGGACAAGCACCGCACTCCTCATTCCTTTCAAGTTGGTGACAAAGTATGGTTTCATCTTGACAAATGCCGATTTGTAGATAAGGCACATAGCAAAATCAAGCCTCTTCGTTATGGGCCATACACTATTCTTCAGCAAATCTCTGAGAATGCCTTTCGCTTGGATCTTCCAGCTCATCTTGGTATTCACGATGTTGTCAATGTTGATCTTCTCAAACCATACTATGATTCCACATTGGAGATAGTTCCAACCATCATTCATCCAGTTGATGTGCTTCCTGATGCTCAGCTTCCGCTTGACGCCGATACAGTCTTTGATACGAAGACCCGAAAAACACGCCAAGGTGTTTCTACTTCATATCTTGTGGCCCGTCGAGGCCAATTTCCACATCAGGCTCGCTGGATTTCTGCTCACATTCTGTCTCGAGATTTTCCCTCATTGTTAAAAGCATTGGAGTCCAATGCTTCTTTTGTTGGGACGAATGATAAGGAATCTTAGACCTAGGGGCTAATTATTTTTAGACCTAGGGTATGTTAATTATGACTTAGTGTTCATAATAATCAGCGTGAGTTGTTTCTAACCTCCGTTGACTGGTCTGGTCTAGGTGTTTTTCATTTCGTTCATTTAGGGCTTTCATCTTTAGCCTTTCCTTGATTTTATATGTAATTCCAGGATTATGGTTGTATTTTTGGACTTATTTAATGTCCTATGTTTTCAATAATATGCAGCTTCATTTTAGTTTCCATATCATTTTCCCTCCAAATTCAAGGGTTGTGGGTTTGACCTCCTTGTCCAATTGATGTTCAAGGGTCACCTTCGGTGTCCTTTGATAGGTTTGGCGGTTGAATCATTGAATTGGGCCTCCGTTTTCCCAAATTAGCATTTCTTGGCTCTTTAGCTTCTTAGGGCATCCATGGCACAATTATCATGATGGTTGATGAATTAGCAAATGGTTTGGCAACAAATATCTCTTAGTACTCTCAAGTGAGTGTACAATTTGATAGGGATTTGTTGCTCAAGTATGTTATCTTATCTCTCTATATTGCCCTATTTTTGAGGGGTTCTTATAGGATTACCCAAGGGCTAGGGGTGGCTTCATGGAGAAGCCAAGATCAATAAGGGGTGGTTAGGATAGTTATATTGGAAGCTTCCATTATTTAACTGCATTCTTATAGAACAAATGGCCATTGAAATTGATTTGGCTTAGATGAAGGCCAACTAAACTTTAGTTAAGACCACAAGTTACAGCTACGGTCTAGACTGTAAACCGTAGGTGTCAACCACGGTTCAAACTATATATCGCAGGTCTGGGTTGCGATTCAGACTGATTAGGCCAAGGAGACCAAATTGAGTGGTTATAACCACTACTCTATCTTGGAGTCTTTCCAATACCTTCCATATGGTCTTGTAGCATGTCCATATAAGTAGTCATCATTGACATGATGTATTTTAGGTGTCTACACATTCATTAAAAAAAAAAAGTGGAGGCACCTTACTCCTGGCACCTTACTCCCGATGTATTACTCCTAGAACCTTACTCCCAAATGCCTTACTCCCATAGTAAGGTGCCTTACTCTCGGTGCCTTACTCCCATAGTAAGGCACATTACTCCTAAAAAAAAATCTTGTGAAATCCTCCCAATGGTTTGTAGTTATTTCAAAAAAAATACCCGCATGGAACATTTCCTACTTAGCATAAATTTTCTTTTTATTTTTTCTTTGCAGGAAATCATGAACCGCATGCAAGCTGTAGGTATCTTAAGAGCCAGGGCCTAACAGGTATGGTTGTCATGATTCATGTTTTTCTACTTTCATGTGTTTTTTTTTTGTAGATCATCGTGCCCTATGAATGTAATCTAAAGGTATCCTAAGAGCTAGGGCCTCGGGCATAGGTATGATTCATTTTTTACTGGTTTTGTGTGTTAGTTTTGTAGGGAATGATCGCGAGCACAATATATAGGTAGATCCATATTAAACTAGGTCTAATGGATATGACATCTCATGCCCTACAATTAGGAGTGTAGTAAAGCAAAAAAAGGTACTTACTTCCCACCAGGAAGAGAGTGCCTACAATTAGCCTAGTACAACAATGCATTTTTCCACTTGGAGGAAGGTACCAATAAGCAGTGTCACTCTTCCACCAGAAAGAGTAGTGCCCATATATTTGAAAAAAAATTGTGGAGAATTTTATGGTTGGGTGCTAAAAAGAAGTTGTAGCCCTTCCTTGAGAAGAGAGTTGCAGATCCACTTTATACCTAGTAGTGCTCAAAATTCTTCTCCCTAGATTGGGGGTACTTTTTGTTCAATATGGTACTTGATGTTCAGAGGGCTGTAGACCTATTGCACAGAGGGACCTATTACTGGTGATGAGGGCATCACCAATTTAAGTGGGGGAGGATATGGGTGAACCTAAATCTCTGGCAAGTTTTAAAAAAAAGAAACAAAAGTGGTAAATTATGGATGCGATGTTGGAATTATTAAAATTCACACTTATAGAAGAATACCTCAATGGGTAAGATTGAATACTATGCCTTTTAGAAGCTAAGTAGGAAGTATCGGTCAGTGGAAATTTAAAAATGCATTATTTTCTAGATTTTCATGCTCAAGTAAAATGAAGTCTTCATTGAATGTTGAGGGTCATTGATGGTTGATCATGATGTGTTAAAATTACTGGTTTTACTGCTAGAGTAGCAATGCTCAGAGGAAGAACATTGATGATTATTAGTGTGGATGAAGAAGACATCCAGAAAAAGAAAACAATAATAAAATAAAAATTCTCTAGGAGCACCAACATCACAACAATTCTAGAGCACCATGATTATAGGCAACATGAAGATTTTTTTACACCTCCAACATTATATAAATTAGAATCTTTGAAATTCACCCAGGTATGTACTATTTTTCCATTAATTATGTGTATAGCTATTTTAAAATCATGTCTATGCTAATACTAGTAGATGCCCCCATAATTTTTTTGTCAAAATCTCCTAGTAGATTTCAGTCACATGACATGCCTCAAATATGAAAAAAATTCATTACCCCAGGAACAATTGAAAAAAGAGAGAAAAAAGAGCTATGGAATTCACATGAATAGATTCAGCATTGTTTCATTGCTGCATCATGAAAAATATGTAAGGTGGAGTGCCAATGAAAATAGAAGACCAAAAAAATATTTGAAGTGACTAAATTCAACACTTAGACTTTATCGGGTTTGCAATCTGTTGGTTTTAACAATTACATGGCAACATGTATCCAAATTAGTGCAATGTAGTGCTCAATGGAAGAAAAATAGTAGTGCTCAATGGAAGAAAAAAATAGCAGCGCTTAATGGAGGAAAAATAGTATCACTCAATGGAAGAAAGAAAACAATAGTGCTTATTGGAGGAAAAACAACAGTGCTCAATGGAAGAAAAAAACAATAGTGCTCAATGAAGAAAACAAAATGCAGTGGTAATTTGGTCTGAATATTATGGTTATAATTTACATGTTTGCCTATAGTAATTAGTCATGACGTTTTTTTGACTTCCCTTGGTTCTATAGTGCTTAATGAAGAAAAATAGATATGTTGAAGATAGTTTTATATATATATATATATATATATATATATATATATATATATATATATATATATATATATATATATATTATTTCGGGGGGTTGTTGTCATGAAGACGTGACAATATTTAGGCATTGGGGGATGTTGAGTACCAAAGATGCTCATTTTATATACAATTTTAAGGGGATCATTCTTGGTTTAATTAGCATGTGAGATACATTTTTATATAACTTATGCATATAATTGATAGAAAATTTGATACTATGCTTAACTGGTGTTTTTAGTGGAAACTATGTATAAATGCAGGTTTTTCTACTAATATGGTGTTTTCCAGTCTACATCATGTAGACACATAAATCATGTCATTCTTAGGGAAGCTACTCACATAGACACATTTAATAAGATCATAAGGCATAATATTGGACTTTCCAAGCATCAATAGTTGTTCTAACCACTCATTTGGGGCCTTTTCAAGCCATCCAAGCCTAGCCACTCAAGCCAAGAGCAGCCAGATCTTAGCCGCTCAAGCTTAGAGGGGCTAGAACTTAGCCGCTGCATACGACAATGGCTAGATCTTAGTCACTACAGATGATAGCTGCTAAAACCTAAGAGTAATTTTATCAACAAACAGGCCTAATCGCGGGTAAAAGTGGCAGTCTACATGCAATAAAAGTGAACAGGAGTAACTTTGCATTCCTTTTCATGACCAATTCACATAGGAGACTTGAGTTTGCATCTAGACTTGAGTTAACTGACATACAAACATAGAAAAGACATAAAGATTCTCATGCTAACTCACACTACACATGAGAAATTCATTTCTAGGGCTTGGACATAGACCTAGGGTTTCACACTATAAAAGGTGCAAGCCTAAGAGCACCAAGGGAGATATTTTATCTAAGAGAGGATCAGAGATACACATATTTTATCAATCTTGGTCATTGAGGAGAGCTTTCAAGACTTGGATAGTTCCCTTGGAGATCATGAGTACGGTGAAGCCCTGATGGATTGGAGATCATAGCACCATATTTCAACATCGAATACAAGATTTGGTCCATAGATTTGAAGTAAAGAGGACGAGAGTCACCTTAGTGACTACTATCTTGGACAATGGCCATAGGCTTAGCTTAGGATTTTAGACATTAGATTCATTATTTTAGCATAGCATTATTTCATTCATTTGCATCCATAACATTAGTCTAATTTGCATTTGCTTTCATTTGTTACATTTAGTGCTAACAACCTCATCCTGGGAGGCATTCTTAGATATCTAAGCATTTGTTGTTGTTTCATTGCTTATAGGGCCACATGTTTGATCAGGTGGAAGTTGCAACATATGAGAGCAAAAGGGATCCCTGTAGGAAATAGACCTAGATAAGGAGGCATCTGTAAGCCATCATACATTTATGTGTGCAGAATCGGGAAGATTTTTTGAAAGCACACCACCTCTTCACAAAAGGGCACTCTTTGCCTATTTGTAACCTTATTGTATCGAAATGGGTATCCCTAAGAGGGACCAACATGTAATCGAGTTTCAATACGAATAAAGAGATCCATATTTGTTATTTTTGTGTTATATGCTTTTTCATTGTCTTCCATTTCATCTTGGATTTTTAATAACATTGCAAGTAGAGTAAAAGAGCGGTGCATGCATCCCAGAGTCTCTACAGATGGTGATCATGGTGGGAACTCCATTGATTTTTCATTTGCTACTGGAATACTAACTTAATTTTGTATGCAGTTCTAGCTACTCTGAGCTACAATGGCCAAAAATTAGCCCCTTCGAGCTATAGTAGCTAGAAATTAGCTGCTCTGAGCTATAATGACCAATAGAACTTCAGCCGCTCTGAGCTACAATGGCCAAGAACTAGCCACTCTGGTCAACAACAACCCAGAACTAGAGTGCAGCAAAGGTCAAAACATCGACTCTCCAAGGTGGATCAAAGGTTGGTATATCTTATATTATATTTTTATAGCATTATGTCTGCTTCTGTGTGTCTAAAATAGAGAACTTAAAGTACATTTATGTTTGGAAATTGAAATAATAAAAGGAGAAAGAATTAAGCATTTTGCATATCTTAGATCTTCTTTTAAATTTTCCACTAGGCGTTACTAGGAACAATGGCTTATGCCTAAAAAGTTTGCCCTAGAAAATAACATGCTAGACATTATATGTTGTTTGCTTTCTTTGAGGCCTTGCTAGATGCCATAGATGTATGAAATAAAATGTACTCATACAAATCATAATAGTTTATGCATCTTTCTGAATATTGAAACATATTTTTGCACTTAGGAATATAGGAAAGATTCATTGCTGCTATATTATAAACTTTATGTTACGCAAGATTAAAATGAACACCACACATGCACGTCTCATTTAAACATTGGGGAGTTGGATTTCATCACCAACCTTCAATTCAGTCGAGTGATGTTGGAATTCATCTCATCCCATTGGTTTTCCCCCTAGAGCTTCCTAGAAATAGATTGAGAAACTTACTTATAGTGATACTAAGTTACTTGTGCTCAAACTGTGTCCCAATGTTGAAACAATCATTGGTTCAGAGTGGAAGATCTAGGTGAACCCCCCACTGGGTCTTTAATGGTATACCCTATCTTCTTTTGATAAAATCATGTTTGGCACAGGTGTACTTGATTGTCACTATGGATGAGTCTTCTCATTCTTAATCCAAGAAAAAGAGCAAGAAATTGAAATAACAACACATCAAAACACACCAAATAGTTTAGGGCACACTTAAATCGATAATCAAGATAAATATTTGTTTGGTATTGTATGGCTATTCCTAAATTACAACTCAAAATATCAATTCATAGACAACATGGTCAAAACAAGAAGTAAGCACCCTCGATTTGACACCAAGGGAGAGACTGAAGCAACTCATACCCATAGGCAAAGTCGTAGTAACATTGAATGACCTAACCATAAGATCGTGAGACGTAGCTCTACAAGCCTAAGGGGTGATAACTCAACCCTTGGGGATCTCCTCGAGAAACCCCAAGTAAGGAGCCACATCATGGAACAAAGTCACATAAACAAAAAGAGGCTTCACAACCATCCTCATCAAGGAGACATGAGGAGACCTCAAGGGCCTCCTCTAAACACACAAAAACATCTCAAAGATGGGAGGAAGCTTCAAGGGCTTCCTCCTCACATGGACATAAATAAGGTTCTAAGACTCATTCTTCACATAGGGATGATGAGACTACTACATGTCCATCTACATGGATAAAACAAGTCACAAATCCCTCTTCATCAATAAGGCATGCAAGAGTCATAACACCTCAAGATTCATAAGAAACATATGAAATAGGTCTGCCCACTAAAGGGTAGGAAACGAGAGCTACATCTAGTCATAGGAATCAGATAGAAGAAACCCTTCACACAAAATGAAAAATTCCTATAGACTATGACCTCATAGGAGTGAATGGCACCCCATGAGACTAGCCATGTAAAATAAGACAGCTAGACTGGTTGGATCGGTTCTCTACACGACCAACTCAAAAAACTGTAGCTACTAAGAACTCTAAATTTAGAAGCTCACAAACTGTAACTTCTAAACACACCTCCTAGTATGGGGTACCTCAGAGCAACCTTGTAGTAGACGCATGGAGTATGATAGTAGGGATACTCAACAATACACTAAACAAGTCACATTAGCTAGCAAGAGTATAGATACAACAAAAACCTCCTCAAGGAATCTGTGAGTCAAGACAACAAGAACAGAGTCAAATAAACATGAGTCTTCTATGATAATATAAACTGACCAAATGAGATGGTTAGAAAACCCATTACGTAAGGAGCGAGAGCTAGTGGGCACTCTCGAATAGGAAAAATAAAGAGAAATACTCTTGCGCCAACATGAGCAACATTTAAGAGAGCAAGCTGAGTGAATAGCTCTTAAAAATTTATAGATAAATGGTGGTGACCACCAAAGAACTAGATGCGCTAACTCACCTAAGGAGATGAACACTAGACAAGATAGCCCACAACAAAATTTCCCACCAAACCATGAACGAAATCCAACTAGTGAAGGAAGGGTAAACACAACAAACCAAGATCGCAATCCTGAGTTCCCTCGTAGGAGGGAGGAAAATGAAACAAATCAAATGGATAGAGATTTAACTCCATTGCCATTGCGAATTGGCTTATAAGAGGAGGAAATCCTTGCATCAAAGGTATTTCAATAGCTTGCTGAAAAGATGAAAACCTTTGAGAAAAAAGAGGCAGCTGGGAACTCACCAACATTGAGCAAAATACACAACCAACCATTGTGCTCATAAATATCTAGCCCTCCATAACCTAAGCACTTTGATATGCCTAGGTTATAAAATTTTAAGGGTGAATAGGATGCACAAGAGCATGTCACCGATTTTATCAATGCATGTTTTCATCTTGAATACAATGATGCTCTTATGCTCAGAATATTCATAATGATATTTTTAGGTGCTGCCACTCAATGGTTCAACCAACTACCTAAGCATAACATAACCAACTTTGAACAACTAGTAAATGCATTCTTAAAGTGTTTCTCCTTTGGTACTACGAAGAAAGTGAACCTTTCAAACCTATCCAACTTGAAACATTATGATGATGAGCCAGTAATGGATTATGGGAATAGATGAAGAAAAGTCATGGCAAAATTATCATTCTCCATTCCCATAGAAGATATCATTCACATGTTCACCAAAAGTTGCTCTAAACAAAAAACTCCCTCTTGCTATAACTGTAGCAGTATCCTTCATTTGAGGAAGCTTTTGCACAAGGCAAGCTCATCGAAGAAATAAAAGTAGATGAGGGAACCATTAAAATCCAAATAAAAAAGGAGTGCAACAAGAATGGTAAGAATGACAAATACAAGTAGAAGCAGGGTAATCCTGCTCCAGTAAATCAAGTCGTATTGGCTACACCAAGAATGGGGGTGCACAACAACCCCATAACTATCAAGAACATCCCCCACCAGCCAATTACGACCAAAATAATAATCAAGGAAGAAATAGAGAACACAAGTTACCTCATTATTTCATGCCTCTAACAAAATCAATGCAATCAATACTTAATTAGTTGAGCGAGGCTAGGAGGATCAGATTTCCTGATATACCTCTTATACATCCCAACCATCCTAAGCCAAAAGAATATAGGTACGATCATGTTGAGTGGTATTTTCACCCAATTGTGAAAGTACACTCTCCCTTAGGATTTGGGTTCCAAATCCCCTCTTGCAAAGAAGTCAAACAAACAACTTCTCCAAGGTCTCCACTATATTAGCATTTGCATATGTGTATTAGTAATCTCAAATAAATATATTCAATTTAAATGCTTGGAAAACCTTAGTGATTGCAAGTAACTATAAACAAGGGGTGATGTTGGTTTATTTTACCATGAAACTTTAGTGATTGTTCATTGAACCAACATAAAGCAAATGTGAGTTGGCCCTCATATGACCACGATGTAGTGCCTTAATTCCTTTTATCTTGAGGATTTTAAAATAGATTTTATCTTCTTTATTAAGTCCAAATATGGCTTCTTATCATGAAGATGAAGATAGATTTCAATGTAATCGATAAACTATCCCTCTTTGGTGAAATAGGTTTTTCACAAAGAGGCAATAATTTATGGCCTTGAATTAAGGACTTTAAATGTCACTTTAACTTATCCCTCTTAAATGAAATCAAATTTTCATTAAGATTAACAATTAAGTGCTTTGAAGAAATAACCTTCAATGTAATATTCAAATTAGAATTTTTATGAAGAGAGGGCAATTTTAGGCTCAAAATACGAAAATTTGTGAAGTGCCATAAAAGATAACACCTTCAATGAAATTGGAATTTTCATGAAGGGAATGTCATCATAGGCTCATGAGTGTAAAACAGAAACTGAAAAAATGAAATTTGACCTTAAAATGGAAATTTTCTATTTTCGGATTTTTAAAATCTGTAATAAAACAACAACTTCGATGAATTTTTAAAAATACTAAACAACTCCAAAAATGAAATTTCAAAGTGCGTATTGGAAGTATGAAGTATAACCTACGCAATGGTGAAATTATTTTTGGATTTTGAAAATTTTTAAATGTTTATTTTAATGCCTGAAAATTAAAAAAAAATTAAAATTTCTAGAAAAATAAAATGCAGAAAAATGAAAGTTGAAGTGCAGAAAATGAAACACATGATACATTCAGTTTGATGCTATCCTATTCCGGAAAAACCGAAGATGTGAGGTTTTCATGCATGCAACCTAACCTATTGGACTTGCAAAACAAGCACAATCCGGATAAGCTAAGTGTTGGCTTCTAGGGTTTTAAACGAGGTTTTCAAATTTAAACATTAGCATGAAGCAACCAAGAAACTTGCATAAACTCCATTTACAAGCCTAAAATCTGAAAAGGGAAAAAAATAAACATTTAATCTTGCATGCAGAAAATGACTCCTCCTTTCTTGCCCATAAAATGCAACTTTCTGAAATTTTCTGTATTAAAAATTTGTCATTTTACAATAACAAAAATTTTTGGTTTTCCCAAACCAGTCCATGGAAGAAAAACAGCCCAAACAAGCCCAGAATAGCCCTCTTGCCTTCAAATCTGCAACTTTGCTTGCAGCAGTTTCCAACCCCTATTTTATGCATCTTCATCCCCTTTTAAGGTTTTCCATGTAAATCCTTTTGTTTCTGGTTTCTTGGCTTTCCATCTTCTGTTTTCCTGCGTTTCAATTCTTGCCCTTTTGGTCTTCGCTTTCCAATATTGAGAATCTCTCTGTTCCTTTCGTTTGGCTTCATGCAACTTCCATTTCATTATTTTTGTTTGGTAAGTTTAACCTCCCCTTACACATTTACAACTTGTCTTTTGTCCTTATACGTTATAACCATCGCGATGCTGCATGCATTTATGTACATTATAGGCTCCAATGCCTTTCCTTATGTGGCAACGTAAATAAGACACCAAATGGCCTTTGTTCAACCTATTTTGGCTTTTAGTACAGTATCTTATTTCCCAATAAGACATTTGTTTATTGGATTATATAATGGCCTTCCACGGTCATGGATATGACTATTAAACTGACACCCACCAACCAACCGGGATGATTAATAATACCAAATGGACTAAAGGTTTGATATTAGGTATTATTTTCCTCTATAAGCCCTAAAAAATCTTATCATTCATTCACTTGTGTTAGGCGTTAATAGCATATGAATGTTTGTTCTTTGTCCTTGTACTTCTTGTTGTCGGGAATGCCATGTTTGCACTATCCTTCTAGTGTAGCAATACTACCAAGTCATGAAATGCCAAAATTTGCAAACATCATTCCCTTCAATATCCAATAACAATTCATTGCCATGCCATAGGATTCACATCCGTTTACCTGTGCGGTTACTATCGCTACCATGACAGACTTCGTAACTGCCCTATCTTTACTGCTGGTCACTAACATTATCATGCAAATCTCCATCAATGGTGTCCCCGTCATCCATTAGCCATGTTGGTTTCTCCCATTCTCTACTGCTGTTGATGTCGCCCTTTTATCTATTGAAGTGCTCACTACTACGTCAAAACACACCACCCTGCCGCCTATCGCTGCTCGATACCTGTGGCATCATCATCGATTTTGAGCTACGAACAATTCGAATCATCGCTCGATATTGGGAAAACAATGCCATCCTCCCATTGATCACTGTTGCCTCATCATTAGCACATTTATGACTTGGTTTATTCGTTGCTAAATTGGGCCGACCCTTAATGCCTGCGTGTCTAATTGGCTCGCGCCTTCCCAGGCCATAAAACCACCGTTTGCTTCTTTGAAAACCACCTACACCTGTCGGTAAACCACTCCTATGAAATAGCCATCCCATCTCTGGCGTTGGTCTATCACTTGTACATTGCATGTCATCTACCGTAATGTGGTCCCCGTCGCTCCTTGTGCTCACTCAGTCAATGTGGCATGCTTTGTCCATAATGCCTTCCACTGCTACGCAATCCCCATGGGGTCATCGATGAAATTCACGTCTGTGGGCTCCATAGTGTCTACGTTTGCTATCGCTGCTAGCTTTCATAAGTGCCATGCCGAACATCTCAAATGTCTTCACTCTCTATATCATCACGGGGTCTATTGAACTTATCTCTCGATATGGATCTGTTTCTTCGACGGGTCTATGATGCCACTGTGGATATCCATTATCATTTTTCTATCCAACGAAGTCGTCCGTGTTCGCCATTAACTTTTGGGGCATCTAACCTTCGTGGTGACCCCACGTATTTTGAAGACATCAGACCTCCCTTTGTCATGTCTTACAACTATCATAAAACTATCGCGAAGCCATTACGAAATCATCGCGAGGTCTTCCCTTTGTCGATATGGAAGATCCATGTGTTGGCCTAATCCGCGTTGGACAACTTGGACACTCATCGCTTATCTCATGTACCGGTTATCCACCACCGTGTCGTTGACGTCCTCCGAACCACGACCATGCTTGGTCGAACAACCTGCAAAACACAAAAAAAAAAACATATATTAAAAACCATTATGCTTTAACCCCTTTTATTATTATTTTTTTTATTTTATTTTTATTTTTTTTTTATTTTTTATTTTTTATATTGAGTAAATACTTCTTATACATATACATGTCCATCGTGGGATTGAACTTCATTTTTTATTTTAAACATTTATATGTACAAAAAGCTTACTTGAAACACTCAAATGAAGAAAACATAAAATGCAACCATAACAAAAAGCTAACAGTAAAATTGACGACAAAGAGTCGTCGACAGAAAAAGTCATCGACAATAAAATATCGTCGACAAGAAAAAGTCATCGACAATAAAATATCATCGACAAAAAAAGTCGTCCACAATAAAATATCGTCGACAAGAAAAAGTTACAATAAAATATCATCGACAAAAAATTATTGACAAAAACTAATGATAAATGCAAATTCAAAACAAACCGAGCATTAGACACTCGAAACCAACATGCAAACACCCAAATACCAAAAATAAAAAGGTGGGTCCCCAATTTTGGGGTACGTTGTGGAGCAGCCACAACAAATGGTGACTCTGCTGGGAAATGCTCCTGAGCATTTCGGTGAGAACCCAACCTAAAAACCTTCAAAACTCAAACACAAGCATCAAAAAATATCCAAAGAATGAAACTAGATGAGAAATACATGAAGCATTAGAATTATTAAGCATCAGCTCAATGTGTGCGGTGTGATTCATTCCTTATCATTTGAAATTGATCAACATTCCATCATCAGTTTCACTTATGATTCATGCATATGAGAAGTTATGAATGATTCCTGTAGGATTTAATGTATGGTGAAGATGCTAGAGATATAACAACCTGCTTTGCAAAGGCTCAAACTTTCTAGTACCATGAACAAACATATTAAAACTGTCAAACCCTCTTAGGACCAAATATGTGTATACTGAATTAATTTACTAGATCCCAAAGTTGGTTATGTGTCACTACCATCTTGAACCCATGTGCAAGTGTAAGTGAAATCAGAGCTTTGGGGAATAGGATTCCCAACCTAAGCGAGATGGGAATTTAACCCTATCCTTACTACTCTGATCTGGAGTTCATTACCTCATCTTGAACAAAATGATTTAACCTGTTATGGATGAAACTGTCAGGCTAGCCTGTCCGTTTGAGCAATCAGTGGTCTTGCTTTTAGACAAGACATGTTGCCACACATGAGCATACTCCACTGCCAGTCAGGCGTCTATAGCCCCGATGGAGATTAACCCCATAATCCAAGATTTGGCTTTACTTTTGATTTCTTGAACCTTGGGGATGACTACCCATCCTTGCAAGGGACATGTAGTACGATCCTTCCAATCCAATATTAATGATGAAATGAAAGTAGAATGAAAAATATTTGCTTTGGAATTTCAAGTTCTTGAGTAGATCCGCTTTTAATTTCTAAAAGTGTGATGGAGGCAAAATAGAAGCTTTGGGGAATCGGATTCTCAACCTAAGCGAGATGAGAATTAGACCCTATCCTTACTACTCCATGAAGGTCAAATCAGAGCTTTGGGGAGTTGGATCCTCAACCTAAGTTCGATGGGGATTTAACCCTATCCTTACTACTATGATTTTAGGCTTTAAGCACTATGGGAGTGGTAAAAACCATTGTTTTAAGGATTATGTTGCATGATAGGACAGACACGAAATACTCCTTTCGCCTCACCTTTTCTTCCAAGTATGGTTTTGACCATTTTTCTCAAGATCCTCTTTAATATGTGTAGAACGTGCTTGGTTCAAGATAGTTCGGGCATCAGTTCCCAACCTTAGGATCCTTTTAATATATGTTATGTAATAACCCTAAGAGGATTCGACACCTTTTCAATGATTGTATTTGAAATGTAGATGCAACTGAGATGAAATGTATATGCAATGTGGAATGTAACATGAGATATGGATGAATGCATTGCTCTTTTTGAAATGCGGATGGAGTATACCACCTACTTTGCCATAATTTGTAAAACTGACAACTTCATGCATCACAAGTTCCAAACGATATTCTTTAATGTGTTTGCGATACTCGTGGAGCTTTCTGCAATACAATTCCGATGTTTCATATTCTCTTAGTCTTAGTCAACATTCATAAGGACATAAGTTGACATCTCGCTTTTTTTTTTTTTTTTCAAGACAAACCAAAAGTGTCCAAAGGACCAACACACAAAACTTAAAACCAAAACTGAAATGCAAAACCAACATCAAAACCAAAAAATTATATACAAATGTACAATATGGTACAAATCTCACATGACTTAAGGGCTAAAATAATGCTTTAGAACTTGCCCATTAACCGGTAACATCAAATATTTCCCATCCAAAGTTCTTAGTCTGAAAGTATTTTCCCCTAGGATTTCAGAAATTTGATAAGGGCCTAACCAAAGACAATCAAACTTTTTGTGATCCCCTTTCTCCTCATGTTTTTTATCCCACAATAAAACCAAGTCAGAGATCCTAAAAGACTTAATTTTGGCTCTTTTATCAAACCATATTTTGACCACATCTTGATGTTTGCTCATGTGGAGCATGGCTTCTTCTCTTTTTTCATCAAGGTGCATTAGATGACTTAATCTAGCCTCAATGTGATTATCAGTTCCAAGGTATTCTTGTGTGAAACGAAGGGTTTGAAGCTTCAAATTTGTAGGAAAAATTGGATCTTGCCCATAAACTAGATGATAAGGTGTATTCCCTATTGATTCTTTTTCTCTAGTCCTATCTGCCCAAAGAGCAAATTTTAATTGGTTGTGCCAATCCCGAGAATTCTTTTCCAATAACTTCTTAATGATGGTTAACAAATTTTTATTTGAAGATTCTGCCAAACCATTGCCTTGAGGGTAATAGTTAGACGAAAACTTTAAACTCACCTTATTATCATATGCCCAATTTGCAAATTGAGTGGAAACAAAAGCCTTACCATTATCACTTACAATAGAATCGGGCATTCCAAACCTTGTTACGATGTGATCTTCGAGGAACTTTATTACCACATCCGTAGTGGAATGCTTCGTAGGAATTGCTTCTGCCCACCTAGTGCAATAATCTATAGCTGTGAGTATGAATTTATGGGAATCTGAAGAATTTGGGTTAATAACCCCAATGAAGTCTAATCCCCATTGTGCAAATGGTCTCATCTCAACTACAAGTTGCAATGGCATAGCTGCATTCCTTTCTCTATTGGCAGCCACTTGACAAATATGGCAAGATCGCACGTGTGCATGTGCATATTTAAAAATGTGGGGCCAATAATATCCCGCTCTTAAGATTTGATGTGCTGTTGAATTTGTCGAACCATGGCCAGTTCCGTATTTACCATGAAACTCTTGCAAAACATTGGTAGCTTCTTCTTGATTTAAGCATCGTAGGTAAATTCCCTCATGATTTTTCCTGTAAAGAGCACCAGACCTAATAAGATAATTGGCAGATTTAAGTCTCAAGGCTCTTCTTTGAGTAGAATTAAGATGTGATGGACACTTACCATTTAGCAGAAAATACACAATATCAACATACCAATCATCTTTGGAAATGTGCTCTACATTTGAATATTGGCACGTGATTTGGGGATTGTTCTCAGCAATTGTTTTCACAAGTCCTTGTCCACGAACTAGTTTCATGGGTTGAATTTCAAGATCAAATTCTTGAATGGTAGAAATCCATTTACCTCTTCTCTCACCTAGCTCATTTTGCACAAACATGGTTTTGACAACAGGGTCAGGCACGATGGCAAAGACCCTACTATGCACAATGTAATGTCTAAATTTTTTACTATTTTGAAAAGTGCATACATTTGCTTATCGAGAATGGAATACCTCAATTGAGCATCCTTCAAAGGAGCACTTAGAAAAGCTATGGGATTTTCTGTGTTATCTTCACCTTTTTTAGTCAAGACACTCGCAAAAGAGTGTTCAGATGCAAAAGCATAAATAAAGAAAGGCTTAGAATAATCTGGACTTATAAGGACAGGGGCTCTAGAAATAGCATCCTTGATGCTTTGAAAGGCAACCCTACTTTCTTCATTCCATCTGACATTCACATCCTTTTTAAGCATCTCATTCAGTGGTTTAGCTATCTCAGCGAAGCCAGAAATAAACTTCCTCACAAAATTGATTTTCCCAAAGAAAGATCTCAATTCCTTTTTGCTACCTGGGAGAGGCAAGTTTTGGATAGCTTCTATCCTTTTCGGATCAATGGAGATACCTTCTTTTGAAATGATATGGCCAAGCAATCTTCCTTCTGTCACTCCAAAGATGCATTTTTTGGGATTTAAAGAAATTTCGTGTTCTCTACACCTTTGGAGAACTTTCCTCAAATCTTTCACATGGTCTTCTCTTTCCTTTGAAAACACAGGAATGTCATCCACATACACAATGATACATTTACCTATGAGCCCTTTAAACGCATAATCCATGGCACGTTGAAATGTTGCACCTGCATTTAATAATCCGAAAGGCATTCTTCTATAGGCAAATGTTCCCCATTTGGTTGTGAAGGCCGTCTTCATCCTATCATTGGGATGAATAAGAATCTGATTGTATCCAGAATACCCATCGAGAAAAGACATCATTTCAGACCCATTCACCGTTTGCAAGATTTCATCAATTGATGGCAGTGGGTAATTATCCTTTTGTGAGGCTTTGTTGAGATTTCTAAAATCTATGCATAGCCTTATCTCTCCATTCTTCTTTCTCATCGAAACAAGATTAGCGACCCAAGTTGAGTGCCTAACGGGAAATATTATCTTTGCGTCCAACAATCGCTTGACCTCTTTCTCTATCAAGGGCTCAAGTAATGGGTTAACAGGTCGTTGTCTTTGTCTGAAGGGTTTGGAATCCGGTTTTAGAGGGATGGTGTGCATAATAACGTTTTGATCATACGTTTTCAACTCATTGTAATTCCAAGCAATGCAATCCATGTAATACTTTAATGCACGTATTATATTTTCTCTCTCATAAGTTGTACATGCCTTTGCAATGTACACTTCACGCGGATTATCTACACTCCCTATATTGATCAGGTCACAAGCATCTTTAGGAAGTGGAACCCTTTTTCCTTTTCTAGCTTTATATCCCATATCAAACATCTTCTCCAATGAAACAATGTTCTTAGGTATCTTGTTGGATTGAAATGTAGCTTCGCTTTCTCCTTCTGTTTCTTCTTGCCACCTTTGATCTTCATCAATCACTTGGTCCTCAAAAATACCCGAATTGGTGACAAATTTGAAAATGTGTCTATCATTCTCAAAAACTTGCAAGTTTTTGACGTTATCAGGTATCGATGGGCAAGGGACTAACTCAATGGAAAACTTCTTGCATTTTTTTATGTCAACCGGATTTAGCATGCCTGCAACGATCGCAAGAGAATCAGCTATACGATTTCCTTTCCTAGAAATAAGGGATATATTAAAAGCATCAAATTCCTCAATGAGGTCCCTCACCCTAGTTCTATAAAGGCTCAATCTCTTGTCGCGGTAGGTATATTGTCCTTTAACTTGTTTGACCACCAACTCCGAATCTCCCAATACTTTCAAACACTTAACCTTCTTGCTCAAAGCCAATTGTAATCCAAAGATAAGAGCTTCATATTCTGCCACGTTGTTAGTGCAAGGAAATTGCAATCTATAGGCAGAAAACAATGGTTTACTTCCTGGACAAGTGAGTTCAACTCCAGCTCCTGCCCCTTGTTTTGACTTAGATCCATCAAACTTGAGTAACCACACGAGATTATCTTCTTCAAAAGAGCTACAAGAAAATGTTTCTTTTTGAGGTTCTTCGGTAGCTCTTTCAACATCAAAAGCATAGACTCCTAACTCAGGTTCAAAAAATTGAACTTCATTTGGCTTGTTGAATTCTGTGATGATTTCCTTAAGCCTTGGCTCATTTTCCACTCTAATTTGATTAGCAATTCCCTTCCAGGGTAGCCACATGTGTGAGCAATCAGTGGAGAAATAACCATTCAAACTTTTCATCCAATCCCTAGCAAGTAGCATTCCATATCGACTTGGGATATTGACAACCAAAATATCAACCACCTGTTGGACCCTAGGTTCAGAATTGAGTTGGATCTTAACATCGTAGAGGGTCCCTACCACATTTACCTCAGACCGATCCAATTGCAAAACCTTGCATTTAGAAGAAACAGGCTCTAGGCCTAGCATTTGACAAATTTTTGAAGGCATGAGGTTACTTGTGGCACCTGTGTCCACCAAACAATTATGCAAATTTTTTCCAACAATCCTCACAATCAATAAAAAAGGAGGGACATCTCGTCTTTCCTTTCATAAAACCATGTGAGATTCAACTTCCTTTCCTTCCTGTATTTGACTAGGTGAGTCCAAAGCCTTTATCAATGCTTCCTTTTGGCCAGGCAACCTAGCCGCCTCTAAAAATGAAAGGCTAGACTTGGACTTCCTTAAATCCTCCACTATGTCATAAGTTGACTTCTCAAGCTTCAATGTTTTTTGCATGGCCTTAGATGTTTCTCTTCCAGATGGAGGAGGGGGATTATTATCAGCCTTAGTATCAGGAGGAAGGATAGAGTTGTTTGGTGGAGTTGAGGATGTTTTAGGGGTTTTGAACTTACTCCTCAAATGGTATCCATGGTTCCCCTTTCTAAATTCTCTAAAAGCTTGCACTTCCTGTTCCAAGATTTCATCCTCTTCTTCCTCATTCTCACTTTCTTGATGATATAGAGTTTCCACCACCAAAATGTTGTCATCTCCTTGTTGATGTTGGGGTGGACCCTCATTTGGCACAAGTTCCAAATCATCCACTTGAGCTTGGAGACAATGGGTATACCTAGCGATTTCGGGACAATTCCTTTCATTATGCTCCTTTGTATTATGCAATCTACACCCCTTTTCCCATGCAAAATCAGAAATATTAAGAATGGAACTAGAGTGACTTGGTCCTGCAGAAGTATCTATCCGATTAGCAATAGGGGAAGGCACACCCCCATTGTTTGGCTTCGTATTCCACTGTCTCCCTCTATTGTTGAAATTTTGATTTGGGTGAGGGGCATGGGATTCATACTTCTATTTTTGAACCAAATCATTACTCAATTTGTGAACCATATTTTTGAGCTCTTCAACCTCTAAATAAATCTCTTTTGGTTGAGCTATGTTATTGCTAGTTCCAATGAGGGTTTGCATAATTGGTGAGATCTTGACTTAACATTTGAGTTGGATTTTGAGAAACTTGATTTGCATAGGGATTCACACTTTGAATTGGAATTGGATTTGGGAAAGGAACTATAGCCTGAGAATTAACCGGACTAGTTCCTTGCATAGTCTATTGACTATTTTGCAAAAATGAAGGAATGGGGGGAATGGATGTGATTGGTTGAATTGGAATGGGTGTGTAAGCGGGTGTTGATGAATATGGTTGTTGATAAGGCAAAGCATTCATGCCTGGCATTTGTGGTGCCATGATCTGATTCATCATAGGAGCTTGACCATATGGACCATATTGTCCTACCATAGGCATCTGGGGAAACCCATAACCCTGTGGTGTCATTTGTTGTTCAATGGTCATAGCTTCATTGTAGGCTAGAGCAAGCATGGTAACTTGAGGATTTCGCCTTGCAAACATTGTCGTCATAGGATCCAATGCCCCAAAATATATTTGCAAAGCTACTATGGGATCAATGGCAAAATGTCGAATTGCTCTATTATAGCACTTCTGAAATCTCTGATTAAAAGTTTGAATTGGCTCACCCTGGCCTCTTTTGCATGTAATGAACTGATTATAGATGATTGTGGGATCTAATGGTGACCTGAATTGGTTGACAAAAGCATTCTCCATTTGCGTCCATGACGTAATGGAACCAATAGGTAAGCAAATATACCATTCGTAGGCCACTTGGTCTAGGCTCATGGGGAAGAGTCTACAAGCCACATCTTCATGTTGAACTTGCAATCTTATCAAAACATCCCTATAGGCCTGAATATGTTCTTCTACGGTCCTTGGGCCATCCGGTTTGTATTTGGGCAAAAATCTCTCTATATTCTTAGGGATCTCATGAATATCCCCTACGATATTCAAAGGAATGTTATGGGCTCCGTACCAAGGAGCTGGTGGAGGTTGGGCCATTTGATTCAAAATCGATGATGATAACCCTACAAGAACCATGGAAATGGTACTGATAATTGGTACACTAGTGGCAATTGACACCACCGGTGCAAGTCCGCTAGATGCACCTAAAACAGAAGGATCTTCTGTAACAAGGGTATCAAGTGGGATCACAATTTGTTGGGTTTTATTCCTTGGATTCCTATGAGTGGGTGAGAGGCTTTGGAATATGGTTTCCTCGGTTGTTTTGGACCTAGTTGCGATGCGATGCGGTGGGTCCAGCTTGTAAATGAAACTACCCTACGAAACCTGACAAAACTCTCAACACCTCAAAGAAAACCTGCGACACAAAGAAAATCCTGCAATTGTAGCCATTAATGAAATTCAAAGAATAACTTCAAAACCAATTTGTTAGTCATGAATAAAAGAAGGAACCATGACAAAGCAATATTCTAAAAATGTAAATTAGTTTCTGATTCACCAGATCGCATATGCGCAAGTGAAGAGCATACTCCTAGTGTTGTAGGCTTTCCGATTCACAAGATCGCATTACACGCAAGTGAAGAGCATAATACCGACAACAAATACATTTTAGACAAAATAATTCCTTACAAATAAGCATGAAATGACTAGCAAATATCAAACATGTAACGTATGAATAATCATGTTAGCATCAACCAAGAGATGTATCCATTAAAATCAAATGAAAGTAATTGCATGGAGACAACCTCGTTAGTCAAGACCAAAAATTTTCAAAATCAAATCAAAACACATTATTCCTGTATGAACAATCAAAAGCGTTAGAACAATGCATAGCAATTCATGTCCTCCTTTTAACACTACAAGGTTGTATTGTTAAAAGAGGGCTAAAGATAATAATCAATAGGGCATGAAATATTCAAAATTTAAATCCCTATAGCATTTAAATCACACTGAAATAAACCAATTCAGGCCCTCCTTCTAGCGCCAAATCTGTTGAGTGGTATTTTCACCCAATTGTGAAAGTACACTCTCCCTTAGGATTTGGGTTCCAAATCCCCTCTTGCAAAGAAGTTAAACAAACAACTTCTCCAAGGTCTCCGCTATATTAGCATTTGCATATGTGTATTAGTAATCTCAAATAAAGATATTCAATTTAAATGCTTGGAACACCTTAGTGATTGCAAGTAACTGTAAACAAGGGGCAATGTTGGTTTATTTTACCATGAAACTTTAGTGATTGTTCATTGAACCAAAATAAAGCAAATGTGAGTTGGCCCTCATATGACCACGATGTAGTGCCTTAATTCCTTTTATCTTGAGGGTTTTAAAGTAGATTTTATCTTGCTTTATTAAGTCCAAATATGGCTTCTTATCATGAAGATGAAGATAGCTTTCAATGTGATCGATAAACTATCCCTCTTTGGTGAAATAGGTTTTCACAAAGAGGCAATAATTTATGGCCTTAAATTAAGGGCTTTAAATGTCACTTTAACTTATCCCTCTTAAATGAAATCAAATTTTCATCAAGATGAACAATTAAGTGCTTTGAAGAAATGACCTTCAATGTAATACTCAAATTACCCCTCTTTCGTAAAATTAGAATTTTTATGAAGAGAGGGCAATTTTAGGCTCAAAAATGGAAATTTGTGAAATGCCATAAAACATAACTCCTTCAATGAAATTGGAATTTTCATGAAGGGAATGTCATCATAGGCTCATGAGTGCAAAACAAAACTGAAAAAATGAAATTCGGCCCAAAAATGGAAATTTTCTATTTTCGGATTTTTTAAAATCTGTAATAAAACAGCAACTTCGATGAATTTTTAAAAATACTAAACAACTCCAAAAATGAAATTTCAAAGTGCGTATTGGAAGTATGAAGTATAACCTACGCAATGGTGAAATTATTTTTGGATTTTGAAATTTTTTAAATGTTTATTTTAATGCCTGAAAATTAAAAAAAATTAAAATTTCTGGAAAAATAAAATGCAGAAAAATGAAAATGAAATGCAGAAAATGAAACACATGATACATTCAGTTTGATGCTATCCTATTTCGGCAAAACCGAAGATGTGAGGTTTTCATGCATGCAACCTAACCTATTGGACTTGCAAAACAAGCACAATCCGGATAAGCTAAGTGTTGGCTCCTAGGGTTTTAAATGAATTTCAGATTCAAGCATTCACATGAAGCAACCAAGAAACTTGCATTAACTCCATTTACAAGCCTAAAATCTGAAAAGGGAAAAAAATAGACATTTAATCCATTGCATGCAAAGAGAATGACTCCTCCTTTCTTGCCCACAAGATGCAAATTTCTGAAAATTTTCTGCATTAAAAATGTGTCATTTTACAATAGCAAAAATTTTTGGTTTTCCCAAACCAGTCCATGGAAGAAAAACAGCCCAAACAAGTCCAGAATAGCCCTCTTGCCTTCAAATCTGCAACTTTGCTTGCAGCAGTTTCCAACCCCTATTTTATGCATCTTCATCCCCTTTTAAGGTTTTCCATGTAAATCCTTTTGTTTTTGGTTTCTTGACTTTCCATATTTTGTTTTCTTGCGTTTTAGTTCTTGCCCTTTTGGTCTTCGCTTTCCAATATTGAGAATCTCTGTGTTCCTTTTGTTTGGCTTCATGCAACTTCCATTTCATTATTTTTGTTTGGTAAGTTTAACCTCCCCTTACACATTTACAACTCGTCTTTTGTCCTTATACGTTATAATCGTCGCATGTTGCATGCATTTATGTACATTATAGGCTCCAATGCCTTTCCTTATGTGGCAACGTAAATAAGACACCAAATGGCCTTTGTTCAACCTATTTTGGCTTTTAGTACAGTATCTTATTTCCCAATAAGACATTTGTTTATTGGATTATATAATGGCCTTCCACGATCATGGATATGACTATTAAACTGACACCCCCTAACCAAATGGGATGATTAATAATACCAAATGGACTAAAGGTTTGATATTAGGTATTATTTTCCTCTATAATCCCTACAAAATCTTATCATTCATTTGCCTATGTCAGGCATTAAGAGCAGATGAATGTCTCTCCTTTGTCCTTGTACTTCTTGTTGTCGGGAATGCCATGTCTGCACTATCCTTCTGGTGTAGCAATACTGCCAAGTCATGAAATGCCAAACTTTGCAAACATTGTTCCCTTCAATATCCAATAACAATTCATTGCCATGCCATAAGATTCACATCCGTTTACCTGTGTGGTTACTATCGCTACCGTGACAAACTTCATAACTGCCCTATCTTTATTGCTGGTCACTAATATTATCATGCAAATCTCCATCAGTGGTGTCCCCGTCATTCATTAGCCATGTTGGTTTCTCCCATTCTCTTCTATCGTTGATGTCACACTTTTCTCTGTTGAAGTGTTTGCTACTATGTCAAAACACACCACGATGCCACCTATCGTTGCTCGATGCCTGTGGCGTTGTCATCGATTTTGAGCTATGAATAATTTGAATCATCGCTTGGTATTGGGAAACAATGCCATCCTCCCATCGATAACTGTCGCCTCATCATTAGTGCCTTTATGACTTGGTTTATTTGCTACTAAATTGGGTCGACCTTTAATGCCTACGTGTCTAGTTGGCTCGTGCCTTCCAAGCCATAAAACCACCGTTTGCTCCTTTGAAAACCACCTACACCTGCCGATAAACCACTCCTACGAAACAACCATCCCATATCTAACGCTGGTCTATCACTTGTACCTTGCATGTCATCTACCGCAATGTGGGCCCCGTCGCTCCTTGTGCTCACTCAGTCAATGTGGCACGCTTTGTCCCCAATACCTTCCATTGGTACGCAATCCCTGTGGGGTCATCGATGAAATTCACATCTATGGGCTCCATAGTGTCTACGTTTGCTAAAGATGCTAGCTTTCATAAGTGCCATGTCGAACATCCCGAATGTCTTCACTCTCTATATCATCATGGGGCCTATTAAACTTATCTCTCGGTATGGATCTATTTCTTCGATGGGTCTATGATGCCACTGTGGATATCCATTGTCATTTTTCTATCCAACAAAGTCATTCGTGTTTGCCATTAACTTTTGGGGCATCTAACCTTTGTGGTGACCCCACGTATTTTCAAGACATCAGACCTCCCATTGTCATGTCTTACAACTATCATAAAACTATCGTGAAGCCATTACAAAATCATCGCAAGGTCTTCCCTTTGTCGATATGGAAGATCCATGTGTTGGCCTAATCTGCATTGGATAGCTTGGACACTCGTTGCTTATCTCATGTACCCGTTATCCACCACCGTGTCGCTAACGTCCTCTGAACCACGACCATGCTTGGTCGAACAACCTGCAAAACACACAAAAAAAAACATATATTAAAAACATTATGCTTTAACCCCTTTTTATAATTATTTTTTTTAGTTTTTTATTTTTTTATTTATTTGTTTTTTCTTTATTTTTTATTTTTTTTATATTGAGTAAATACTTCTTATACATATACATATCCATCGCCGTATTGAACTTCATTTTTATTTTAAACATTTATATGCACAAAAAGCTTACTTGAAACCCTCAAATGAAGAAAACATAAGATGCAACCATAACAAAAAGCTAACAGTAGAAATTGACGACAAAGAGTTGTCGACAAGAAAGTCATTGACAATAAAATATCGTCGACAAGAAAAAGTTATCGACAATAAAATATTGTCAACAATAAAAAGTTGTCGACAACCAAATATTACTACCAAAACTAAAAGATAAATGCAAATTCAAAACAATCCAATCATTAGACACTTGAAACCAACATGCAAACACCCAAATACCAAAAATAAAAATGTGGGTCCCCAATTTTGGGGTACATTGTGAAGTAGCCACAACAGATCAATTTTACCCTTATCACATGATATCGGGGTATGACATTGAGGCTTTCATTGGTTTTAAGCATCATGTGTAAAACATGATTGAGGCAGGAGAACTCAAAGTTTACAACCCACTGGCTCTCAATAACAGAGACATGGGCATATACAGAAAATCATTGCCTAATCATGAATCCCCTCAAGAGCAAGGGTCCTAATTCAATCATGTTTGAGCTAACATACCTATCCACAAATGTATTAGGATGGTTAATATTGTTAACATAGCAATAAGGACTAGGTATTATGGTCAATTGCAATCACCTGTAGCTCCCATGAACATCCCAACCACTCTTAGGCAAAGGCAATACAACCTTCCAGGTCCACCAACACGATCTATGGTAACTATTCAGAGTAGATTGGAGAAAAACCTATAGATGACTCCAACTAAGTTATCTATTTATGATCTCATACAACAGTACCAAAAGCATAGGGAGACTCTAATGGATATTTGAAGGACAATTGAGCTCCAACCACAAGATGTGAATGCATTCACATACTTTGTGGGACAAGTACAATAATGCCAGGAGCCTGTAATTTGATTCTATGATCATGAGATTAAGACAGTTCTTGCTACCTTACCAGACCCTCTGCTAAACATTATAGAGGCAATCAACAACTTACCTTTCAAGAGGGTCTTGGTCGATACAGGTTCATCGATAAACATCATTACAACAATTGCAATAGAGCACCTCAAGATCCCCAAGTCCAATATCATTCTAGGAGCTTACACATTGAGAGCTTTTAATGATGCTTTATGCAATACTGTGGGGATGATAGTCCTACCCATAAATTTTGGGCACAAGACCATCCCTATGATGTGTCATGTCTTGGAAGGAGCTATTTAGTATAACATCCTCTTAGGGCATCCTTGGATAAGGGCCATGAAGTGTGTGCCTTTGATATTGCACCAGTGTGTCAAGTATGTGCACAAGAACAAAGTCTATGTGGTTATAGCCGATGAAGAGCCTTTTAAATACGCCAATCAGGTAGACATTCTAGGAGAATTTGTAATTTGTTCTACCCACTTATACATAGCACCTTCATCCCAAACCACACAAGTGGATAACAAAGACAAAGGGGTAAGAAAAGACCCATGCACTTCAACACCTCCTAGGGCACTCAAAGTAGTCAATGCTTCTAAAGTACCATCCTCGTCAAAACCAAAAGATAATCAGAAGCTAAAGGCATACTTAGTTAAGGAAGAAAGGCCCAAGTAAGTGCCAACCATAGCCATTGCTGAAATGACAAGTCCTATGTAAGAGGAAGATCTTCAAGATCAAGATGAAGATAGTGATTATCACCCTACTTTGCCAGTGTCATCCGTAGGATTGTCCACATCGCTTGCATCAATATACTTGGAAAGCATAGGAATAGGGGAGTACCTTGTGTATAATATTACATTTATGCCTATCATTGAGTCTACATAAAACATGGGAAGGCCTAAGGACTTGAGGCCGCCAGTAGGAACAATAGTTCAACTTGGAATCCCTCCCAACCAAACCAATTTTGTCTATGCTAGCATGGAATGCATGCATAACTCTTCAGATATAGAATAGGATAGCACCAAATTATAAATGATAAATGTTCATTACCTCTCTAACCTTGATTTTGATCTAAGATACTTTGATCGATGCCATTGGCATGGCTATGGCATTGGCATAAATGAGCAAGGGCATAGACGACCATACAAGCCATAATATCAACTTCCCTCTGATAGATTTGGCTTAGGCTATTATATCAGAGGTTGATATGACTCTCTTGTAGTATCATTGGATATATTAAGCTTAGGGTTAGGAGAAGAAATTTATTTCATTAATTATCACCCCCTAAGAACAAGAAATTTGAGCAACAGATAAGTGGCCACAGTAAACATACCGCCACCAAAAAATTATCATCCAAACATCTCAATTGATTCCACCCCAATAGGGTACAACTCATGGGATGAGGAGAATGTATATGAAGTAAGTGATGATGAGGCACATCTTGAATTAGCCTATCATAGGCATCGCTATTTACAAAGATTTACATGGTCCATCTGTGATGAGAGTGGGTATACATCAGATGAAATTGACTATGAATCATAAGACTAAACAGAAAGAGCCTACTTAGGCCTAAGCCATCAACCCCTAACTTTAGGGCAAGAGACAAATGAAAATGGATTCTTCATAAGTGATGAATAATATGAAAATGAAATAGAGATGGCCTACTTAGGGCAAATACATGAGCCCCTTATCTTAGGGTCACATACCAATGCTAACGGTTTTTGGATAAGTGATGATGACTTTAAGGATGAGATCGAGATGGCTTATCTTGGACCTCACCACTTGCGGCAAGTCAATGAGCTAGTAGAGAGAGAGGTGGCACTCCGTAACATAGACCCCCATCTATGATTTTTGAGGAGACCTATTGATATAGCTACCATTCATCGGATGGTCAATCCCCCTCTACCTACATTTAGAGAGTGATTAGAGCCTAATAATCCTATTGTCTACTCTACTCCTAGGCCAGATCTAGGTATTCCCATTCCTCCACAACCTCATCACAAGTATGGAATGGAAACCCATAAGACAAGATTATAAGCATGTGGTCATGGAGACTTCATCCCATCCATCAATATGATCTCCATTGATTTGAACACTCCACTTCATAATCCAACAGATCCTACCAAATCATCGTATCTTGATATAGAGGCTATTGATCGAGATCATGCTAATTTTCCCATAGAGCCTGAAGAAATCTTCCCCAATGAAGAGATGTTACATCCATTCCATTTTGCATCACATTGTGCATATGACGTCTTCCATGTTGGTTTGGAACCTGAGTCAGTAGATCCTGTAAATCTCACCAATGACATTCATTTGATACCCACGTCTCATCATCTAGAGGATGGATCACATATGGCTATAGAAGCAACTTTTAATGTGGACATCAATGATGATCCTACCCAACCAAGAAAATTCAAGTTCGGAGAAAGTCTATCTCCAAAGGAACAAGTCATCCTAATTCCTCTCCTCAAAGAGAGGCCCAACATTTTTGATTGGTCTTACAAAGACATGCCAGGGATAGATCCAAAGTTAGTCATTCAGAACCTTTTATTAGATTCGATGAAGAATCCAGTCAAGCAAAAGCTGAGGAAAATGCATCCAACCATTGTTTTGATGGTGAAGAACGAATTGCAAAAACTATTGGATGCAGTATTCATAGTTCCTATCGACTATCCTAAGTGGGTGTCAAACATGGTACCTATGGGGAAACCCGATGAAAGAGTTCGTATTTGCATAGACTTCAGAGATTTAAATAGGGAAACACCAAAGGATTCATTCCCATTGCCAAATATAGATGCTCTTGTAGATGCAACCACAAGTCATGAGATGCTCTCCCTAATGGATGGTTTCTCTGGCTACAACCAAATCTAGATTAAGCCCGAAGATCAACATAAAACTACTTTCATTACTCCGTGGGGAACATTTTGTTACAAAGTGATGCCATTCGGTCTCAAAAATTTTGGTGTCGCATATCAGCGGGCCATGACATACATATCCCATGAATATATGCATAAGATATTGGATTATTACATGGATGAATTACTGGCCAAGTCCATGTTGTGGAAAGAGCACGTTGAAGCCCTTAGACAAGTCTTTGATTGCCTCATATAACACAACGTCTGATTGAATCCTAAGAAGTGAGTATTTGGTGTAACCTCTGGCAAGATTTTGGGATTCATCATATCCAAGAGGGGCATTGAAGTTGATACTACAAAGGTAAAGGATATACTGGAAATGGCTGTCCCTACCAACACTAGGGAGTTGTGGAGCCTACAAGGCAAGATAGCATCCATAAAAATATTCATCGCGTAATTATTAGACAAATATCGACCTATGAATTGGTTTCTATGCAAGGAGGTCCCCTTTCATTGGGATGAATAATGCCATTAAGCCTTTGTAGAGATAAAAACTTATTTGGAAACACCACCGGTATTGGCTCAACAAAGGCCAAACATACAATTTTTACTATATATGTCAACTATTGATTTCACATTGGGCACCATGTTAGCCCAAAAGAATGCACAAGATAAAGAGCAAGCCATATATTACATGAGTTGCACCTTTGTGAGTTATGAGCTAGGATATGCGTATGTTGAGAAATTATGTTTAGCAGTGGTCTTTGCAACTCAAAAATTATGATACTACATGTTGAGCCATACAACCTATGTCATATCAAAACAAAACCCTTTGTAGTACATGATGAGCAAGACATATCACAATACATGTACCACAAAGTGGATCATGTTATTGATAGAATTTTATCTAGATTTCATAAGCCAAAATTCCATCAAGAGACAAGTCATAGCAGATAAATTAGCGGAGGTGCCTCTTTAGGATAGTAAGCCTCTCACCATAGAATTGCCTTATAATGTGGTCTTTGCCTTATCAGATCTACTAGAACTTGAAGAACATAATAAAGAAAGAAACATGTCATTGTTCTTTGATGGTTCAAAGTGTGAACAAGGGGTCGGAGTAAGGATTTTCTTTATCACACCATAGGGTGCTCCATTGCCCTTATCATTCAAACTAGACTTGTGCACAAACAACAATACAGAATATGAAGCATTGATACTAGGACTCCAAATAGCTATAGAAATGGGCATTAAGAGACTAAATATATTTGGTGACTCCTTGCTCATAGTAAACCAGGTCAAAGGACTATTCCAATGTAGGTTCCCACTCCTAAAAACTTACAAGGAACTTGTTGACACCTACCTAGCCCAACTAGAATGGTATGACATCAAGGCAATCCCTCGTACGTCGAATAGATTTGTAGAAACCATGGTCTCTTTAGGATCCTTAATCCTTCAAAATCTGTCTTCCAATTTTACAACCATTCATGTGAAAATGCGTTCGCACTCAACAATACATTGTGAAGCTTTTGACAATCAACACTCAATCAACATGATCAACATCAAGCCAAATTAGGATTGGTCCTTTGTAGCTAGATATTTCTTGCAAATAACACCTTGGGGGTCTTTGATCTCCCAAGGACCTATGGAGTGTGGTGCAACCATACACCATAGAGTTGTTCCTCAATCCATGTTCACCAGCTCAAAAATATAGGAAAAGCAAGTTGTATTTTCTATAGAAGTTATGGCTTATCAATATTGGCTTTTCCAATTGTGGGATTTCCTAAAGCTTGGAATAGTACCTCAAGATTTTTTGCATGCTGAAATGTGAACGTTCAAATAGAAAGTAACAAGATACATCTTGCTAGGAGAAATCCTCTATATATGAGGATATGATGGAGTATTACTCCATTGTCTTGAGCCCCAAGAAGCATCCTGGGTAATTTTGCAAGCTCACAATGGTACATGTGGAGGGCATTTCAATGGCATGACCATCGTTAAGCGCATTCGAAGAATGGGTTACTATTGGCCCACCATGGAAAGGGACTACTGCGAGTATAACAATAAATGTAGTAAGTTCCAGTATCATGCAAATTTAATGCACTTGACATCGCAAGCTTTGCATCCCATCCAGGAAGCATGGCCATTCTCATAGTGGGGACTAGACTTGATTAGGAAGATCTCGCTCCCATCCTCAGGTCGACACACATTCATCATAATAGCCATAGAGTACTTCACTAAATGGGTAGAAGTGATCCCCTTAACATCAACAACTGGAACAAGGATTGCAGAGTTTACACTCCATAATATCATAAGTCATTTTGGGATTCCTTCTAAGATAATATCAGATAATGGGCCATCTTTAAAAAATAAAAATGTGTGTGCTTTAATGAAAAAATATCATATTCAACATATTTTTCAATGCCTTATTATCCACAAGCAAATGGACAAGCAAAAGCCTTGAAAAAAACAATAATCTCCATCTTGAGGAAGATAGTGCAAGACAATCACAAGGATTGACACATGCAGTTACCTCTTGCACTATGGGCATACATGACTAGTATACGGATGCCCACTAGGGCAACACCATTTTCACTAGTATATGGTACTAAGGCCATCATGCCACTAGAGTTGAAAATTGTGACTCTACGCATAGCATTAAAGGACTTCATATATGATGATGTCACACGACAAGGCTACCTTAATCAATTGATGCTTCTTGATGAACGTCGAGTCAATGCTTTAGAGCATCTTCACGTTTACTAGGATTGCCTTGTGTGAGCTTACAATAGTAAAGTCCACATAAGGGAATTCAAGGTTGGAGATCTAGTGCTCAAATAAAACCAACATAATTTGAACCTGCTGCCGCATTTGCGAGATAAGTTCATGGTAAACTGGATAGGCCCATACATGATTTCATAGAGATTTGGGCCTGGATCATATCGCCTTATATCATTAGATGGTATTGAGGAGCCTAAGCCTCTCAATATAATTTACTTAAAGACATTCTACACATTAAATACAAAAACATTCAAATATTTCATAAAATACAAAAACATTCAAATATTTCATAAAATACAAAAACATTCAAATATTTCATAAAATACAAAAAACATTCAAATATTTCATAAAATACAAAAAAATTCAAATATGTCAAAAACACAAAACAAATCATAAAAACATAAAATTTCAAAAATACAATCAAAGGCTCCAAGGGTATTCAAGCCGCTTGGTCAAAATCAATTCAAAAGGCTCCAAGGATATTCAAACCACTTGGTCAACTTCAAATAAAAAGACTCTAAGGGTATTCAAACCGCTTGGTCAACTTCAAATCAAAATGCTCCAAGGGTATTCAAACCGCTTGGTCAACTTCAATAAAAATGCTCCAAGGGTATTCAAACCACTTGGTCAACTTAAATCAAAATGCTCCAAGGGTACTTCATCCCACTTGGTCAAACATCAATTCAAAAATATCCAAGAGTAATTCATGCTACTTGGCCAAAAATCAAAAATCTCCAAAGGCATAATAAGCCCTTTGGTCAAATCAAACAAAAGTACAAAAACAACAAATACAAAAAAAATTGCATCTCACATATTGCATCCACATAATTGCATTGCATTTTCATATCCACTACAATTGCATATATCAAAAACACAAAAACATCAAAATATGTCAAAAACACAAAAAAATCAAATATGGTATGTTAAAACACAAAACAAATCATAAAAACATAAAATTTCAAAAATACAATCAAAGGCTCCAAGGGTAATTCATCCCGCTTGGTCAAAATAAATTCAAAATGCTCCAAGGGTATTCAAACCACTTGGTCAAATCCAATCAATTCAAAAGGCTCCAAGGGTAATTCAAACCGCTTGGTCAAATATCAATTCAAAGGCTCCAAGGGTAATTCATCCCACTTGGTCAAAAATAAATCAAAGGCTCCAAGGGTAATTCAAATCGCTTGGTCAAATTTAATCAAAAAGCTCCAAGGGTACTTCATGCTACTTGGTCAAAAATCAAAAAGCTCCAAAGGCATAAATAAGCCCTTTGGTCAAATTAAGAAAAAATACAAAAAAAACATACAAATAAAAAATACAAAAACAATTGCATCTCACATCTTGCATCCACATAATTGCATTGCATTTTCATATCCACTACAATTGCATATGTCATGAGAGCCTTAAAAGTGATACCATAGTTTATCACACAAATAATTCAAATCCGTACCTCCATTAACACATGTGTGTAATTTTGTTTTTCAACACAATGATTATTTGTTGTTGTAGCGACCCTGGGAACGCACGCACTGGTCCCTTTTCTAAAAACCCTACTTGCAATGCTATTTACAATACAGAAGATAAAAATGGAAAGACAAGAGGAAAAAGCATATAACATGAAATAACAAAATATGGATCTCTTTATTGATATTGAAACTCGGTTACATGTCGGTACCTCTTAGGGATACCCATTTTGATACTATAAATTACAAGTGGGCAAGGAGTGCCCCTTCCATGAAAAGGTAGTGCGCTTATAAAAGCTTCCTGGTTTCGCACACGAAAATGTATGAGGGATTACAAATACCTCCTTATCTAGGACTATCTCCTAGAGGGATCCCTTTTGCTCTTGTATGTTGTAATCTTCGTTCGATGTACTTGTGGCATTGTAAGTAATGAAATAACAACACACTTTTAGGTGTCTGAGATTGCCTCCTCAGGTGAGGTTGTTAGTAATCAAATAATGTAATAGAAATATGATAAAACAATACCATGGAATCAAGTAAATCTATGCTAATGATATAAGAGAACAAGATAAATTATGTTATGTCTATCTAAGCCTAGCCTGTGGGCTACTGTCCAAGATAGCGGTTGCTAAAGAAAACCTTGATCTCCTTGCCTCAAAGCTATGGGTCCAAGACTATGATCTGATGTTGAAGAAAGTAGGTGTTATGCCCTTTGATTTGTCAAAGCTCCGCCACACACGTGATCTCAAAGAGATCTCTCTCTCTAAAATTATCTCCTGTATGTGATTTGGGTCTCTATGCTCTGTATGATAAAATATTAAAGGATCTATGGATATGATCAGGCTCTCTATATGCCCTGGTGCTCTTAGGATTGCACCTTTTATAATGTGAAACCCTAGGTCTATGTCCAAGCCCTAGAAATGAGTTTCTCATGCATAGTGCAAGTTAGCATGAGAAGATCTTGTTCATTGCCTATATTTGAAGGCCAGTTAACTGAAATCTAACTGCCCACTTGAGTCTTGTATGCAAACTGGTCATTAGAATGAGAATCTTTTGTCCTTTGTTTATACTTGGAGGTCATTTAACTTAATTCTAAATGCAAACTCAAGTCTCCTATGTGAACTGGTCATGAAAAGGGATGCAAAATCACTCCCTCTCACCTTTATTGCATGTAGACTGCCACTTCCACCTGATATTGGGCATGTTTGTTGGTAAACCACTTATTATGGCTTAGTCGCTATCATCTACAGTGGCTATGATCTGGTTGCTGTCATCTATAGTGGCTAGGTCTGGCCGCTCTAGGCTTGAGCGGCTAGAATCTGGTCGTTCTTGGCTTGAGCGGCCAAGCTTGAATGGCTTGAAAAGGCCCCAAATGAGTGGTGAGAACCACTATTGATGCTTGGAAAGTCCAATATTATATCTTATGATCTTATAAGTGTGTTTATGTAAGTAGCTCTCCTAAGCATGACATGATTTAGGTGTCTATAGATGCCCCTTTTTGTGAAGCGCTATGTGGAAAGCACAACATTGAGCAAAAATGTAGAATGATCCATTTGTAGGGTGTATGGTGATCAATGGTATGATCAATGCCGGATGGCCCAATCATGCAAGATAATGCACATCCCTTGAATTATTTCCTCAATGTTTTGAGGACTTAGCCTAGTGGCTTTTGCATGTTAAATTACACTCATTCCTCAAACTCAATTGGGTAGCTTCAACTGCTACAACAATTCCAAACGGTAGGAGAGCTACAATTGAAGATGTCATGTCTACTTATGTTCCCAACAAACAAGGGAAATTTGTGATTGTTGTATGCAATTATTCGAAGGAAGAACACAATTTTACTATGATCAAGTGATCTTTTGTTGATTTTGATTATGATTATGTTGAATTTTTGAACTACCTCTTCACACAATGAATTGGTGAAGAAATGACAATGATTGAAGCGACAAGTCTCTTGACCAATATGACTAATATGGTTCCTTTCTAGCATTTTCTGCTTTTAATGGGCAATCCCACATCCACGTGTGACTCTAATTTCTTATGATAATCATCCATCCCTATCCCGAGGAGCGGTCTGGCTATCAATAGCCTTCTTAGGGAGTTAGGATGTGTGATTCTGTTCATGCTTATATTGTATCACTTTGACTTAATGTTTTTTATATCATAGGGGAATTAGGATGACCCCTTCACACCCGTGGAGCAGTATGACCATATTGATATTATTTGGGTGTGAAGGGTGACATATCGTAATTCCAAAATGAGTTGCTTTTACCCCAAGTGGCCTTATGGTTGCCTACTCATCTCATCGAAATACATGGAGTACAAATCATTGCAATCGTCGAGTGGATAGAGTAGGTAACTGGATACGAGGCCTACTTCATATTGTGATTTTATGTGAATTTTTTTATTATTTTGAATATTATGATGATCCTAAACCATCAAAGTGTGATTATTTTCTATTTTTGTTATTCCCTCATTGAAGGAACCACTTTACTTTGATTTGTGAGCTTGGCCGTTGTCAGGTCCAATGGCTTCTAATTTCCTATTTGTGGTTGTTGTTGCCTTGAGCGACCAAGAAGCTCGAGTCACTGACATTAGTAGCGACCAAGGCATAATTAAGGAAATATAAAATTTGTAATTCTAGGGTTTTAACCTATCATTTTTACTATTGAAAATTTTGTTTTCAGAGCTTTGGTGTAGCGGTGACGGTTGTGACTTCAAAACTTGCTGGTGCTGAGGACATGGTTGCACAAGGTGAGACATCAACTACTAGAGGAGATGAAGCTTCTCGGGTATCTCTCTTCAAAACCCTAGCTCTCTTTTCTTTGCTTAAGTAAAATTGAACTCCACTAAGAAATGAGCAAAACAAACATCACTAAACTTGTTGGTAATGAATAAACTTTGTAACTAGGCTTAGGTTCCTTTTTGCCACGATGGGTTGGTCCCCAATTTTGCAATATATCAGCGGCTTTAGCCTAGGGTTTTTGAAAATTTTCCATTATTCCTCTACTGTTGCCATTTTTGGAATTCTCAAACTTAGCTTAGTTTTGATGCTTGGGTAGGGGATTTTTTTTCCAATTTGTTTGCTTTCCCTCCCTTTTTTGTTTTGTTGAAGCTATCTTGTCAAAATTGTAATTCCTTTTTTTTATTTTTTGGCCAAGGGTTCATTGGTTTGCCATGTCGTCCCTTGGCCACTTTCACTTAGAGCGACCAGCTCTAACCCATTGTCGCTTAGAGCGGCCAAGCTTGAATCCCAATAGTCAAAAATTTGACCATTGGGCCTTGGCCACTGCTTCTTCCAGCGGCCAGGTTTCGGTTGTTGTAGGGGACATCGATTAAAGCTCAAGCCTTGTTTTTACATTTTGTGTATTGGTTTTATGTTTTTTTTTTTAATTTTTGCTTTTCTTAGGTGCAATTTATTCTTTTATTGCTTATATTTAGAGTAACTCATACTCTTTTGCACTGTTTTTATATTTATTGTGAATTATGCCTTAGATGCATTGTAGTTATATTTTGTTTTTGTTTTTCTTTGTTTATATCCTCATTGCTTAGGCTCAGGACCTGAAGCTCCTGCATGACTGACTTCCTAGATTTTATGACACTGACTAGGAGTGGTTTAAGGCCCATGGGCTACAATACATTATCAGGTTTCCCCACATTATGGTTGATCAGGCATATCTTATGGACTTAGCCCATCGTTGGGATCCGCTGGCCAACACCTTCCATATTCCACTTGATGAGATGACTATCACGTTGGAGGATGTTTACGAGATTTTTTGAATCGCATTCGATGGGGTGCCTATTGTTTCATCGGCCACTATTGATCAGGTGGCCATCTATGCTTGGGTGTTTTGAGCACACTCTAAACAGGCTATCCGGGATACTGGGTCCGGGGGAGTATCTATCAAGACTTGGTATGATGCTCAGGTTTTCACAATGAGACATGTCATGTTGCTAATGGTGATCAACAATGTTCTTGTACCAGATTGCTCGGGTTTGAGGTTCCCTTGGAACCTCATGGTGATGGTGTAGGACCTACTAGATAGTGAGGAGCATATCATCTATGCATGGGTTAGATTGTTATTGGCTCAGTTATACGATGAGTTGTACCACATACATCAATAGGGAAACATTAGCATTGCTTGCAGTTTACTCTTACAGGTTTGGGGATGGAAGCACATTAAGGTAGATCACCCTAAGAGGCTCCCAGCTAAGATTACATCTATTGAGGCTTGTACATAGTGCTATGCTACCATATGGGCTCAAAAGCATGAGGAGCGTAAGAGCCACACTTTTGTAGGGGAGCTATCCCACTATATTGATGCTTTTACCAGACTATTGGTTTGAGATGTCGTGTGGCGGTCATACTATGAGTGTACGATTTGGGATGATCTAGCTAGTTTTACTACTAGAACATCGCATGAGCGATGGCTCATTGGTTGTAAGATTACCATCTAGGAGTATTTCTTCTACTCTTGGGTTCTTCATCAGTATGAATTGCAGCATGATGTACCCTTGTTACCATTCTTGTACAAGTGCCTCATAGTAGAGAGGGACCTACCTCCACAATAGATCATAGAGCTTTTAGATGAGGAGGATGCCCTAGACATAGACCCTATAGTTGCTGGGGGAGTTACAAAGGACTACTCTCAATGGTGGGGTGATTGGATGTGGCATGGCGTCGGTAGTCTAGGGTGTGAAGATGATGGCAGGGTGATGGCACAGATCCAATAGGATGCAGGGTTCAAGACAGGACCGAGATATGGGGCCAGTCGATAGAGAAGGTGGCAGTATAGGATCCTGATGTTCTTGAGGAGGAGTTAGAGCTTGAGGAGAGAGATTCTCCTATAAGAGCATAGTTGTACGAGATCGAGGCTGAGCTCCAGGATACTAAGATCTAGGTAAAGTGGTGAGATGCTATGATTGAGCATCTCACAACATAGATACAGGCTTTGCAGACTACTATTGGGGGTGGCTATGTGAGGATGTAGTTTGTTGTTCCTTCTTCTACACCACTAGAGGTTCCAGCAGTAGGCTCAGGGGTAGATGTGGGATGGCTTCAGTATTTTTTGGATGAGCATGAGGCTCGGATCTGAGGTCTTATGGATTATGCTACCCTCCTTTAAATGCAACTTAGGAGGCATGGGATTGTCCTTAAGGATCCAACATATGTAGGTGGTTTTTAGGTTAGTGGGTGCTCTACCTCGAGGTAGTCTTCCACCTGTCCTAGCCAAAGGACCTGGACTCGGACAGAGAGACCTACAAGCTTGCACCACTCGATTCATGACACTGCCACATGGGGAGGTGGCACTAGAGGAGATGGCATAGGGGGCTTAGGACTGGCACTTGATTGATGTTCTACTTGGTTTTTGATCTATTTTTGAGGTCGAATGACCTACATGACTATAGACCATGAGAATTTTTGTATATCCATTGGACTTGACACACATAATTTTAATGATAGATTTGCTTTTTATGACTCATTATGTGTATCATTTATTGCTTATGTTTTTGTTATTATTTTATTTTATGATATGATGTGATGATGGTATTATGATGATTTGATGAATATGCTAGATGATAGATGATATTTGAATATGCTTAGATGGATGTGTAGATGCTTATATGATTTGATGATATGATGCAATGTATTTTGATGATGAATTCTGAATTTATGGTATGTAAATGGATATTGCCTATATATTTTATGATGTGGTTTATGGATGATTAATGACTTGTTTTCGTGGATACAAATGTTATTGTTAAATGCATGCTCAATTTTTTATTTA